>OZ010586.1:34292389-34490423 GCA_963932145.1 Acanthosepion lycidas
CCCACATAATGGCAAGATATTACCTCAAGGAAGACACCATTGCCACTAATGTTCTACCATCATGTGGAAGGTATTCCTGGTGCACACTGCACAAGTATTGATGAAAACTTTTTTTAAAGTAACTAAAAAAAAATGTTTGTGAACTTAGAGAATGGAATTATCTGCAAATAATTCTATCCTCCAATCAAGTTTTCAAACAAATTCATAAGATGCAGTAAACATTTGATAATCTAGTAGACCCCAAAATTCAGAATTTAACAATTCAGGAAAAAATGTATATCTTACATTGCACAGTATAACACTTATAGAGAAGAAAATATAAATAACCCCGCCGCCTTTGCCTGTGGAAGTGAGACAAGCAGTATGGAGATTTCTTAAAGTTTATAATCCCAGCTACTAATTATCCTCTTACCACTTACATTCTTAAAACAAAAAACAAAAAAAAATAAATAAATAAAAAAATGAATTTTTTTTATCAGATGTATAATAAAACCGATTATATTTAGAATTAAAAATACAAGTCAGTCTTTAATAATTAAAACAGAAATCTAAAAAGTAAAATTTTAAAGAAGCAATTATTGAAAAGTCTTCCTGAAATAGAAAAAAATATAAACCACAGACAAAACATCAAGTCACATTGAAATGAAACAAAAAAAAAAAAATATAAAAAATACAAAAAGTCATGAAGAGAGAAGTAAAAAAAATAAAACAAAAAGGTTAATAGAAAAATATAAGGAGGGTGAGCAAGCTTCTTTTTAGACAAGTTAAAAGAAAAAAGAAAATTGAACACACACGCATCCATGGAATCGGTCAAAATTTACCTCTCTCTAACTTTTTCTGGAAGTAGTTCAGATTTTTCCTCAATGCGAAATGCATCCAGAGTAGCGTTCCGCAGGCAACAAGACAAGCTACCAAGACTAAAAACCCCGAGACAGTCAAGCATGTCGTGCACACACTCGAACGACTGCGTCTAGAAATAAACAGGGAGGAAGCTGTTAGTGGAATTAAAAAGCTGCAAAACCCTGTGTTAAAACATTGGAGGGAAGGAGAAAAGGAAGACAGATACTTCAATGTTGATTGAGATCAGAAAAGTTTTTGATTCCTAAAAGAAAACAATTAGATAACGAATTGGGATCTCAGAAAAATGCAATTGCAACATTGTATCTATGTATTACTTCTCCACAAGTACATAAGATGGAATATGTGAAAACCAGTTGGATGTTTTTTTTTTCATTCTATTACTAATGTTTCATTCAATAAGAACATTAGATCAGCTGAAAAAGTAAGAAATTTTTTTTTACCATGGTAATCTTGCTACTTAGAAATGCTGTGATTAAATGTTTGGAAAATTTAAAATTAAAAATATTTCTGAATAAAATATCTGAACTATCAATGAGACTTACATTGGAAAATGTTAAAATAAATGTAAAATATAATTTAATGTTGGAAAATAAAAGTAATGTTAAAGAAAACTGTATATCTAAAGAAAAGTTTTATCTGAGCAAAAAAAAAAAAAAAAAAAAAAAAAAAGTAAAAAAAAAAAGTGATGTGTTATAAAACTTTTTGATTATTAACATTGAATCCTGACAGATTCAATAGCTTTTCTAAATTTATCATGAGTAAATTTAACCATTTTTAAGATCAAACTTTGTATATTGTGCATGGGAGCATAAAGAATTTAATGTATCCTCAATTTTTATAGCACTTGTCTTCAGAGATGTACTTATTTCTCTTTTTTTTTTTTTTTTTTTTTTTTTAAAAATGCCTTTCACCAATAGAAATTTCATCATGTGGGATTTTATATATGCCACCATTCAAATCATGTGGGATTTTATATATGCCACCATTCAAATCATGTGGGATTTTATATATGCCACCATTCAAATCATGTGGGATTTTATATATGCCACCATTCAAATCATGTGGGATTTTATATATGCCACCATTCAAATCATGTGGGATTTTATATATGCCACCATTCAAATCATGTGGGATTTTATATATGCCACCATTCAAATCATGTGGGATTTTATATATGCCACCATTCAAATCATGTGGGATTTTATATATGCCACCATTCAAATCATGTGGGATTTTATATATGCCACCATTCAAATCATGTGGGATTTTATATATGCCACCATTCAAATCATGTGGGATTTTATATATGCCACCATTCAAATCATGTGGGATTTTATATATGCCACCATTCAAATCATTTTTGGCTTATTGTGTCTCATGTGAGATGATGGTAGTGTGGTTTTATCATAAGCAATTATTTGAATAAATGGATTTGTTGGCAAAGAGATATCTAAAATCTCCAGAATTTTTTCATGTTAATCATTGCTGCACATCTGATTTTTATGTTTAAAATTCCTGTTTATATTGAGCTTTCTTTTTTTACCATTAATATGAAGTAGTGATTTGAACACGTTTTCAACATAGTCCCGCTTTTCATCGAAATAGTTTTTTTTTGGGGGGGGGGATACATATCCTAAATATTCTAAGATAAACAGGGGTTCATACAGGAGGTGCATGACATATGCCAAGAGCTATGATTTTTTTTTGGGGGGGGGGGTCAATCAAATATCATTACACAATAAAAGTAGATGTTGAGAATGCAGAAAAAATTTAATGGTAAAATACTTTATGTCCATCTAGAAAATTCAAGTGGATAATGAATTCTAAATAAAACTGTCCATTTGAGATTCTATTTAGAATTTCTTATTTACATCCAAGATACAGAAATATTTAGAGTTGCCCTATAATTGTGATAAATTGGAAAGAGTCATCCATGTTTATATTATCTATAGACAAGAAACCAAAATTCATTAGTTCAAATACAAATATCAACATTGAAATGTCTGTTTCCTCTCTGCAAGAGTTAGAATATCATTTTTTTAATCTTGTAACTTTGCAGACATTGTATTACATAAAATTTTTCACATTTTAGTAAAAAAAAAAAAAATTACATGAAATATTTCAAACTGAAAAGAAAAATGTCATTATTTCTAATAAATTTAAACTATAAAGTTTTTAGCCAATATTCTAATAAAAATATGATGTCTGGCATAAGTTCAAAATAAAATTGGTAAAATACTTTCAGCAAGCAGCAAATGCTCAAAAATCCTCATTGGTATCATTTCTTTCACCATTACCTTTTCTCCCTTCTACTTATTGTTCAACCTTTCTTTCTTACAACTCAATAATATGCTAGAAATGCCTTAAAATCTTATTTATTTAGAAAAAGCAATATAACTTTCCACAAATTCAATAAAAAAGATATTCCAAATTACTTTAATGTTTCAAATTCTTTGTGCTATATATATAAAAAAAAAGCTACTAAAAATTCAAAATAAAGGGACTTAAATTTCTTAAAGACATCTTGACAGAGTTTTTGAAATAAGAATCTTTAGATGAAAAAGTACAAAGCTTTATCTCATCAAACAACTCAACCAAATTTGTCACCAGCCCAATAGGATCTCAATTACACTATAAAATTTTAATCCAATTTTATTCTATGATAATCTACCCATTCCAATGTACAGAATATATAATGAAAAGTAAACTCAAAAATCAATAAAGAATCTTATGAACTTTAACAATTGTTTAAATTTTAAAGCAATTTTAAATAACTGATTTGTAAGCAGTTTATTAAATAAAATGAACAAATAAAATTACAGTTTCAATATTTCTTTCTTAAAAGCTTAAACATTTTAACCTAATCACTTATAAAAGCAAACTAATAACAACCATTTTGCTAAAATTGTTAATGTTTAAAATTTTAAAAGCTATTGTGTCATTTAAAATTGCATACGAGTTAAGAGACATGAAAAGTTTATATATAAAATTTAAAGTAAATCTTTAGAACAATTCTGAGGAATTTTCTGAATACTATTCAACTACTGCTCAATGAAATGTTTAGGATTTGACAGAAAATGCAGTTATTCCAACTTTAAAACACTACCCTTCCTTCCAAACAACCATGAAACTCAAAAATACTGAAATAGTTTTGTAATGCTATTTAGAAGGTTATGAAAATATCAACTCTTCATGTAACATTTGTGCATATACAAGGCCATTATATATTTAAAAACTCATCACTTGTACAGATGTTACAAGAAAAAGAAAAGAATGCACTTCTAGACCTAAGCTACTTCTTTAAGTTAAAAAAAAGCAAACCTGTAAAACTATATGCAACTGCCTGACCCTTTTTAATACCCTTTAATACTATTTCTGGACATAAAAGACAAATTTCTCTTATTAACTGAAAGACATGCCAAAGGGATCAAAGGGCAGATAAAGTTAACCAGTGAGCAAGCTTTTTTATGTTTAAGTGTCCAAAGGGTAAAAAGAGGTAAAATACTTTTTACCATCATTTTTATTAATATTCATTGGTTTCTCAAAAGGCAGTTAGCAAGAGCAAACTTCCTGCTCTTCCCTCCTTTAAATGGAAATTTAAATTACAGGATAATAACAGAGGCAAAGGAAATTCTATTTTGAATTTTTGACAGCAAAAAAAAAAATAAAAAAAAAAATAAAATAAAATAAAATAAATAATAAAAGGCTTATACAATTTATATTATAACAATGCTCATTTTTAGAATTTAAACCAGAATATCTTACTAGTATTAAGGAAATCAGCTTCAAAAAGAGGAAAAATTTATTTGTTGAAGGCAGTGAGAAGAGTGATTTCATTTTAAAATGACAATCAGCTTCCTTAAAATAACCATCTTCATTTGTTAAGTGGGTCTAACCAACATCTATATGGGTTATATAACCATTGTCATAGGGATAAAATGAATATCTTTTCAATAGATAATTAACTACTGCCTGGTCAAATTAAAAGGCAAAGAAATGGACTTAAAATCCTTGTTTTAATTTGAGACATTTTCCAAGAACAATGACACAAAAAGGAAAGGTTTAAAGTGAATTCATTGCTTAAAAGCATTTTTAAACTACAAACCAAAAATTTTCAATGCAAGCTAAAAATTGCCAAAAAAAGGTCCCTTCCCTAAGATTACAATTTTTTTTTTTTTTTTTAATACATGTGCAAAGTCCCTTCAGGACATTAGTGATCAAGTCTCTCCAAAACTTCCAGTCCTTTTTGCCATATCTCCTAAATCCTTTTCTACCATGTATTTCCACAAACTTATTAGATAGACTATTCGCGGTTTCCCCTCAGTCCATAGTGTCGTCAATAGGTCCTGTGAATGTCAAGTTCTCCAAGCCCACTTTCCTTATTAAGTGCCCTAGAAATTTCTGATTCTAAATATAAGTGTTCAGTCCATTCTTTGAAAGAATGAGGAAAATGTTATGTAATTACACCATCACATAATTTCAAAGGAATGGATTAATGGATTTTATTTTTAATCCAACATTTCTTATTACTATAAACATTATTTTTAGTGTTTCAGTAGGTACAGTGTTTTTCTTTGTTTTTTTTTTACAGTGTGAATTACATTAATTACAAATGCACAGACCGGTAGACATAGTTTACACTTTAAAAAAAAAAAAAAAAAAAAAAAAACAGGGTATCTACTCAAACACGTGTATCAACTGAAAATAACAGAGTAATAAGACAACACAGAATATTAAAAAAAAAAAAAAAAAAAAAAAAAAGGCCATGAATTAATGAAAATAATTGTAGCATTAGCACTTAAAACTGGAATCCGATGATTAAAAACCAAATTTGACTACACGCCTGCAAATTTATTTTAGCAAGTCCCAATATCCATTCTGTATGTTTTAAATATATCAATCTTTATTTTATGTGAAAAATCAACTAAAGTATGACAAAGAATAGAACTATTTTATTATGCCTAATCCTTGCAGAGTCAAATATACAATCACATCAGGTACAATGAGTTAAGCCAATATCATCTCATGAAGATGAATGGTTTGCTAATCAAAAAAACCTTGTTAACTTCATTTGAGGAAGAAAGGAAAAATTAAAATAATTAGCATCACACAATGTTCAAACATGTTAAAGCATGTTATCCCTTCTGGAACATTCTAACATTTTACCAATGAAAATTAAAAGAAAAAAATCAATACTAGTGAAAAATCAATACCTCAAACTAATTGCGTGTATTGTAATTAAGTCAGGAATCACTTTCAGCAGTTAAATTAAGGAGTATGATAATCTAATAAAATCCATCAATTTTACAAGAATTATTTTGTTTTCAGTGGGTACATAAAGCCATTTACGGCAATGATTTATTACATGATTTAAAAAAAAAAACCATGAGCATATCTGCCTGAGTATTAGGCTATACACAAAGATAGGTAACTGAATCGAAGCAACATGAAGCATGATGGGAATATTATGTTAAAAAAAAAAAAAGAAAAAAAAAAGGCAAAGAGAGAATACTGAATAGCAGATTTTTTTGCCAAACTGCCACTCCTCCCGCTAAAAAAAAAAAAAAAAAAAAAAAAAAAAAAATTGTAAAATAGAAAACGAGAGATATTAATGGAAATACAGTCTATGGACATCTTGAAACAATTTCTGAATATAAAAGAAAAAGGATTATGTAATTCTTTCAATAAAAGATAAAAATAAATGAAAATCCCTTAATTTCTTAAAAGTTAGAATGACTCATGTGGGAAATCTAATCTTTACCAAATATAAAAGGAAAAAAAGAATTCATTTCCAATCTCTAGGAAGGTAAATGGAGAAAGTTTTCCTTTTATTAAAAAAAAAAAAAAAATAAATAAATAAATAAAAAACAATGATCTTGATAGATGCCAGCAAATGTGATGTAAGAAAATGAAATCACAAAGTGACAGACATTTTAACAGTAAAGGAATGAGAACTGAATGACTGGACAGAGAGAAAGAAAAGAAAAATGTAGAGACAGAATTTCATAAAATCATGTCTGAAGTTGATGTTCTTGTGAAAAGACAAAAGAAAATTAGTATATTAAGAAAGTAAAAAACGATTTACATTAATTGCTGAAAATCTTTACCAGAAGATTTTGCTCCAAATAAAATTAGGAAAACTAAGTTCAGAGCAAACTATTTGAAAGAAGATATCAACAGATTTATTAACACTTTGCTCATAGATGTATACATAAATAGAATTTTAAATATTAGGTTGGTGCAAAAACAATGACGTAATAATGTTGTTTTTTGACGTTAAAAAAAACGTCAAAAAACGACATTATTACGTCATTATTTTTGCACCAACCTAATACAAATAATCCATGTTTAATTTTTTCAGAAATGAGCTGATGCTGATATTAAAGACAAACAGCGGAACGGCAAAGTCTCAAATGTCTACAGCTAGAGTTTGGTATGAATTGCCAGTAGTTGTCCTAAAACTTGCCAGAGTAAAAATTTGCATCTCAATAGCCACAAATAAATTTGCACAGAAAACAGAACATAAAATTTAAGAATTTTTATGCTTTAAAATTTAAGATATTCACTACATAAATTTAAATAATTAACCTTTGCATTGTCTCAAACTAACAATGTTTCCTTAATTCTACAATTCTTACACATTTTAAGGATTTCACAGTCTGAATTCAATCAAGCTAACTTCTAAGACTGCATTGAACTATCATTAAAAGTTGCAATTTTTACTTTAGTCGATATTACTTCACATGTAATATGTTCACAAATATTAATTCCATTAATTCTAAATTTTAACACTTGAAATTGGAATCATGCCAAACAGCTCATAGGCTTTGGATACATTTCAAGTCCTTGTAATACTGCACATAATTAACCTGGCTTTGCAAGAGTCACTGGTTAATTTCAAAGAGAGGTGCCCAAAGTAACATAAAAGAGAAAATTAACATCTCATGAAAAGATAAATTTATACCCAAATTAAAAAAATGACAAAGTTTTTTTAATTGCTGTCTTGGTTTAAGATTCCAGGAAAAAAAATTAAAAATTTATTCAATCATGAAGAATTTCTCTAATTTCAACATAAAATTCTATCTATCCCATTCACATATTTCATAACTTAAAGGATATCTGAAGTTGATATATTAGAGTTTAAAGAACAGAAAGTATTGTTATCAAATGTTAATGTTTCAAACCAAAGATAAAAAATAAGTCTCAGAAGTTTGAAAAATTACATCAATATAAAAAAAAAAATTTTTTTTAAAAATATGATTGATTAATAGTGTTTTTGTTTTTAGATTTATTACATTTAGAAAAAGAATTTACTATTTTATTATACAAGTCAATATTTTCATAAAATTGGTATTAACAGTATTTTTAGCATATACTTATATGAACAATATTTTGTGAGTTTCAACTTGTATCACCTTTTCTTATTAAAAAAATATATTGATAAATTATTTAAGGTATTAGATTTTATAGCAAAACAAAATTAACTGAAAATTTTCATAGATTTTCTTTTTATACTGATGTTCACCCAATACAAAGCTCAAGAGCCAGTCAAAGTAAAGGTTTATTGTGCAGTGTTGTATGAGCGTAGGAAAAGGCAAGAAATGAAGTTCATGAGTTTATGCAGGAAAGATAACTGTTAACCTTAAACTTGAAGAGGTCAAGATTTTACTGATTAAGAAAACATCCTGTGAGTAATCCATTTCACAAAGCAACAGTTTTTGTGAAGAAGCAAAGTGGAATTTACTCCTTATTAATGGAATATGAAGGGAATGGGGATGATTCACCCTTGTGTACATGGCATGTCAGGTCCCAGTGTCCCAATTTTAGGGATGGTAGCTCATCAGAAGACGTCATGGAAATAGCAATAGAGCAGCAAGAGGCTTGTGACATTTTGTCTGTCAGGGAAAAGGGTTGTAGGGTGGGAAATAATCCATTGCCCACAAGTTCATGCCAATGCTTTTGAACTATCAAGACTGGCAAGTGATGATTGGGCAGCTCCAGCCCAGATATGGTAACAATCCTCTAGTTTTGTTCATCTTGTAAAGATAGAGTTAGAGCAAGAGTCATTATATACTGGAGAGGCCAATAGATCAGATATATGAGTTCCACTTGAGGTTCGGGGGGGGGGGGTAGAGATTGAGTTTCAAAAGACATTCAAGACAAGGATCCCATTGAAAGAAGACCAATTCACCATGAGGGGTGAAAGTTCAGGGTCTGCTCAGTGGTGGTGGAATATTTTTTTTTTTTTTTTTTGCTGCATTGAATTTTACAAGCCAGTTCTTCTCTCATCGAGCCACCTGGGCAGGGTTAAAGGAAAGATGAGCTGCTAGGTTCTGTCCTTCCAGATTTTTGGAGGTGTGTCTATAAACTGTTGTATCATCAGCATAGATACTCACTAAGGATTGGAGTATGCTCATTGGCACATCATTAATATACATCAGAAAGTTGGTAGGACCAAGGAGAGAACACTGAGGAACACCAGCATTCCAATGACTGGCTGTTAAAAACAACCTTCAAAGAGCTACCTGTTAGAAAGGACTTGATATTGAGAAAGCCCTTCCAGAGAGTCCCATAGCTGGAGAGTTTATGTAGCCACACCTTGTCAAAGGCCTTTGATATATACCCTATAGTATTAATTCTTACAGCCAATACAGAAATTAGAATTTGGCCCTCAGTGATGTTTGTTTTGTAATCGCCAATATTTTTTTAATGGATTGTTTATCCGACATTATCATATATACTCAAATACAGTGGAAATCTTTTTAACATAAAACGAGTGGGGCCCACACTATAGACAGGTAATTTTTTTCTTTTTTTTAGGAAGAGGTTAAAAAACGTTTTCAGTGACTGATTGCACTATACACAGGTAAATCTTTTCTGGAGGGGTTAAAACACATGACAGAAAATCAGGGTGAATACTATACATGAAGTCAGCTTTTTACTCAAGTATATATGGTATTTCTTTATTACTATGTTATTTTAGTGGGTACACATATTTGAGTTTAGTAGGACTTCTCCATCTAAGCCAGTTGTTATTAATTTCACTGTTTAAGAAAATAAAAAAAATAACATTTATAAGAATAAAAAATCTTCAATATACAAGTCTGATCAATAAAAAAAATCAAATCAAATGGTGAAGGGATTCAAAACTATGTCATTGAAAGGGTAATTTTTTTTTTTTTTTTAATATACAAACTTAATTTTGGGTGTTATTTATTGAGTAGATTACATCACTAAAAATTAAATCTGCTTCCAGATCAATTCTGTATTAATTTTCAAATTCTGATAGTATATTTTTTCTAATATACAAGTAACAAAACATTTGAAGCAAGTCATTAGTCATTGTATGCTCTCTGAATTTTGCCTGAGTAACAATGCAACAAAATGTTACCTAAGAGTGAATTGTATATCAAAATGCATGAGATGCCTGGAAATGCCAGTGTTGGTTTACCAAATTACAATCAGGCAATTTGTCCAGGGTTTGGGAAAGCCAGTTAAACAGAATATTGTCCTGCTGCATTCATTTGTAGAGACAGATCCTCATAAAATCATTGATGAATTATCAGAAAAAACTGAATTCAACATGGCTTACTATAGAATAGTATCTTCAACAAATCAAGAAAGTCAAAAGAGTTTGAATACCTCACAAAATTAGAGCTGAAAACAGCCCAACAGCAATGTTTTGCTGGACAAAGAAATGGAACTGGTTTTCATTCAGTTGTTACAGAGAATGAGAAAATGTTTAGTATGTTTGCAGAAAGTAAATGAGCCAACAGTTTACACCAAGTCAGACACTACAACACACAAAATAAAATTTTCTTGCCACTTAGTGTAAAATTACAGGCATAGACTATTTTGAGATTTTGAAATAAGTTTTGTGTAACAATGGCTGTTACATTAGTTATATTCTACATTTGTTAAATTGACTTTTGGGGCTTTCAAACTTCTTTGCTGCAAAACCAGCTTCCTTATTAAAAAAAAAAAAAAAATTGGGGGCTGAAAGGTTAGTTTTAAAATGGACAATTGTGTAAATATATAGTTTATTAGACAAGATTATCTTTCTATAAAATCAAAATATTACTTTCCAATGTCCCTAACAATTAGATAAAAGGAAGTTTGTCACAATATAAAACTATATGTATGTGCACAAATAGTCTTGAATAAAAAAAAAAAAATGAGAAAAAAAGGTAAAAAACAAATAAGATGTGAGTATAAAGTGAAAAAAAATAAAATAAAATAAAATAAAAATAAAAGCACCAATGAAAAGTGCATATGAAAAAGAAGACCGATCCCCAGAGTGACCGCCTACAAAACTCTGAAGCCGGGATGCAACATCAGGTAAGTGATAAACCTTTTACTTGTTTTTTTATATATATATATATATATATATATACACACACATACATACACACACTATATATAGTGAGAGAATCAACAGGTTAGAAAAACACACTATACTGCAATTGCTCATCTCACTTTAGTCATCTCTACACCTTACACCCCCGCCCCCAGTTATGTCCTAAGCTCCTGAAAGAATTTGCCAAATACAAAAAGGCATCCTGCCAGTTGTTTCACTCACATTTTGTCAAGCAAAATTAGAATTGTTTGATGAGCCAATTTTTTAGTATTCAGCCTAAATTGATTCCAATACAAAACTTGTTAAAAAAAAAAAAAAAAAAAAAAAAAAAAAGAAGAAAAAAGCCAAGACATAATGCTACTGTGAACTCCTTTCCATCCATCTATTTAAAAACTAAACTATTCTAACTTCTATAATGATACTGGTTTAACCGGTATTTGTAACAGAACAATGAAGTTTATGGTATACAATTCTGTCCTTGAAGGCTGTTTTTATCTGAAGAGAAAGCAATACTTTCATCAAAAGTAAAACATTGAGGATTTAGAAGACAAAGGCTGAATATAGAATTAAGGAAAAGAAATGAGTAGACTTGAAGTTTCAATAAACATTCTCAACATTTCTGAACATTTATGTACATTACAAATTATAACATTCTTCTTTCAAGAACTATAGTACACATTTTCAATATGCAATATTTTAAGTTTAACATTCTATAACACATAATATAGAAGTGAATATTGCATGCATATATATATATATATATATATATATGCACATTTCATTTTCTTTTTATTATTAAAGCTTCCATTATTTTTAATCTTTTTTACAAGTGGATGAAGTTATATTTGTGTTTACATACTAGTAGAAAATACAAATATGATAACTTCATCCACTTGAAAAAAAGATTAAAAATAATGGGAGCTTTAATAATAAAAAAGAAAAAGCCAACTCCCAACAATATTAACTACAAACAAGGCCACAATGTGCTAACCATATTCAGAAATTAAAAACATCTCTAAAACATACACATAATGCACACACTCAATTAAGATGAAGGATTGAATCATCCTTGATAATGGCTAAAGGTCTAGCCGAAAGTGCTCGGAACTATAAAACATTTAGACAGTTTTTACACTCTTTGTCCAGAAAAGAAAGCTCTTGTTTGGACACAAGAAAAATTAAATAAAAAGCTTAACCGTAGTACCTTGTCCATCGTCTTTAATGAAACATGCATAAACGAAGGATTGCTGTATATATATATATATATATATATATATAGTACAACATGCAAGCTAAGTTTGGTTATCCTTTAGTGCTATTAAACCCGCCTAAACTTTTTAAAATCATTTTTAGATGTTGTTTTTCATTTATACATTATCTCTTCCCTGCTCTTTTAGATCTGATACATTTTAATTTGGTGCAAAACAATGTCAAATGTTACAAACATTTAGGAAGAGTCTTAAAACATCATCCAATGAGGTTGACATTACTGTGCACCAAATCACTTTGGGAGGAAAGTAGCAATCATTTTCATGCATGCAATCATGATGGACAATGAGAAAGTAAGAAATATTAACTTTTGAAAGATATTCCTCCAAACTGAACATTTTCTACCCAGCATTTGTTACTTGTTTACATTTTCTGCTCTTATTACTAAAAGCAGGATTTAAATGCTGTCACCTTTCATTCCCAAAATTTCTATCTCCCCACTTCTCTAATGAATTTAATATTTTTTTTACGCCAATTTGGTATCTTTTTTCCAGATCATCCATGCACATACCATACTCATCAGATACAATGAAGCAGTAGGAAGCCAGTAAATAAAACATCTGAATCTTGAGGAAAAATCGTTTACCTAATTGAAATGATTAAATAAAGCAAACACTGTATGTTAGAAATCAAACCACAATATTGGTATTTTATGAGAAAAATATTTAATATTTTAATCATTTTCCTTCAACCAAAAATAGTTTCTAATCTCCTCAAATACTGCTTCTTATCTCCCAATATCTGAGGAAATCAATCACTAAAAAATTTAAGAGTAAAATTTTAAAATTTACATTTCCAAGATACAAAGTTAACATATTGATTAAAATGTCTATCTTACCAGCAGAACATTTTTTTTCATCCCTACTGTACAGAGTTCATTTGTTTTTTTGTTTATTCAGTAAAAAACATGACAATACACATACATGACAGCAATCGATGCAATGTTTCAGTAAGAAAGCGAAGTTGGTGTGTGAAGGGAAATGTGCAGGTAGCGTAATGGCTAACAGTGTAGAATGAGAAAACACAGTCATGTTCAAATTCCAATTGAGTCTGCTACATTCACACCCAAATACCATTGGGAAAGGTATAAACCCATTTCTTATTCCAACTCCTACAGCTATAGGTTAAATAGTAGGGTAAACTTGGCTCTCTAGCCATGATTGTCAACTAGTCTAATAGAAGGACAACTCTTGAATTCAAAACTGGTGATGCACATACTATACAACCATGGAAAAGATAATAGAGTTCACAGCTGAATCATAGGACAATAGATGATGCTTGATTGCAGTTGATTAGGTGTGTGTGTGTGTGTCTCCATGATGCTAGTAAATCCCACACTGAATAACCAGAAGTATCATTAGAATATGATGCATAACAAAAAAAATTACCATATTCATCTCTGATAAATAAAATTATCAGTATTCGATTTAAACAAATAAAAACACCAATTTAGTATCTACAATTGTATATGCCAAATGCAGCAATACATTGCTAAATTCATAATTTCAAATAGTTCAATGGTGAGCTCAGATCAGCTGAACATATTTTGATAAGTGGATCAAGCCAAGAACTTTTCAGCACACTTTTTGTATACAGTTTTGTCAGTGATAATACAAGTAATCCCATACTGAATAAGCAGAACTATTAGAATAGGAAATAATGCATAACAAACAAAATTATCATACTCATCCTTGCTAAATAAAATTATCAGTAATCAAGTTTAAACAAACAAAAAAAATTCAATTTAGTATCTGTAAAATATCACTAAAAGGATATAATCAGATGTTTAGGTGACTTGCACAAATGCTCAAGTTGACAGAATAGATCTTTGTTATCAGGTCAATATGCAGCTTTCATGCAAGGAATCAATGACAACCACAAAAGCAATAGGTTCAGCTTTATTTTGTAACATATTTTGGTTAAAAACCTCACAATGATTAATATGGTCAAATCTGCGTTGAAAAAAATCAAACCATGTGTAGTAGTCTAAGTAGCAGAGGTCACAATGCATTTCATAGGACAAGTTCTCAGTGAGTAATAGACAAATGTGATTTGAGTGCAAGGATTGCTGCCTGCCATATAATTTCATTATACCAGTTACACTACCCATTGCCTTGAGAATTTTAACAGGTGGCCCAACTAGTGGAAATTTCACACAATTATGCAAGAGAAATGTCTCACAGCTGATACCATGAATAAAGTACTACTGTCCAGAGGTATGAATGCAGCTATAAAGCAAATAAAGTACTGAATTTCCCATCAAGATATATATGGATAAGCCAAAAAGAACTTTAAAGAAAGCAAGAGAACTTCTGTTATAGTAAATATTGTTGAAGTAGATGCAAAAGGCCCTTAAAATCAACACTGAATCTCAACTGGTGTAGTTGTCTTGATCAAATGTGATATACACTGTTCAAATAGTGCAGGAATTTTAAACTTTTTATATCCCTAACAGAAAATATTAAGTTCCTTGTTATAAAAAAGTAGCATTTGTGTAACACCTGAATAATAAAAAAATAAAAAAAAAAATAAAAAAAATTGTGCAATTAAAACATTAGAAACAACCACAGAACAGTATACCCAAGACAAAGCATCTGTAATGGTACTTTGTCAAAACTGTGGCAAGCAAGCCCAATTCTCAATCTATGAATATTATTAATTTTACTAGACTGCTGAGAACCAAAATGTGAATATCACCAATTCCTGATCAGTAAGAAGATTTAAATGGGATCTAATTAAATAGTGTCTCCATTTGCAGATAGCCTAAACTATAGCACATGCTACCTTTTCTATTTGGTAGGTGGTTTTGTTTACTCATACTTATTGTCCTTGCAAAGAAAGCCCTTGGTCTACCAGCTTGATTTAAGAGAGCAGCAATAATGCAATCAGATGCATCCTTCTCTGCAGCAAAGAATTGTTTTAACTTGTGTACAATTTTTTTTCTAATTGGCAATGCAGTAACTATAATACAATATAGTGAATTCATATTCTGAGGAAGAGAAAGTTCTTTTAGTGGCCAAAGGCTTCCAAAATTAAGTTTGTTTAACTATTAAATGGTATAAACCAGGAGGACTACAAAAGTCAGAGAGACAAAGTCCACACTTATTGTAAATTAACTGAGGTTAATATTCATTACTTTTCCCATAAACAGTTATGATAGTAACTAAGTAAACATCAGAAAGATTTGTTAATGATGACTGTCTAATGTATTGAAAACAAGAACTGCCACCGATTACTACAAATGTAATTTGGAAGAATTGTTAAGGCTGATCACAGGCCTCAAAAATAATGTCAAGATTTGATGTTAAGCAAATTTAAAGTCAGTTGAATCAACATTATGCTATAGTTTACTAGTTCATGAAACCTTGGTAAGAGGTAAATATCTAAAACTATGAAATGGTTCACAATCAGAGTAATCAACTACTTTTGTGTTGTTCATTAGAAATCATTTCAACTTAGTTTACAAGGAAGTGTTTAGCTCAAGTGCTCCATATGTAAGTAACCTCTTCATTTCAACTGCAATAAAATGTTTATCTGGAGAAAAATTTCCTCAACAACTGGTCTACAATTATTGATAAGATTAGCAAAACAAAGGAGAAACAGACATGGTAATCATTCCATACATTTAATGTAGCCACCCCTCAAAAAATAAATAAATAAATACACTTTGAAGTTACTTCAAAGTCTATTAATGCTCCAACTTTCAGACAATCTGTCATTGCCAATACATGTAACCACATCATTGGCATGAACTGCTATAAATATATCTTCAAATGCAGATAACTGTGTTAGTTTTAATGTCACTATTTCAAATTAGAACTCTTTGGCAGAAGTTGACCAGCTATATAAAAGAAGAATGTCAGTTTTTAGAACTGAGTAGTTGCCTTAAACTATTATTAAAGAAGAATAGTGTGTGTGTGTGTGCACGTAATTCAAAGTTGGCTGCCTTCACTGCAAAACATGAATTTACATATATTAACAGCTACTAATTCAGTAAAGGTTGGTTGAAATGCCAACTATAATTCTAAACTTGGCAGCCTATTCCACAGATCTTGCTTGATCAAAAACAGAGGATCAAACCTTTTTTGTTTTTTCTTCCTAGTAGCAGTTGTCCAATGGTATTAAATCAATTATAAAACACCAGATATAGTACCTTCACACAATTCAAGACAAATGGACCTGTAATTACAGTCACCACTTTGAGGCTTTACTACCTGCAGATATTCACCCAATATCTGTGTTACTGATGAGTGGCTTAATGCCTTGCATATGCCTCATTTTCAGGTAACAATACAAAATTTTTTCCCAATTTGCAAACTTGTGAAATTAAAAGATAACTTTAAAAATACAAGAAAAAGAAATATTTTAAACGTGTATATAGATATATATATATATATATATATATATATAAAAAACCTGAAAACAACAAATTTCATTTACAAAATTGAAATATTTTCAACTATACACTACAGGTAAAAATTTTGGGGCCCTCCCTGTATTTCTGTAAAAAAAAAAAAAAAAAAAGTTCAAATTTGAATTCATCAATATATTTTGCATGAGAAATATTTTATTTTCACCATTAACCCATCACTAGACTTTTGAGGTCACCAAAATTTTCAGCTAAGTTAAATGATAATACAGGTTCTAAATGTTAGCTCAGCACTGACTAATGTTGTAAACAATATATATGTAGCTGTCTCTGTTTGAAGAAAAAGAAAAAAAGTTATGCCATTACAATTTTATTTTTAAAGCAATATACACAAAATGGCAAAAATCAAACCAGCTAAGCATTGAGGTGAGGGCACAAATTAAAATTTTATTCAAAGAAGGCTACTCTCAAAAACAAATTGCCAAGAAGATGAAGATTTCTAGACATGGGGTGCAATATTCATTACAAAGGCAGTTAGAAACTGGCACAAATGTTGATAAAAAAAGAGCTGGAGCACCAAAAGTGACAACTGCTGCTAAACACTTGATTATTGATAGCAAAAGAATTAGAAGGAAATTCTCCAGAATTGACAGTTGAACTTAATTTCTCTTGAACTAGTGTCACTCTCAACTGTAAAAAAAATTAAACCCCCCCCCCAAAAAAAAAAAACCACTTAGATCAGTAGGGCTGAGGAGATGCATAACCATTAAGAAACTCCTGTTACAGAAGGTGAATAAGCAGAAAAGACTTATGGACAAAAAGCATAAAAACTAGACATTGAAAGAGTGACAAAATGTATTTTGAATAGACAAGTTCAAAATTTGAACTTTTTGGTAGTAAAAGGAGCAGATATGTGAGAAGAAAGCCAGGAAAGACTGAATGATGAATGAGTGATTCCAACGGTTAAGCATAGTGGTAGGATTGTTATGTTGTGAGGGAGAGGTGGCTGAAGATTTGTTTCTGGTCAAAGGAATCAAGGAAAAAGAACAATATCATTCAATTTTGCAAAGACATGCTATATATACCATTTGGCTTACACACAATTGGAAAAAATTCACCTTTCAACAAGACAGTTCAAAACACTTAAATTATGTCAAAATTACCATGAGTAAAAAAAACAGATAAAATTTTTGATAATTATGACTTGGCCACTTCATTCTCCCAACTGCTCTCCCACAGAATTAGGATGGGATGAATTGGCTAGGAGAGTTCAAATAGAATACCCAAAGATTGAGCTTTTTTAGTGGTTGAAGAATGCTTGAGGTTAGCCATTTTTAAAAAATCTGTTGAAAAAAGCTGCCATGAATTTGTAAAGTAGTAAGGTGGTGATTTTATTGTCAAAAACAAAATATGACACTGTTGTATAATATTTAATAGTTAACTGCTTATTTTATTATTTTTGCCAAAATATACTATAGTTACTAAAATTTTATCTTACTTAAAAAGAAAAACAATTTACAAAAATCTCATTTTACATTTTTTTTTTTTTTTTTTTTTGGAGTGGGGAGATAAAGAAATGCAGGGTAGGCACCAAACCTTTTACCTGTAGTGTAAATGATTCAAACATCTACATCTACTTTTTCATTTTGTTCAACACTGGATATGAGAAACATGATGGATTAATCTGAGAAATGTAAAGTTATTCTGTACAGATTTAAAAAAAAAAAAAAAAAGTTAAAAATTATAACTATTTTTTGTTTACATTTAAATCTTACACAGGCAAGATATCTCTTTATTTTTATACATTAGTTTCATTTTTATAAAAATCCATATTTTGACTAAGAACAAAGATTTCCATGTAATATCAAAGTTAAAAAAAAAAAAAAAAAAAAACTTAAATTTGGATCAGATTATCTTTCTTTTTAAGAAAAAGAATTTTTTTTTTTTTTTTTTTTTTTAAAAAGGGCAGGAACATTGTTTTTTTATATTTAATATTTCATGGAAAGAAAAGGCTGAAGACAGCAGCCCAACTTAAGACATGAGATTTAATAAAAAGAATATGTAATATTTCAGCAAACATTTAAGGGTAAATTCAGTAAGTAAAGATCCAATGGGGAAAATGAAACTTAATCAAAATTAAGAATATCAAGATACTTGTATTCCAAATGCAAGATATATTACTTAAACATTATTTCTAGATTAGAACCTGTGTTCCTGTCAGAAAGCAGATTTTTGATTTCTCAGATATTCAGGCCAATAGATGAAAATAAGTATATTGTTTAGAAATGAACAGAGCATTTACTCAAATACAAGTATACACTAAAAATAAGGTTTAAGTAATCAAAAGTCATCAGATTAATAAATAAAAAATCTATCCCCTTGCTTTAAAATATATATCTCCAAATGCAATAAGAACAAATCAAATATAAATTCAAACGTTAATAACATTAATTTAAAAGAGAGTTCAATACAAAAGTGGAACTATAATTCTTTATTATAGGTTATTACATTCAAACATGCATATTTCTGCTACAAAAATACAATGTTTTGATGCAACATAGCATCTCATCAGGCGTTGGTGAAATGATATACTTTTTTTTTTTGCAAAAATATAAGTAATATTAAAAATTGTTATAACCATCATTTTAACACCACCTGATGAGATGCTATGCTGCATTGAATCATTAATGCATTTTTGTAGCTGAAATATGCATGTTAAAATGTAATAAAGAATAATACATATATATCACAAGGAGATACTGAAAAACTCCTAACCCATAAAGGAAAGGATTAAAAATAAATCTCAAGTTTAGTCATTTGGTTAGATTTTGGGAAAGTGGGTCTAGCCAAGAGCTTTTTCAGTATCTCCCTAGCTGGACTACTATTCTTTAGTTATATTGGTTAAATAATGATAATGGAATTGGGAATTATGAGCTAGACATGTCAAAACATGCACGCAAGATGTTCACTGCTGTCAATTCATTCATATCATAAATTGTAATCCCAAACATCTTCATTGTTTTGGTCAGAAAAGCAATTACAAGTTTGTTAACCTAACAAACAGATGCGAGAAACTCTTCATCCTTATAAAATACTTTGTACAGGAAAAACAAAATCAACAGAAACAATTATAAATAAATTTCACATTACTTTTACAATTAAATTTATTGGTTTAAAGAGTTCATAGGTTGCCTTGTTAGTCAGGTAATGTAGAGTGCAGAATTTAATAACTGTTATAACTAAATGTTTATTTCTTAGTGTTGGGTGAGCAAGATAAAATTTAAGATATGAAGGCTGAATTTCAGTTAAAAAAAATGATAAACATAAAACACTGAAGCGAATCAAAAAATATCCCATAAAAAGCAATAAAATGTTCTTTTAATTCATTTAAGAAATTTAATCTACATACATTTCCATGGCCATTCATAAGATTTTTTTTTTAACAGCTTAACCCCTTTTTGGATTATTTTAAGTTAATACATATTTTTGATTTTTTTTTTTTTTTTCAGGGAATATTGCATTAACAATTTTAGAAAATAACAATGAGTTTTCCAGGTACAAGTTCTATTTAACCCACAGATAGGCAGGGGTGGCATCCATACCTTTTCCAAATGCATCTATGCATAAGTGAATGTAAAAAAAAAAACCCTACTGGAATTCAAATTTACTCTGCTGTCCAATTTCTCATTCAGAGTGACTATCCATTATACCAACTGCACATCCACTTAAAAAAAAAAAAAAAAAAAAAAAAAAATTGCAAATCCATTTCTGTCTGATCCAAAAATTCAGAAGACTCATGATCCATGTGATAGTCAGTGTACAAGAAAATCATATTCACATTATGTGCTGTCAGTTGATCCTCAAATACCCTTAAAACTTGCTCACCATAATACACCAGATACAATAAAGCATTATAATGCATAATATGGCACAATATTTTCAAACTTCATTGAAATATTTTTGATTTTCATTAAATGAAACATTGTCAAGGATTAGTTTTTGACTAGAATCTTTTGCATTTTAGTTTTTCATTGCAACTTCTATGCCCATTAACAAACAGAAATTTCCTATTTACATTGTTTACTAATTATATGTACAGTCCAAGAAGTTATGATCAAAAGTAGTCATAAGGAGAGAGATTCTAGTCAAAGCATTAATGACTGATTATATATATATATATATATATATATTTAATCAAATACAAAAGTTGACTAACAATTACTCTGGCTTTTCCTCCCTTATGAAAGCAGAGAGAAGGATTTATTAAATCTCCATTTGAAATAGAAAAAATTTTTCACACTTCCTCTTCTAATGCTTCTATCTTTAAATAACTTAGTGGTTAATGCATTGGTTCTGGCAGCAACTGAATGTAATGAAAGAAATACAATTTCCACTTCTGATTATTCCTGGAAATGCTCCACACACAATACAATTCACCTATCTTAAAAGATATGTTAGGTAGCACAAACAAATGCATAATCCTCAACAACAACCACCAAAAAGTAAAAAAAAAAATGTATTAGCTTTACATTTATACTAGGCATTAAAATAAAACCAATGCAATTTTTTTTTCTACATTTAAGTTATTACATTTACTGACAAAATTGATTTTGTATAATCTGACAATTTCTGACACTCAACCTTGACTGCTAATGGAGATTAATTCAAGGGTCTACCCATTCACATACTAAGAAAGAAAAAAAACAAAAAAACTAACTTTGATATTTTCTGGTAATGGCTAGCAACCAAGCCTGGTGATAACCAAGAAAAAAAAAAAAAAAAAAAAAAAAAAAAAAAAAAAAAGCTACATTCTTTCATGCCAAATAAAAGAAAAATCAAATTCAACAACTTTTGACTGAATTGTAGCCACTACTAATGAAATAGTAAACTTTTATGACTAACATTGCATTAATGACAGACCTTAACACACTGGAATTTAAGGGCTATTTGTATCCTGTATTGTAAGATTTAGGAGTACTAAATAGAGAGCTGTCTTTCAAGTGCAGTAGTGAATAAAAAACAAAAAAAATAATTACCCATGAAATAACCATTGCAGTAAAAATGGCTTAAATTTAGGCAATGAATTTGAAGTCACTTGAATCAGAAAATCTACTTAAACGTAAATACTAAGCCAATGCATATAGTTATTTTTTTTAACACATCACATTTATTTAAATGTGTACAGTTTGAATTTTAAGTTACAAAGCAGTTAAAATAAAGAATAATAAAATTAAATAAGAGAATTTATCTTGTACTTTAAGCATTTCTGATCAAAAGCAACCATTCAGGGAAATTACTTTTAAACCAGAAAACTTATTTTTAACAGCAGGCATCAAGAATGAGTTGTCTTTAAAAAGATGTTGTTTTACCAATTATCTAATTACAATCTTAAGCACCTGAGAATCTAATTCAATAAATAAAGAATTAGAATAAGTTTCTACAAGTGCTGGATTAATTCAAGAAATATGCTTTTAAATATTTCCCAATTAATGTAAACAAAACAGGAATCCAATCAGTTAAAACCTCATTTCATTATGATTTTATAAAATTTTACCATTTTTTTTTTTTTTTTTTAAAACAACAAGTTCATTTCCACATCAAGATATACAATTTATATATGAATCACAAACAAGAACTGAAATCAGCTTATTTGATTGTTAAGGTATATAAAAGGTGAATATTGAACAAATCTGAAATTTTTTTTTTTTTTTTACATTACTGCTATTTAAGTTCAATAGTTTTCAATTCAGTAAAGGGTGCACTCTGTACATTAAAAAAAAAAAAAACTGCATAAACAAAAATGTACAAAAACTGGAAGTAGAATTAATTTAAAAGCATGAATGTCCAGACTGAGGTTCAAGAGAAACTGCAAGAACTTAAAACAAGATTAAAAGGAAACAACTAAAACAAAAGTGATTCTTATCCAACTCCAGGAAGCGGACATCTCTCTCTCTTTTATATTATATATATATATATATGCCTCAACAAAGATTGAGTCAGTTTAGAATGAGGGAATCAATGACCATACAGTGGCATATGATAAAAGATTCAAAATATTTGTAAAGAAAATAATCAAAAGCAGATGAATCGAGAAGCATCAGTACAATAGTTAACATTGCCAGGATCATATGGAGATAAAATTAAACAAGCAAATCTGTTGGTATTCTAATTTTAAAAGATTAAAGAAATAATTGTAGTATTTGTCCCATGGTAGTTATTACATTTGCATACACATTTCATACACTAAATGTAGCATGATGGATAGTTGATATTACTAATGAGCAATGATTTCAAACCTCACTGAAGGCTTTGTATTCAATGGATTATACTAAAAGCTAAACTTACAATTATAAGACTCTCCCTTCTTTGCTGATTAATGTTATTTCTAGAGAGAAAAAACTGCTCAATAAGCAGCATAATTGTCAAATAAAAATGAATCTACATATATATCAATATTTTATGAACGTTAAAACTGGTTTAAAACTGTATCAAAGTTTGTTTTTTTTTTCAATCATATTTTTAAAGAATAATTCCTAACTTATCATACAAATAAAATATTCTGGAAAACCACTATTAAAGAACATTGGTTGAAATCAGTCCCAACATTCTAGTTATACATACATAACTGTGACACCTCAGATTTGTACATTTGATAGCAAAGTTCACATGAAATCTGACATTGAATTAAACTATCTTGGTTAATAAGTGAAATAACAAATGATTTGTCATTCACTGAACCAACTAACATTTGTCTCCAAGGTGACATTAACCGGTTACAAAAAAAAAAAAACAAAAAAAAACAACACACACTCACAAAAAATCTAGCACAGCTTGCAAAGAAATTTTAATACAGATAGGTTATTGTTTGTAAAACATGAGGAAGAAAGTATTTTACTGAATCTTTAGTGAATATTTCCATGTTTGAATGACATTTTATAAATAGAAACAAAAGTACTTAAACCAGAACAAAATACTCACATCAGGTTTTCTTTTTGTAAAACTCGGTGTCAATGTACTACTTCAATAGACAATTAACATTTATATAATTTATAAATTATAACTGCATGAAAATTTATGAACTAACAATCATTAAGTGGAGAAAAAAAACTTTTGGCATTAAATATGCATACATAGTAATGGTTCCAACACTGATAAACTGAAAGCTTCTTGGTTAAAATAAGAAAATAACATTTTCAAGCTCACTGACATCTTATATTATCCTCACTGAATTAATGTCATATTATAAACACTGAGTAGTTCATTTCTTGTGCCAAAGAGCCAACAAAATTTATCATTCTTCCCCCATTTTTATATCTATATATATATATATATATGTGTGTGTGTGTGTCTCACAAATCTGTGTAAAAAAAAAAAAAAAAAAAATCCCAGGACTATGTTAGGATGTTTCATGGACTGAAACAGGCAGGCACAAACACAATGAATGGTCATCAATTTCAAAAACACAAACTGTCATTTATCTTTTAATAGTTTGACAGATGTCCAAACTAAAGCTACAGTTGGTTCCAATAATTCATGTCACATGAATCGGTTGAAAGAAGTACAAGAGTTGGAAGGCTAAAAAAAACAACTGAATGTAAAACCTGGTTATGTCACATTTTATGTAGAATTATACAGTTTGGAATTCTAGTACACTTGAAAATTTTGAATTTTACACTTTAATTCTTACTTCTACACATTTCTACTGTCTAGATGACTTCTGGTTTGTGAATATCACAAAAGTTCTTGACTGCTGCACATTCCCTGTGAAGTTTAGTATTATGGTTTTAATGAACAGAACTACAAATAGAAATTTTTGCAAAAACATTACACATTTCAACTACCCCTACTACTCATGGCTTTTGTTGCACATTGTACAAAATAAGTTTTTTCAGTCCATCTAGTTGAGCATTCAGATCCTTTTCCAATTTTGATATTTCTATGGACTTGTCATTTGTGATAAGTGTGAAATTCTGAGTCTATTCGGCTTTCTCCTCATAGCTGTCAACTGACTTGAGCAAATCTTGTGTACAACTTTCAAGCTTGTGTTTTTTGGTCTCCAGTTCTTCAATTTCCATAAGCATAGATTTCAGTTTTTGTCCAATTGCTTTCACTTGCCTTTTTTCTTTTCAATGTCAAGGTATGGCTGTATGCAGTTCTGGCATTAGAAGCACTGCAGAGAAAAGCCTTAGCTATGGGAACATTCCCAGCACCAACTGTGGTCAAATAGTCCATGATACTGTGCAACCAGCAGAGTCTGCTTTCATATTGTCAGTGGAAATTTCCTTATTGACTGAGAAACCTCTCCACTGGGGCCTGCCTATGAGAGAGTACCAACAATTGTTCTTGCCTTGCAATCACCAAATTCCCAAACCAAGTGATTTCAGTCCTTCAGGCTATACAGAAATAGGGCAAGCAGTAACAGTAATAGGATAAGATACTCCTAGACATGAACAGTGGAAGAAGACCAATCGACCCCAGCAGATTAAAAAAAAGATTCAGTTCTAAATTACTGATGGTTACCTGCCTCAACAAACACAAGGAGATAGCCAGATGCGATAATAATTGAAAAGAAGAAAAAAAAAAAAAAATTTCTTGTCCCAGAAATTCAGACAGAAAATATAAACAAGTCCAATTTTCTTTTTGTTTCTTTACATGATTTTGCAAATTATCTGCATCTGTAATGATAGATTAGCTGAAAGAAACTTGGGAGCCTAATATTAAATGAGTCATGAAACAAGATAACGTAGCAGCTGGGGGGTGGAAGCAACACTTTGAAGATGGGTAGTAAAGCAGTGAACAAGCTGACACCCCTCCCAATCACTTCAGAAAAAAAAAAAAATTCTCTGCCCTACTTGATTCAAAACAATATTTGGTGACATTTAAAAAATCAACCATTGTTAAATTACAACATAATACTGAGCAAAAACTAATCAATAATTACTTGGTAAGTGAGGTTTTCAAAGGAAAGCCGAGTACAATGATACATTTGAGCTGATAATGGTGAAGAAAGACAATGAAAGTATAATAAATCTACTTATGAAAAGAAACAAAATGAAACCATGCTTGCCACTCCTAATTTAACTATAGAGCTATGGAAACAAAAATTCAAGTATAAATTATTAAATTGTTTTTTTAAAGGTCTACTGATAAAATCCTGCTAAAAATCAACATTTATTTTAAAAGAAATAGTCCAATCTTAATGAGCAAAGATTTGAAAGATTGTGTCTTCAGATTGTCTTTGAATGGATCTATATAATGATTATAGAGAGTGCAGCAGAAATACCTCCCACACGAAGGTAAGACAGAGAAATGAAGATTATTGCCACTAATGTTTTACCATTATGTACGAGGGATTTTTTATTTATGTATTTTTTTTTTTTTTAAATCTTTGAAAATAAACCCTGCAAATTCACCAGTGGCCAAATTCAGAATATTAGATGTTTAAACTATCAAAAGTACGAAGTTTAAATTACTTAGTTAATTATATATTTTATCTTATTGGCCCCGAATCACTATCAGGCCTCTTTTACACTAAAAATGATATTTAATTATCCTATATATTTATCATTTGGTAATGGAGATATATATATATATATATATATATATATATATATATATATATATATACACACACACACACACACACACACACACACACAGAGGGTGTGATGGATAAACTGTCTAAATTACACAAAATGAAAACAACAGACATTTCATTTTAACATATATTTACCAAAATTACACAAAAATATCTACAAATACTAAAGAATAAATGTATTCAATAAAATTGCCATCAATTTCAACCATGGCCTCCAGAATCTCCTGCATCTCTCCTGGACAGTCTCCTTATTTAAGTCAGTGAATGCTGCCATAATCCTTGCCTTCAGTTTATCTTTGGTGTTACAAGTAGTTTTGCTGGTCTCTCACTCAAATGCATCACCCACATAATCAAAGGGGTTGCAGTCTGGGGAGTTTGGTGGCCAGATGTAAGTGGTGATGTGATCACAGAAATTGCCTGACAGCCACTACTAGATTCTCCTGCTTGTGTGGCATGGTGCAGAGTCCGGTTGCCAAACATAGGGTTTTCCAGCAGCTGCCAACTTGACCCAGGACAGCACTACCTCAAGTTCTTTTCTTATCCGAATGATCAGAGAGATTTTTCAGAGTTGCCGTACCTTCGTAATCACATTAGACTAACTCTATCCAAATCCTTTGCACCATCCTCAGATTAACACCAAAACAATCAGAAATATATACTGTGCAGTCAACAAAATCAAAAACAAACAACGTGCATGCACAAAATTAAAAATATAAAATGACAATTTACTGATCACACCCTGTATACGCACACACACAATATAAGTTTAATATGACCATATATGTCACATTCTTAATGAACGCTAGTACAAATTTCAAATTTTTGGGTAGTCTGATTAGTATATCTTATATGGAGTATAAATATATCTGGTATTAATGGCTTTACCTGATCCTTTGACCTTGATGGCCAATGTATCTGCAAAACTTTGAAGTCAGTTAAAAGCTAATTTAGACAAGCTTACGCTATATCATTCTATAGTTCTATAAACAATTTAAAACAGAATAAATTAGGATGAATGCACAAAATATTTATCCATGGTATTTATAAGGTATTGGGGGGGGGGAGCTTATGCAGGTTTATAAAGATCATGTAGTTTTTAACATTCTTTTATTACCCAAGATTTATTATTAGCTTTGGCACAATGCCAATATATTAAACTACTCACACATCTGAAAGACCAAACCTATTCTAATGGAATTATAAGGACTTCTTAAAAGCTTATAACATCTGTTAAAAGTTGAATTCAATGTTAAGATTATATATTAACAAATACAATGTTGTGAAAAAAAAATCCTATTGTTAATAAGTATTAATACAGGTGAACCAATTTACAGGAAAACACTATTTCAAAGACTTATTGATTTAACAATTTTGTTGGATTTACTAAGATCAAATAAACAAGAATTTACTAATATACAAAGGAAGGCTGAAACATTCTCAACCAACCAAGCATTTAAAAGAAAAAATCTAATACCTTAGAAAAGGAATAAAAATGAAAAGCAGTCAACTACATGTTGAGTAAATTATTCTTTCCCACAGTTGTAAAAATTTGGAGTATAAACAAGCTATATAACTAACATAGCTTTTAAAATGTATCCCTTATTCTTTTATTATATATACATATATATCATTAACGACAACTGACAAGGTACTGAAATTAAGCTTATTTAATTTTACTTGTGTTTGTACAAGTGTTTTCTTTTCTGGACAAAGTGTAAAAACTGCCACAGTACCTTGTCAGTAATCTTTAATGAAACTTGTATAAAAGAGGGATTGCTGCATATATGGGAATAAGTGCATACTAAATTACAATGAAGAAAAATACATTTATTAAACAGTGAAATTTTTTTTTTTTTTCCTCCCTTCTAAGGAGATGGATTTTTCATGTCCATATCAAAATAACAATACTAGTCTACTATTTTATTATCATCACTACTCCCAAATTTCTTGTAGTCATGTGATAATTTACATATTTCTGCATCAGTATCCAATTGTGTTTTTTAATGGTTCAATCTTAAATTGATATAATGTGGTGTTTATAAATTTTCATTTCTCTTACAAACCAATGTTAGAGTTGAGCCGCAAAAAGACCTCGGGACCACCAGCAACAATGTCCTATCAATTTTATCCAAACCGAGATCAAAATTGTAACAAAAGATGTTTTACATCCATCAAAAATAAAATTGGGGCAGGGAGAGAGAACAAACAAGAAATAATAAAATATGTCCTGTCAGAATATCATATTTTTATCTGGGTTTGTGCACAACTGGTGCCAAGTTTAATTTTTGTTAGGAAATCATCCAACAATTGATTTGCCTCATGAACCATCAACACATAAGGCTTTGTTCATACATCATTTTTACTTCCTTCACCATGACCAAAACCTTTTCAATTTAATAATGGTTTGTATTTCATTCACAGAAAAGTTATTATTCTGAAACTGGTAAATTAATCAACAAGTACAATAAATGAAACCCACTCTTAAACTTAATGCAATAGCAGTTTTGAAAGGCATTTTGGTGAATATTTCTTTAAATTTGTCAGCCAGAAAATATAAATTGTGATCCATGAATTCTGCTAACATAAGTGTGTGTGTATAAAAAAAAAAAAAAAAAAAAAAAAAAAAAGGTAAATAAAAATTAAATCAAAGAAATAGCATAACATGTAAAAGATGAGATTTAATACAAAGTGACAAGCAAGTAGAAGGGGGGGATAAGGGAAAATAAAAAGGAATGAAGCAGTGGTGGGGAGGGATGAAAAGAATTTATAAAAACAATAAGAACATAGGGGACCAAGACTGAAGTCGTTAATGGACCAATTTTTTGCAAATTTTCCAACCAAGTCACAATTTTAGAATGTTCAGTGTTGAACAAGGAATAATTTTTAATAAGTTTTTTTTGCAGCATTTTTTTAACACAAAAATATACAAAAAACACATTCTTTATAGGATCGTTTTTCAAGCAACACTTCAACACAAGAAAACGTTCATACCATCTTAAATAGACAAAAGGAAACAAATTTTCACAGTGAAACCTAGATATATACATACAGGAGGGTTAAATGAAGAACGACAACTAAAATTGAAATTTATTACTAAAACAAGGAGGATGGGGGGACGAATATAGGAATAAGTCGAAGTTTATCAGGTTTTAGTATGTATAAAATAGAAAAACATTTACTAATAGTGTTTGGCTGACACTGCTCTTCATAAAATGGTAAATGGTATATCCATGATAAAACAAAAATTTGGACATTTTTTTTAATCATGTATGCTCATTTTTTTTTTTTTTTAGTGAATCTGGCTATATATTTATATATATATATATATATATAAAAACATGTATGTATGTTGAGACTATAATGTCTAATTTATCAACAATGACATTACATTTTTTTATGGTTATGTAAGGCTTTTATGTATTAAAAGGAGTGGATTTTATCAATCATTTCCAACTGCTAATCACAAAAAAAAAAAAAAAAAAAAAGTTAATTGTTACAAAATCAAAACATGTCAATCACGATTTATAAAAACTAAACAGACAATCTGAGTGTATATTTAGTTCTTTGAAGGTGCTGCTCAGTCATACTTGCATAGACCTGTCCAAGTATGACTGCAAAGAATCAATAACATTAATCACTAACACAAAATTGTTTAATATGAAGTGGTGGTTTGGAATGAAGCCTAACATATATATTAGAGATAAACAGGTTGATATTTTTGATAGTTTTTCTATAAAAACTGATTTTAACCTAAAAGGTTTAAAGTTAATTTATTACCATATTAATGCAGACTTTTTTTTTTTTTTTTTTTAGACAAAAGATACATTTCTTATCTAATTCACACCAGATATTAAATTGGTTTAGAAAACTAATGTAGAATATATAAACTTTTTAACCTCACTGTGATGGTCAGACCATAAATGTCTGCTACCAATTGAGGTTCAAACTGACCCCCATCAGTAACAGTCTGCAATATTTTCATGACTACAGTGTGTGTGATGAGATTACACAGCAAACCAGAATGAGAGAATGTTTGAAACACACACACACATATATATATATATATATATATATCTCTGCCTGCCTGCCTATGTCCCCACTTGCATGTATCATCCATTGGTATACTAAGCTACTCCCCCTACCCATCTTTTTTTACACTATGTCTTTCACAAGTGTTTGATTGTTCTTAATGAAGGAATTCTATCAATAAAACCTTCTTGTGTGGTTGTTGGTTGGGGTTAAATTGTTTCAATGCTTTATATATTCAGTAAATTTCCTATGGCTGTATTAACTTTCAAATAGCATAGCACTGTTCATAAATCTAATAATAAAACAAAAACAGAGATGAAGTATCAAAGCTTGATTCAACTGCAAATGCATGAACAACCCCCTACTTCACATGTTTACTGTAAAGCTGAGGTTAATAAAAGGTTGTCTGGGAATTTTTCCCTTTTAACACTTTAATAATTCTTCTCAAACAATCTTTAAAGGTTGTTCAAATACCAATTTAAGATGGAATCATATGAAGAAACCATTGGCTAAATATAAATAGCACAAGCTGAGTTTGTCGTAGATTTCATCCACTTAACTCAAATAATCTAAACCAAACATTCAAGCAAGACAATGTGTGTGTCATATGTAATTTACATGGCAAATTTAGAAAGCACTGAATAAAAAAAAAAAAAGTTATGGACAAAAAAAAAAAAAAAAAAACAGTCTTTTTGAACAGTTTTTCATGGTTTTTAATTATACATGCAGAAGCAGGCAAGACTAAAACAACACTACCTTATTTCTTGCATGATGGCAAACTTTGTGATATATTTGAAGAAAATCAGATATGAGGAAGTTATTCAAGTTTTTATTTTAAGTAGTAATAAAACCAACTTTTTCAGTTTTTGTGTGAAACCAGTGTTGCAGGGAAACTATCAAGCACTCTACATAAACCCCATAATATGATCTATGTTTTGCATTAAGTGCAAAGATCAACTCATCCAGTAAAAATTTTGTTCGCATGTAACCTTCTTGGTCTTTTCGAAAAGTTGTACCCACTTTCAGTTTTACCTATTTTTCTACCAAACCTGAGGGGCTTGGAAATTGAATTTCTACCAAACCTGAGGGGCTTGGAAATTGAAAAGTTGGTCTTGACCTAGCTTGTTAAATTGTTAAAGAATAGACATGCTCATCAGAATTTTTACAATTCAAAAATAATCATGTCAATTCAAATAAATATTCCACCAGGAAATTTCATAAAAAAAATAATTATGACACAGAGAAAAATTATCTGAAATAAGGATGCAGTACAAAATAGGCACTCTGCCGAGAGAGGGGATTGTTGAAAGAAATAATCATGCCAGCACTCAACAAGAATTGAAAGGCTTCAAGAGTTTTCCAGAATTTCATTTTTTTGTGTTGTTAACCTTGGTTATCAATTATTTAAAAGAAATAGCATAAAACCATAAGAGATAAAGCATGAGGAAAATTTTAATTCTTATAAAAGATTCATTGATTTGTTGTTTTATGGCTTAACCTTTTTAGAGAGATAATAATTTTCTGATATTATATCAATACTAATATCTTACTATTTAACCCATAGCCGGGAGAAGAGTTGGATTCATACCTTTTCCAAAGTTTATTTTTATACATAAGTGAATAAAATGAACCCAATTGGAATTTGCTTTGATTTCTCATTCCAAGCTATTAAGGAAACACTCATCAATGTTTATAAAAGTACATCACAAAACCTCAGCAGAACCTTTAACATAAAAATATCAATTGGCTACAAGAAAATGCTCAAGAACCTAACTAAAACCTTAATCTTTCTGCAATTCATCTTTCAAAGCTGTGTGTGTGTGTGTATTAAAGAAAGGTTAAAAAGTTGCTAACCTTTTAATACAGTTTACATAAAGAAAAACAAAATGCCCAAAGGTGTGGCTCTACTGAGAAAGACATTTAAAAGTCACATCTTACAGCTACAGAGCTGAGAAAACTAACAGGGCTAAAGAAGAGTGTCTATAGAAAACTCCTTTACAGACTTCAGGCTGGAATCAAAGTATAGTATGATTCTCCTCCTCTCAAAAATAAGGGAAGTCGATTCTTAGGGTCCCCAACTTAGCAGCACCTCCCTCATTCACTGAAGAGGAAGGATAGGTTGATACCAGCATCAAAATAACAGTGATCACAGGGATTTGGCAATTTTTTTTTTTATTCTTGGCCTGTATGTACAGCACTCTTTGTATGACATCTTGTCACTTTGGTGAGGAGTAAATAGTGAAAAAAAAAAAAAAAAAAAAAAAAAAAAACTTTTTCTAGATTAAAAAGTGGTAAAAAATGTGACTCAATGAATAAAATGCATCTGTACTAAATGTCAATACAGAATTTACAAAAAAATTTACTGTATTTGTCAGACTGTACTGAAGGGAGGAAAGTAGTTAGAGAGTTGGTCCAGGGTATCTGATTCAAAACTTCGTTTTATAACTAGAATTACTTGGGAGCAGATTCAAAGGATGAAGAGATGCTGTAAAAACCCAATAATAGCAAACAAATTTGCGTAAATATGAACGATAAATTGCAAATATTTTATGCCGGAGACTGAAAATCTCTCACACGAAATGAAAGAGAATGTATTTCTTATTATTTCCTTTTCTTAAACAGTGAAATTAATAACAACCGGCCTAGAGTGAGAAGTTCTGAAGAAAGAGTGTGCCTCCGACAGGAACCGAACCTGTATCACCTTTTTTCATCAAGGAAACCGTTTCTATATAGCAGAAACGTGCTTTTACCAATTCGGACACGTTGATAGAGTCAGTAAGGTTTGAATTACTCATCTTAAGAATGCACATTTTCCTGCAGATATAGATTCGTAGAAGTCTCAACAAGAAATGCAAAAATAAGATGTATACCTGCAATCTACGTTCAGAATTATTTATAATTTTTGTAATCTATGACGAATGACACACAATGATGCTTCCACTTCCCAATCAACCTATTTTTATATTTCAATTTCATTCAACTACTACTTTCTTTACGTTCGGTTCACGCATTAGAAAATGCAACAAACAATTTCTTACCGTTCCATGAAAATTATAGGTTTGATTCAGTACACACAAATTAGATAGAGGAGTAAAAAAAAAAAAAAAAAGGTTAAGTGATTTAAATTCTGTAATATAGTCGAATAATCGAGAACAAAATTAACTTTACGTGTCCAAAATCTTCCAAGTGTAAAAAAAATAAAAATAAAACGAGAATTATGTAGTTTCCCCATTTGAAAGTGATCTTGGATATATATATATATATATATATTTTTTTTTTTTTTTTTTTTTTTTTTAGGAGAAACAGATTAGAATCTGACTAAGTCTTTGCTTCGGGTTTGATCAAAGAATTTCAATACACTTTCAGTCACATCCGCCCCCGCTTTGACATGACACTTCAGCGCTTAAAAGCCAAAAAAGAAACCTCGAAAAATAGACACTATTGATTTAAAAAGTATTTTCGGAATCTTGTCAAAAGTTTATATTTATATTTTTTCAAATACGTAGCCTGGCCATGACTAGAAGTAGTAAAAGTAAAAGCATACAAAAAAAAAAAAAAAAAAAAAAAAGCATACAAAAAAAATGATTATGGTTTTATTGTTACGTAAAGTTCGCAACATAAAAAAACTAATTTTTTGTGTGATATTCGATGTAATAATTTCTAAAAAGTTTACGTATGTCAAAATAATTAAGAAAAAAAAATAGTCGAATTCTCCAAAGTAATAAAAATAAATATTGTCAAAAAAAAAAAAAAAAAAAAAAAAAAAAAAAAAAAAAGAAAACAACATTCATCAAAAACGTCAACTTAAAACACCCACTATTCGTTTATTTTATTTTTTTTATGCAATTATTCTTCAAATGTAGGTTTGTCCATTCATCCAGTTTTTTTAATCAATGATTAAAATAATCGAATTATAGAAAACTCCTTTACAGACAACAATGATATTTTCTATAGAGTTCATTCAGGTAAAAATAAACTTCCCAGATATTTCCCCGGTTGTAATGTACATAAATTTCGAGATAAGAGGAAAAAAATGATTTTGAATAATTTATATCGGGGAAAATATAGTCAAGGAAAAATGTCAACGGCATTTTTTAATCGATTAAACCACGATCCTACGTAAAAAAAGCTATTTTTAATTTTTATCTTTAAAAATAAATCCAAACTAGTGGTATATCGAGTTAAGAAGGAAATAAAGTAAATTTTCAAATTCGGCATATTTTAATAAAAAAATAAATAAAATGCAGCACATTTACAAGCTTCTTCATTAAAAAGTAAATGACAAATATACACGTTAAAAAAATAAAAATATTTTTCTTTACATAAACTACGGATGGCCAAAATACACAAGTTTTGTTTCGTTGGCGTGAAAAATTCGCTATGATATTTTAAAAAAGTAAAGTAAATTTATTGAAGAGGATTTTTAAAAAGTCAAATTAAGGAAAGAATTCTTAATATATCTCACTTCTTGTAATTTCTGAAATTATAAGTGATGTTATCAAGATTTAGTAATTTATTTAAAAAAAAAAAAAAAAAACTGTCTAAAATATAAAAAATCTACTTTTTAAGGTGTGTTACTAACTTCCTTCAAACTTGGTCGTCACATAAACTAAAAAACACTCTTTGTTGAGCATGTGTTGAATGAAAACTAGTTTCAGCTGCGTGAAAAAGGTGATTAATAGCTCAAGTGTGAAAATTGCTGAATAAAAGACTAAAAAGACTAAAAATATTTCAACTGAAATTATTCGAAAGTATCGCCATACATTTCCCCATTTCAATTTTTATAATTTTTAATTTCTAATTAGCAATCAAAATTCAAAATAAAACAAAAAGGGAAACAGAATAGTGACTGTCTAGCTAAAATAAACGGGAGAAAAGGAGAAATCTTCCAAGTAGAACCCAACATGAAAATTTTCTGATGTTTCCCCACCCCAATCCTTTTCTACATTCTTTCTGTAGATTTTTGAAAATAAACAATGAACAGCTGATTCGATGGAAAGAATCAAAGGAATATATCGGTCTGGCCATCCGTAATAAAATTGCATTAACAGTTTTCTGGTTTCATTTTTATAATTTCATAAGACATTTTTCCCCCTTTTAGAATTACTTACTTTCTACTGATAGCTTTTTGAGCTGGGACGGTGAACTCCGTATCGGACGAGTCGGTATCTTCCTCACCAGCCGGGCGCAGTAACTCTTGGCCACTGCCTCGACATTTCCTTCGGAGCTTACCGTGCCCAACCAGGGCGTCCAGTTCACGACGTTTCTTCATCCTTTTGACCGGCTTAAAATCAACATTGGCCCTCGTCTGAGACTCCAGCTTCGCTCAAGGACACTAACACTGGAGTAATGATTGGTGAGCAAATCGAAGGAAGAAGCGCAAGGCCAGGAAAACATAGAGCAAGCATCGGTGAGAAAGTGGAGAGAAAAAAAAATAGAAGAAAGGCGTCAACAAATACTGTAGCGATCACCTCGCTTCATTCACTTGGTTATAACATTAAAGTGGAGGAGGTACTTCCGTTCAAGTCACGGAGTGAATAGTTTGCTCAATTCTGATTCGCTCAATTTTCGAAGGATCATGTGACATAAGGTGGGAGTCGGAGATATAACAAATTAATGGAGATTTAAACAATCTATGTATAATATTCCTTGTCAGCTGTTTGTCTATCCCCAACAAAAATGTCTAACAAAAGTTACATTCAGAAAGGTTCAACTAACAGTTATGAAATATTCAAAAAAAATAAGTGTTCAAAGTTTTTAAAATGCATTTTTATGCGAATTTAATACATTATTGGTGATGTGAGTTATGATAATGAATTTTACTTGTACATTTTTTTTTTTAAGGAAATCACTAAATAATGAATTGGAATTTTAGTCACTAAATTCAGAAAAGCTTGAATCTTGTCACAGAATACAGCAAATTTACAAGTACCAGACATAGCTATTTTTACTTACTAGGTAGTCCAAAATTTAAAGTATTTATTTCAGAAATATCATTTAAATACTACTGAAGTTTTTATATAATGCAGTTTCAAAACAATTATCAGGTTTTATATATATATATATATATATATAGGTCCCCAGCTTCCAAGAAAGAAAACTGAATTCCTAAGCCCGGATAGAATGTACTTATTAGCATGAAAATCCATGTTAGTTTAAGGAAAAGAATATCCCAACCAACAAAAAAACAACCCTTCCTTGGAGTAAAGAAATTGGGCATGGAACCAATCATCCTACCCCACGGGACAATTTGATGACAGAAACTTCACAAAGAGACTATGTGCAACAAAGCACCAGGCAGATAGCATATGCGCATACACAGGAGTAGATCAATATGCCTGTATACTGATAATTAACTGAATTTTTTATTGTATGTTTGATCTGTGCTAATATTCAACACAGCATTGACATAGAGATGAAGAAAAATATTTGCTGTGTAAATTAAATGTTGTTTATCATTAGGACCATGACAGATGAAGATATTAATAGAATGGTGGTAGAGGTTGTCCCTTCCCAGTACTAACCCGTAATTATTCTTGCATTATTACAGAGAGCAACTAACTGGTAGTCTGTCGAAATGATATCTAATATGAAACTATACAAAGCAAAAGTGTTTCTTCAAATTCTGCCATGCTGGTAAAAAAAAAAAAAAAAAAAAAAATATTTTTTTTTTTTTTGCTCATTGTTATTTGCTGAATGTTTAGAGATCAAATACTGAATATGAGTACATGTGGCAGGTAATGTGCTTCAGCAGCAGTGAAAAGAAAATTGGGTCCGCTGGTGCTGATTTTTAAAATCGTGGCATGCAGGCCCTTATTCGTCACTAGTAAAAATGCACAGACAGTATGACAAAAATAGCAACCGAGATTAAAAACAATAAATTTGTGGCCATAACTCCAAATGTAATGAATCAGTCTTGCAAATCCAACATCAAAAATATGGGCATTGGTTTTAGGTAAAAAAAAATCTGTAGTTACAATTTACAACAGGGTCAGAACCTGGCAAGAATGATCGCCTTCTTCAATCATGAAGAACAGAGAATCCTGTTAACCAAAGTAACATTCTTTTATTGGGGTAAGAAAGCCTGAGATTGGTAGACAAGTGCAAAAATTACCATATTTCAAGGCCTTATTAACATAAACCCAATAGCGATTTTTTTTTCTTCAACGAATACCAGAACAAACACTTTTTCAAAGTAAGACTTTGTTTTCTCCTTCATTACCACAGCCAATGGTGATGACTGGGTAGAGAAATAGACTTGTAGCTTAAAACTTTCTCTATCCAATAGTGTCATATGTGTGCACTCTATATCAGTTATCATTCCTATGGAGGCAATACTTTCGGAGCATATCCCTTGTGTTTGTCAGTGTATTTCTGATAAAGCTTGCCAAGTTGGTTGGTTGCTTTTATTTCGTAGCATATCAACTTCTATGGGTTATTTAATGCAGAAATCTAAATATTTTGCAGATAATTTTTTTTTTTTAAGATAATAATGGTTTTAGTCATACAACTTTTACTTAGCTGAGGGAAAAAGAGGTGAATTCATACCTTTCCAAGGTTATTTGTGCCTAGTATAACAAACCCAACTGGAATTATTAACAGGAGGATATCAAAATAGAACTAAAATTGTTTAGTATATAAGTTGTTAAGAAAGCAATGACAAATTTGAAAATAAAAATAGCTTAATATTTATTTAGGTACCTCCATGAGTTTTCTAAAAAAAGAGCATAGCATGATAAAAAAAATGCCAAACTTGACAAAAACAAAATTTTATCGTCTAAATCTTCATTTTATTATTAAGAGGAAAGATCAAAGTATTTTGGGGGTATTTTTTTTTTTTTTTACATTTTTTAATCGTTCCTAGCACATCCAAAATTTTCGTTAAAAATCTTTCTTTTTTTTTTGAATCAGCAAAATTGACAGATGGCAAAACCATTTTTTTCCATTTTATAAAAACACTGAAAATCTCACTTTGAAATTCTGTTAAATGTCAATTATCATTTTTTTCAAAACTTATTTTAAGAAAATCAGAAATTATGTCTATTTAAAATATTTTGAACCAAGCTTAACTTAGCTTCTGCACCGAAAAGATGTCATTTGAAAATAAAACAAAGCAGGTCAGAAACTTTCGCCTCATTTGACAGGTGATGAATGACATATTGACGGATTCCGTGAGGATAATTTGTTCTACGGAAGGAGAAAAGTGAAATTATTTACATTTAAGTAAACAAATTATTTACCCCATTATTTTTAAGGAAAACTTTCAGCGCTCTAATTTTTTTTTGTACTTAGCTTTCACCTTTACGATGCTTTATGGAAAATATATTATAAAGAAATTAAAATAAGAATGTTAAGAGTGAAATTAAATTTCATATTTCATAAGAAAGGTATCTAATTAATTTATAGGTACCTTTCTTATGAAATTTTATCAGAAGTGTACATAAAATACTATAATTTTATGTACATTCATTTTATTATTAATTTTGATATTTCATTTATGGAAAAATGTCATAACTGAGATTAATATAAAAATAAGATCATATAAATTTCATAAGATGATACTGATACTTGTAGGTACATTTCTCAGTTGAAATTGAAAAATCAAATTAACTTCTCCACACGTGTTACACAAAAGTAAAGGCCTTAACAGCGGAGAACAATGCTTAACTCGAATAAAGCAACTTAATTGTATTCTGGTTGGTCTTCCATACTTTATAATTACAGCCCGATTATAAACACAAAATTACATTTCTTAATTACTGCAGATCTTCTGATTAGTCAAAATGATACAATTTACGTGCTAAAAAAAGATCTATCTCATAAAGACACTTAGGAAACACTTAACTAATTTTATATTTTAACAACTTAAATGTAAAAATCTATAATTAAAGAAATAACAAATAATTGTATTAAAAATTCATTTTTCATTGAAAAAGTTTTTTGCTTTCAGAAAATATTGTCCATATTCATAAAAACAACTAAAAGCAAATAAAAGCATTTGAAATTAAATAATATATTTGTTTTATTGAGTTTTGTATGTTACAATTCAGAACTGATTTTTAGGTAGGGGTGTCCAATTAAAAAAAAACAAACAAAAAAAAAAAACATGATTTGCATTCCTCAAAGCCTTGTGCTTTTAACTATTGTAATCACTAAACCTGATGCGATCAACTTTCTAGCATTTTCATAAAATTAGTTGGGGGGGGGGGGTAAAAAAATTTTTATAATAATTTCGATCATCTGTGAATAGTTTCTGAAAGTTTCATTAACATCCAACAATTATTTTTATTTTTGCAAGATTTTCTAAATTAATGTGTGTCAAATACAAAAAAAAAAAAACAACGTGCTAAAAATTGTCCATGTTATTTTACTAGTTCTGGTGATACAAAGAGAAACAAGGTCTTTTTTTTCCTTTTTTTTTTTTTTTTAAATCAAAATTTAGAATGTTCTAAAAAGAAGGAAAATTTTTTTAAAACAATTAAAATAAACTTTGGTCTTTCCTCTTAATAACATAAGCATTTAGACAATAAAATTTTGTTTTCATCAAGTTTGGCATCTTTTTCATCATGCTATGGTCTTTTTTTTTAGCGATCTCATGGAGATCGCCTATATTTATTGGATAGATTGATGCAGATTTACTACTAGCTTTCACATTTAAAAAAAAAAAAAAAAAAAAAAAAAATACTAAAAATATATATAAAAAAATACTCACATAAAATAGCATAATAAACATTAAATATTGCATACCATACAAGATCTATGAAATGTTGCAGCCACTGAGAAAAACAATATGAATGAGTTTCAAAAGCCAGTCAGTATACTGCAGTGATCATTTTTATGATATACACGAAATAAATTATAATATATTTTAAAATGCTAGCTTTCATTTTATTTCTCATGTATAAGTTATCAAATACAGATGTAAGGGAGGTAATTGAGTATTTCGTATACAGAAATTGTTTTTCTATGTGACGAGCCTTTCAGGTCGTGGGCGATCATGGCCCTCCACAACTTTGTAGTCCTTAGTAAATTTTTTTTTTACTATATTTCCTAATTCCTGTTCTGCCAACCATTTACACAAGCTCGTTAGGTAGGTTATTCAATGTCCTGTGAATGTCAAATTTCCCAAGCCTTCTTTCTTCATTACATGCCCTAGAAATTTTCAACTATCTTTTTCTGCTATAGCATCAGCAATCGTTTAGGATTAAAAAAAAACAAAAAAAAAACTGAAATATCACATTTGGCATTAAGAAATTTCTCGAAACTTAAAATTATCACTTTCTGAAGATGACCTTCAATCAGTTGTTAATTGGGTTAAGAAATGGCTTGTAAATTATAAAATAACGCTATTAGATTGTTTATTGAAATGGTTGGCAAAACATTGGCTAATTACCAACCGAGTTAAATTTTATGAAATGGTAAATAAGGATTTACTTATAGTCGATTCACATATTTTAATAATTTAGTAAATGTTTACAAATTTATGAATAAAAAATCGTTTAGCCATTTATTTTTTATAAATCAGTAAATGATAAACATTGCATTCGTTTTTAGAATGTTGTAAATATAAAATTCTTGTAAATAAACAATCAAATAAATAGTGTTTAATATATTTGCTGTAAATTCTCAAGAACAAAAAATATATAAATTCATTTCCATCACATGTTAAAGTTTTATTACAATTCTAATCACTGCTTTTTAAAACATATTACCAAAGAATGAAGGTAGTTAAAATAATAGCAGTGTCAAGGGAAAAACTGTCCTCTTGACACTGTTTATGGGGGGGGGGTTACAAAAGGCTAAAGATTACCAATACTTTTCCACGAGAAGATAATAAAACTCAATTTGTATTATTTTTGAAGATAGTGTAAAAGTACCAATCAAATGCAAACATAAAGGGATTTAGCAATCAAAATGTCAAAACTTAAGATGATAGGTGTTACTGAAAAACATCCTGACTCAAAATTCAGAATTGTTTTAAAAAATCTTTGAAAACAGAAAATTTTTGAAGATCATGAGTAAAACCAAATTGGAAGGTGCAACTTAAAAGAAAACATCACTTGTGCTCAAACTTCTTTTCTTAGTTTTCTATATTCTCAATAATTTGTTTATAATAATTCTCTGCATGAAATTCCCAAGCCAGTATTTGATTTGATTTGCTTGTGAAAAAACATTATGTAATCAATGAAAGGAAGATTGGAGAAGACTGTCTTTCCCCATAAAAATTGTCTCCGTTGAACTTGCTCCATGGCATAACTGTGAAAACAATCCCAATTAATCTCATCCTTCCAACCGCTCTTTTCCAATTCAGCAATTTTTTTTTTTTTTTTTTTTTTAAATGTTTTATATAGGATTTGAAATCATATTGCAATAAACCCTTTTACATCTGTTATTGCTCCAGTTTTTTTTTTTCATTTCAAAAGTTGCCAACACCACTGGGTTGTGACTGACCCAACACCTCTGACATCACCCCATCTGAATCCATCATGTTAGTGATAACTCTGTTGACATTCCTTCCCAGAGATCTTTTAACACAACAGGTGCACGGTGTGCCAACAGCTCAACACCGTGGAGCCTATCTGACAGCAAATATAAAATTATTTCATGAAGTTTTTATCAAAAAGAAAAAAAAAAGTTTTAATCCTCCAGGTAATTATCTTTTTAAAAACAAAACTCAAACAGGTAGGGGAGTATTTATATTAGGTTGGTGCAAAAATAATGTCGTTTTCTCACATATGTTGTTATGTGAGAAAACATTATTTTTGCACCAACCTAATAATTAATTTTTAAATTATTCTAAAGTGTCATCAATACAATAAGGACAAAAAAAATTCAAAATAGAAATTTGAATGTCTTCAATACATGAATTAAATTTCACAATATTTTTCTTAACTGGAGATTTTTTTTCAAACATGTTTTTATATATTTAATGAAGATAAAATTAAAGAGAATATTCTCTAAATGCTGTAAAATTTATGTAAATTGAATAAACTTTTATAAGCGATTTTAATGGCTTTTTTTATCATAGGCATGCAATGTTGCAAAGTCTGTGAGAATATGTAAATGATCTCTCTGCCAATCTTACAGCAAAAAGTAAAATGAAAAACTTCATATATTATGTAAAATAAGTCTGCAAAGCTTCAAAACGTGTTAATTGGAAGAAACCGTTAACTAAAGAGGTTAAAAAAAAAAATTAGTGAGTGCATTAATTTGGTCAAGCAAAGTCCTTTAGTTGCAAGCAAAGTCCTCTAGTTGTATTTTTTCTTATTCCAAGCAGTTAAGGGAGAGAGAGGAAAAAAAAAAAAGAAAAAAAGTGCAATCCAAGTGAAAAAAAAATAAAATAAATAAAAGCAAAATTTATAAAAATTCTTACGCTTTTGATTTTTCCTCACTTCATCTATCTGGTACATCAAATTGTAGGAGACGATTACAAGAGCAATCAATCCTGCCACAGTCAGCGTACAAAATAGCCATTTTAAGTAGGATAAGCAATCAGACTCCTTTTGCGGAACTCTCTTCCTGAAAGATGCACAAGAGGAATTTAACTTATGCTATAAATAATAATCATTTCTTATAAACATGTCTTATTAAAGAAAATCTTAATTTTCACTAATATTTTACTAGTTTTACTTCATCTTATAGCATATTATTTATTTTTTTTAACACAATACACCAGGGCTACACATTCTTCAAACATTAAAACTCTAGAAAACTGGGAATATAAAAGTAGATTCCAAAGTTTGAACCCTAATCCAACACCTCAAAAGTCCATCTCAACTTCACTTTAACCACAGACCAAAAAAAAAAAAAAAAAAAAAAATCAATCAGAGAAGGGGAGTTATTTACATATATGCAAACTATTGTCATCTTTGTTGCTGATATCAAAGGGAACAACAGCCAAAATATTGTGATGACAATAGTCCATATATAAATAATGTAAATAGATGTTAAAATGATTACAAATCTGGCCTTCACGTAACCATTGAGGTTTCCATGGCTGAAAGTGTTAAGGCAATAATTTCTAAAAAAAAAAAAAATCTATACTAGAAAAGAGGATGTACAAGTGTTCTAATTCCAGTTGAATTTGTTACATTATTTCATGCAAATACCATTAGGGAAAAATGGTATAAATCCATCTTTTCCCACTACCAGTTAAGAGTTATATAGTAAGGCAGACTGGGCCCTTCAGCCTTGATTAGCAACTAGTCTAGGAAAATAAGTGAATTCAAAAACAGTTGGATATGGTGCTAACTCCATCCTGTAAAAAACCTACCCATTACAGAAACTATAGTAACAATGCCTTGAATTTTGAGAGCCAGGGATCAATCCTCTTAGAAGTTTACAGGACCCAAGTGAATGAGCGATATAAAAAGACTCATTCTCTGTTAATCACACTTTCTGCAATGTTAATTTACAAGCACACATGTGGAGTGTGTAGTGCAGGAGTTATTTACATGTGTTTGTGACATTCAATGAACACACAAATACACACATACTTTGAAATACAATATTGGAATATTTGCCTCTCCAACTCAGTCCAGACAATCCCTATCCTGGGCTGAACAATAATCAAAGTTGAAGACAAAAAAGAAAAAGAAAAAGGGACACTGTGTGATGAAGACTAATTTTCCTGTCTGGCAACAATCCCTGAGTAAGAGGAAAAGTATAAACTTTTTGAAGATATTTTTATGACTTCTTCAGTATTTAAACTGAATACATTTTCTAAATGCAGTATTCTAATTTAAATGGACAAGTGTTAGATTTGAAATAATAATATTGTCATCAACAAAGTGACAGGTACCAAACTAGTAAAATAAAATAAAAAGTGTGGCATGCAAGTTTCATTAGAATCTGCTTTTACAGTTCCATACTGTCTGGTCAGAGTGTATCAACCTAGGTATTTTTATCACAAAAGATGGTGACAAGGTCGAAGCTCGATATGTTTGTTTTTTTTGTTTTTTTTGACAATACTGTAGAAAAAGCTCTTACTACTCGTTACTAAGGAACACATCAGGTGCCCAGTAATGACCCCAAACTCCTCCCAAAGGTGAGCTACTGCCCTAAGAACCCCCCCCCGCGCCCCTGGAGCTTGAGCTATTTAATATTTTCAATTTCTCGGACAGAAACGAACCCCTGCACCGAATTATTAACCTATTGTGTGGTGTAAAGCAAAACTAAAATAAACAATATTTTCAAAAAGTCCTGCTGAACGGCAAAATTTATTACACGCAGACTATTATCCCCATCTTTGTTGTTATACCCTCCGGCCTTCATCATCTTCATAAACTTGTTGATGCAGGTAACGGTTGTATTGTAACTTAGGGAAGGTTACCGAGAATAATCAAACGAAGGTTGGTAATGAACTACTAGGAGTGAGTCAAGTGAATTCCACAATGAATCTCCAACTGCAGACCAATATACAGTTACTGTATTTATTATGAATGGTGACATTATCATTCGTAGGTATGCTACAACAATACAACACTACACTTACAGTAACCTTCAGGGAATTTCAAACTGAATGAACGCTTTATTTTTATTCAATTCAACCTATAGGGATATTGTTCTCTACTGTCTATGTCCACCAGGGATATCTTATCTAGTTTTTATGAGGTATCACTTTTTGCTGCTGCAGCCTGTCAAATCTCCAAGAAAATTAGAAAGACAAATAAAATTTTTAAAAATGCACTGATAAAGTAAAGTTTCTTGCTAATAATATTTTTAAAAAAATACTGCCAAGTTATATATTAAAATTAAAAATGGTATTTTTTGCATTTTAATGAAGTTTCAAATTACCATAATAATAATAATAATAATTGCCTAAAAAATATTTCTCACACTTTCCACAATTAGTTGAGAATTTCGATTATCAGAAACCAGGGTTAAAAAATAATTTAAAAAACAACTTCCTCACTTTTCTATTTGATTTTAGAACTTTGATCGACAATGATTGCATGTTTGTTTGTTTTTTTGTTGTTGTTTTTTCTTATTTAGCCATTTGACAACCATTCAGTTAAATTCAGGTGTTTAGTTTATTGGTCTCTTGAAAGATTTTTGCGTTTAAAACCAAGTCAATTATTGAAATCTTGTAAGGTACAGAACTTAGAAACTGACGCAGTTTTACTTTTGTTTTACAAACAATTTTTCGAATGAGTAAATCAAAATCTTTGGAAAACGAAAAGAAAATGAATCTGGCGTAGAAATTAAATGTTAGTTGCATATCATATCCTCAAAAATTCATGAGTAGACACTATATACTATTCTGAATCAAGTTGCCACGCAAATTGACCGATTTGTTTTCTCCCCCCACCCCAAGTAAAAGCATCTATCTCCCTCTCCCTCTCTCTCTCTCTCTCTAGTATTCTTTAGAGAAAATTACTGCAATGCTTCGAGAAACATAATGGGAAAAAATACACGTGTACAAATGTGAAAAATAAAATGTTTTAAAAAAGAAAAAAAGTTTGCCACGTAATGGAATTCATTATTGGACCATTGATGAAATGAAATTGAAATCATCTGAGCTGAGCGCCAACGAACCTTAAGATTTCAAAGTAAAACTGAAACGTAAAATTTGTACTTGGTTTACCAACAAAGGGACACAAGAGAAAGGGAATAATTTGAACAACAATACCCCCACCTCATTCGATGGAGCAAGTTCAAAATAATGACCAACCAAATAGTTTCTTATCAAAATTTTGACTACCAATTATTTTTTATGGACACGATTATTGCTAATTTTTCTTCAACATTACTTTTCACTTTTTTCAATCATGCTTTCAATGGAAATAAGACTAAGAGTAAATCAAAGACATTTTTTATCATTTTTTAAAAATTTATGATTAAACTTTCGACCATAAGCAAAAAAATAAAAATTGTAAGTTTTTTTTTTTTACTACTAAAAACTTAAAGTCTCTAAACTTTAACTATACCAGAAAAATGAAAATGAGTGTAAAATTAGTCATTTTATTTAGCCAACAAGACCTGACTAAAAAAAATGAATTCAAAAAACCTAAAAAGTGATGTTAAGTGGGGGCAGATAAAAGGTTTTGGACTGCAGATGTAGGGAGAATTGACCTTAAATCGTAAAAATAATAAACTTAATTTAAACAGTATGATGAAAATAAAATGTTTCACTATCCGTAACTTCCGTCCCACTGAAGTAGCAAGTTATAAAAATAAAATTAAGACAATTGAACCATGCTCTGATTATTAAAACATCGAGCTAACTTTAAAAAAAAAAATATTGACAAAAAAGGTAATAAAAACATTTAAAAAATAATAAAATAACTAAACCTTTAAACAGTAATTTAAAGACAAACTGTAACAAATGAAAAATTTAGAGACATTATTTTTGCATCTTATAATTATTATAAAAAAACACACAAGTGCGTGACAAAACAGTTGTAGAATTACGCGAACACAAATTTTAAATTTCTCTCCCACCACCTAAAATTAGCAAGTGACTTTTCTTATGTCTAAAAATGTCATGTCAAATGTATTTCTCCAGAATTATCTCCTCTTATACGAAGTGACCAGGTTTGAAGAAAAAGTTTTAAAAACTTATTTAAATGTGAAGATTTAAAAATTATACGAAAAAAAAAAAAAAAAATAATAGTAGTAAAATAGTCATTGCATCGAAATGGAAGTGATTTTTTTTTTTTTTTTACTTGACTAGTAAAGGGAAATTCATAGTTACTTAATATTTGTTAGAAACTTAAGATTTTGTGAACAACCGAAGATTTAAAAAAAAAAAAAAGAAAAAGAAATTACCCGACCTTAAAAAGTTTTTACACGGTCGGTTAAAAAAATTAAAAAAAAAAAAAACGTTCGAGAAAAGACAAGTTAAATAGCTCCTTTGTTGCTTCTTTTTTTTTTCTCTCTCTTTAAGTTTATTTAATTACCATCGTTTTTTTTGTTTTTAACTTAATCATTAAATTAAATCTGTTTATGAGAGTAGCTGAGTAATAATAGTGTATTTTCTCGCCACCACGCACGTAGGACCAACAAAGTCACCCGATCTTCGAAATCGGAAACTAAGGCCAAACAAACGAAAATATTGAAATCAACATTGGATTATATCGCCACTAGTCAGACCCAAAGTCAAACTCAAAAGAAAGAAAAATTATTGCAACTTGCAGACAATACTTTTTTTATACAGATTTTTAATTTCACTTTTTTCTTTTTTTAATTGTGGCACTTTTTGAGTTTTACCGTTTTACGTGGCCTTAAAAACCGGATTAACCATCAATAGAAATTGCTAATAGCAGCTTTAATACAAAAATTATGCTGTTGAGCTCAGATTAATTTTATTTTTAATTAAGTAGAATGGTACCTATTCACCCCAGACGAGCTACTAATTTTGTTTGGAAGCAAGAAGAAATGTCAAAGAAAAACAAATCAGTTCTTAAATTTTGAGTTCGAAGTAGTAATTTTTTTTCACCTAAATTGGGTAATTTATTTTTATCTTTTTGTATAGTTTTTTTTTTTTTTTTTTTTTTTAGTTACAACTGATAAAAAAATATTTGACGATCTTCAGATCACAAAAAAAAAAAACTCATTCACTCGTTGAGTTACAAAAACGAACTTGAAATCATAGAATTTTAAGTGCTCGTCCTGTGTATGTACCCAGTGCTACAATCGTTTTTTGATTTCACGGATAAAATAATTGATATCTTTGAATTCTTAAACTTTAAAAATCAACTATTTAATTTAAAAAAAATAAATTAATTCATAAGAGTTTTGATTTGACAGAGAAATCTAGGTCGTTGTTTTTTTTTTTTAATGAGTAAGCGGAATTTTGTTATAAAACCGGTTTTTAACAGTAAGACATGACACAAGAAAAATTGTTTCACTGTAGTTTGGGGATGTATATATATACATATTACTTCTGTTAGTCTAGTGTTTTAACTACTAAGTGTCTATTTTTCACAAAAGGTCATGTTTTAGTGAAGTTTGACAAATTTGGAAAAATCAAAAAATGCAAACATAAACAAATATTTTTTAGCGGAAAAAGTTTACAATTTGAAACTTACTCCATTTTATTTTTAATGGGTGTAGTAAAAATATAAGAATTAATTCATTAAAAGTGAATTTTATGAAAACGGAATAAAACATCTGACAATTAAAAAATAAAAAAACTAAAGAAAATATACGTCAGTTTCTTTACGTCATCACAAAGTTAAAAAGTAAAACCTATTACGAAAAATAAATTATATATTAAAAAGTTTTAATTAAAAAGAAATTATTATTCGGAAAGCCAAGCCACAAAAACTTCGGAAGCACGAAGGAAAAAATAAAACAATTTTTTTAAAAATTTAATTTAAAAAGAAAAGTAATTTTGCTGTAAACAAAATTAAAACAAGTTTCCAGAGACCGTTTAAATGAAAAAGCAATTCCTTGTCAAATTACAGAATATATAACCAAAACAAATTATGAAAACAAGTCACGTTTTTATCTGGTAAATAAAGGATAAATAATTAGTGAACTGAAAATAAAAACAGATACAGTGATATAAGGAAGAAGAGAAAATGTTGAAATATGAACACCAAAAATAATGCAACAATTAACTCCAAAAAAAAGTTAAGAAAATGAACATTTATTATAGCAATCTCTTACAAAATAAAATAACTAGCCACGTGTAAAGTAATGATAGTCTACTGAGGTAATAAATAAAACATTAGATTATTATTTGAGGAGTGACTGATTTTAGTTTTTAACACAACCGTAGAGAAAATATTTCTTCAAGCAGTTCAACAAAAAAAGTAACAATAATAAACACTGCCGGTCATTTTTTTGAGTATGTGTTTATAATGAAATGCTTTACTTACCTCTTTCCCAAAATCTTTGGCTTTTTAGACTTAAGGGAGGGAAGGTTAAGCAATTCCTGCGAATCGCTATCACTATACGAACCAAGTAAATTAGACATCTTTCTGTGCCTTCTTAGAAAGTCGAAAGCGTCAATACACAAACTTAGACAAACTTTGATCTTGTGACGTCAGACAGCTGGAGTAATCCTTATTTCTCTCTACACGATTTTGGTATAAACAGTTTAAAAGTAAAAATAAAAGCAGACAGACTTAAATCACACAATGAGAATAAATGAACAAATTGTAATCAGGAACAATTTGAATTTAAAACGATTTAACTTCTTATTAACCGAGTGGATATTATTAAATCGGTTAACAACAAAAACAGAGCACAATGACTGTTCCCTCAGGTATTGACTAAACAGACAGCATCATTGGACAAAACCGGTTGTAGGAATAATAGTTAACGTTCGTTTTATAATTCTGCTATTACGGTGAACAGATTTTTTTTTCGCAAGTAAATGAAATGTTGATCGACAACTTATTTTTAAGATTTATTCATAGTTTGATGAACTTTGAAAATCACTTTACTTAAGATATATTATTTGACACAAACGTCTTCTAGGTCTATAAAAAGGCAGTTAATTTATAAAATTCGTTTGTCTCTCTGAATAATATAAAATAATTGGCTGCTGGTCAGGTTTTAATTAGCACCTGACGATTGCATCGTGCCTGAAACTCAGAATTGTGCTCTATATATGAGTGTGTGTGTGTGTGTGTGTATGTATGATGATGATCCGCCGCATCTTCACAGATGATGACCACCTAATCACGTTCGCTCCACACCTCACACCTCTCTCGTGTATGACCCCAAAGGTGACTTGCTAAGCCAGCTATGAACTTGCATGAATTATTACACAAGTGACAGACGAACAATGTGCTTGCCACAACCTTGATAGATTCACACTGCTGTGTCTGATATCTGTGCACCATCATCTGCCTTTTTAGTCCGGAGCTGGTTGTACATCTATTCTTGTCACACAGCGTGCAGGCTGTGACAGTCTATATCTGGAGAATGTCAAGGGCGATTTTTTTCTTTATGTGACTTCACATGATGAAGTATGCACTGGCAGAAATCACATGTCCAGCCCTTGATACCCTTGTCCAATTCATGGTTATCATCATCCATTCGAAGTCACTGCTTCAACTGTTTGTTTCCAGACGACATTCTTCAAAGAGTTGACAACCGTCTCTTATTTTCCCTCTCCATCCAGTTCTATCTAGGACCATCTCCTCCCAATTGTTGATGTCAAATGCCAGTTTTTTTAGCTTGTCCTTGATACAGTCCTTGTACCTTTTCTTTGGTTTGTGCTGAGGATGCTTTCCGATACTCAGCACACCATAAAACAATTGTTTCAGGAGTCTACTTTCCTTCATTCAAATTATGTGTGTCCTGCCCATCACATTTGGGAAAATGTTACAAGAACTTCTCTGCTTTGGCAGTTGGTTCTGACTAGGACATCAGTATCATGAGTTCTGCTTTCCCATTTGACATTCAATATGCGTCTCTGGCATTTCTGCTGGAAACATTCAAGTATTTTTATATATTTGCTGAGTAGTGCCCAAGTTTCCGAGGCATACAGAAGAACTGTCAGAATACAAGATCTACAAACATACCTTGATATGGTTGGTAATGTCACAAGCTGCCCTTACTTTCCTTTCCAGCTTTCCAAAGGCCACAGAGGCCTTCTGTATGCATAGATATATTTTGGCATTCAGTGAGCCATCTTTTGTAATTGTGCTGCCAAGGTAAACGAACTTCTCAACTACCCCTAATCTTGTTCCATGAACAAAGATGTTGGGCTCGATATATGATTCTCCAGGGGCAGGAGTAAACATTACTTTGGTTTTTGTGAAGCTTATTGTAAGACCAAATGCTGTGCATGTGTATGTATAGCTATATAGACAGAGAGATAGTTATATATCCATCTAGAGAGAGATCTGTAGTAATAGCAACAAATAAATCACTTATAGGATACAAATCCTATATCATTCCAACAAATGACTAAAAAACGCAAAGTAGATTTGCACACCCGCAAAATCGGATCAAAACGATTAAAAACAGATTTCGCAATAAGGTGTGAAATTAATTTTCTGACCAATGAAAGGAGGCGATTTGCTAAACCAAAAAAAAAAAGATAACGAGCCAGTGTGAAAAAAAAGTCGACAATAAATACAGAGTTTCAAGTCAGTCGCCAGAGAAAGGCGCAGAAATCACAGAAGACTGACAGTAAAATTTCATCACTGATTCAACCCGACACTAAGAGCCGAAAGTGGGTTAGGAAAGAACAACAACAACAAATTTACAACTGACTCCAAAACAATTCATAAGTACATTTTCCTTTTATCTTTTTATTCCTCATTCACACTCTCTTTTTCAACTTAAATTGATCACCCCTTTTTCCTTTACAACTATACAAAAACAAAAGAAACAGACATTACTCTGCTAAAGACAGCGAACACAGACATTTTTGTCAAAATCACATTTTGCTTAAACGAACTAAAGCATTAATCTTTTTTTACCCTATGCACAAGATAATAAATATACAAATGTTCTATTTTCTATTAGGTTGGTGCAAAAATAATGTCGTTTTCTCACATATGTTGCTATGTGAAAAAACGACATTATTTTTGCACCAACCTAATACAAACGTTCCTTATCGTGTTGTTTCTTCTTGAAATTTGCGTTGTATTTTGTGGGCAGGGTATCCCGTATTAAATTCTCCTTTTAATCCGGGTACTCTGGACCCCACACACTAAATAACTTAACCCTTAGTACTAAAGTTATGAAATCAAAATAATAATTAAAAGAGGAAAATTAAAAGTTAAGTAATAAAATTACTTTTAAATATAGATTCAGGGAGCTGACACTATTTTTCAGACACTTTATTTTTTCAAGTTTTAGGTAGCACAGGCAGTTTGTACTGTTTTAGTGTAATGGCAATAACATTTAAAAACTGTTTCAATACTACAAATGGAAAAGCAAAATTCAAATTAGAAGTATTTTTATTTTTTTACAAATTTTCCCATTACACAGGCGACAGTATTTTTCGGACATTGCAGAAACAATGGAATGCTAATACTAATAGTTTATGGCAGCACCCTTTTTTTCAATGACTTCTATCAGTCTATCTTCATAATGTTCGTACATATTGATAATAACGTCTCTTCCTGTTTCTAGCAGTCTTTTTTTAGCATCTTGTAAGCGCTGCCACAGTTCAGCCTCTCTGGTTATTTCTGGCCTGTCGTAAACAAGCTCTGCAAACATTTCCCATATGTTTTCAATTAAATTTAATTCTGGACTTCTTGCAGGCCATTCCAGAGTAGTTGTATTTGCTTCACACATCCAATTTTTCACTGATTTGGCCACATGGATGCTGCAGTTATCTTGCTCCAAAATAAAATTACTTCCCATTTCTTTTTCTATGAGTGGTAGGGCTCTCTTTTCCAAAAGTTCTCTGTAGCTCAAGCTATTTTGACGTCCTTTTAACCACTCGAGCCACAAGTTTCCATTCGAAAATGCTATACCCCAAACCATGACTCCTTCTCCTCCCATCTGTCTCTTGTTGAGAATAACAGATTCACCTTTTCTCAACCATGTACACCACTCGTCAGGTCCATCAAACTTAAAACATTTTTCATCAGTAAATATCACTTTCTTGAAGTCGACATGGTTTGTTATCCATCTTTTGGCGCTGCCTAGCCTTGCCTCCTTGCGTTTTCTCGTTAGTATAATTCTTTTCTTGATTTTAGCATACTTAAGTCCAATTTTGTGTAGCTTTCTTTGTACAGTTCGAACACTGACGTCAAGTTCACACTTCTCCTTTACTTTCTTCGCTGTCACCTTTTCTCCAGATGATAACAACCTCGTAACACTCCTCTTCATTCTTCTTTCTTTTCTCTTGGAAATTGTTTTTTCCGTCCTCTCTTCTTCTTCTTCTGCTCATAGTCTGTACTTAGCATGTATTCAACTGTTGACTGTTGTGGTAGCTTCATCTCAGTGGTGATCTTTCAGATGCTGAGCCCGTCTTCTCTCTTCTTTTGGACCAAACTGATGACTTCTTTTGAATGCATTCTTCTTCAGGATTTTAATACGTTTTCGCAGTGAATGGTAAAGATACTCAAATGTAATGGTCAGGGTACAATTTACCTGCAGAAAATTTGCATATTGTAGACATTCAATGACTAAAACCTGGAATTTGTGTCATGTCCGAAAAATAGTGTCGCCTAAGTTGAAGTAAAAATAAAGAAAACATGAAACCAAAGACAAACCCATCAATCAATGTTCATACGATTAATGGACAGTTACTGCTGAACTACCTACTCATCAACACAAAAGCTCTCAGCAGCAAAAAACACCTTTAAGCATACTTTTCAAAGTGTACCAAAAATAATGTCGGCCCCCTGTAAGAATGATAATTAACAATAAAAAAAGAAAAATTGATATTAGGTTGGTGCAAAAATAATATCGTTTTTTGATGTATTTTTTAACGTCAAAAAACGATATTATTTTTGCACCAACCTAATATTATAAAAAATAGTTGAATAAATATGAAGATTCCCATCATTTACTGCCAATATAAACAGAAATCAAATTTTATCTTTTTTCATCTTTGACAGCCAAAGGACGCAGATATCCGGGGACAGAACTCAGATAGTGCATGTTGCTACCAAACCTGATAAGCAAAACCCTTTTATCTCTGTATAGATATATGTTCTTTAAGATATATAATTTTCTCTAAAATGTATATGAAAGCCTTTTATTGTTTCTGGCTATATTTATTGTATTGTATATGATTTATTTGTAATTTATATATTTCTGTTGTGGGACTGATGATGTTTTTTAACCTTCAAACAAAATTACATATATATATATATATATATATATATATATATATATAAAGGAGTACATTCAAACACATCACCAGAACAACCTCATGTTATATAGGAATAAAGTGTCGCTGCCAACACTTGAGTTTGAACATAGATCACCAGTGAGAAAAGACGGGTAATCCCATTATTGAATTAAGCAGACCGCAACACCACCAAATACAAAGAAAACAACATAATAGAGGTAAGAACCCAAATACATACTACCACATACTTGATAACTCTTCAAATTTCTACTTAACCCCATACATCTATAGAAACACCCAGAACACCCCTTATAACAAAAATAAATACACTCATACAGAACCATCTAGAAATAACAACTCCAATTTTACTAAAAGCAATTCTTACTATCTAGAAAATCCCAAAAATGTAGAGAGCAGTCATCTCTTAGAAAACCCAAAATGTATGGAAAGAAATAATCATTTTTTTAGATATCTCATTCTGAACAAGAAGACCAGTTTAGATGACACAAAAACAAAAATAATAAACTTATCTACATATGCACTTACAAAGGACAAGATAACAGACCTAAAAAAAGATCTTATAGAATTTGAATGCAAACTCAGAGTAATATAAACATTAAATAATAACAAAAACATTACAGATGACTCAATAGTTAAAAATAAATCGAAATTCTTTCCAAACAAAAACAACAGTAAAAATGAATTAAACATATTTTTTGAAAAACTCTGGAACTTCAACCTACAAGAAAATCCATATCATTCAATAACCTCACATACAGACAAAGACTAGCTTTAGAGAGAGAGAGAATCCGGAGAAATAAAAACATAATTATAAAAGAAGCAGACAAAGGTAGCGTTATAGTCATCATGGATTAGATATACTATAAAAGAAAAATTTTTAAAAGTATAACTATAAATTAATCAATACCAACATAGACCAAAATATTATATTAAAAATTCCAAAACACTGCACAATACATAATAAAATATTAACAAAAAAGAAAAGGACTTCCTAATAAACGTCATCTCAAAAACAAGCAATTTTTACAGACTAACAAAAATTCACAAATCAAGTGAAATAAAAGCAGTCATCCAAACACAAAAATCTAACCGTATTAACATCCCAAACCCCAGTAACCTTTTATTTAGACCCATAGTAGCAAGACTAGCCTGTCCAAGTAGCAGACTCAGTAACCTAATAAACACTATACTACAACCATTTACTAAACAAATTAAGAGTTACATCAGAGATGATATGCACTTCCTTAGCTCCATACCACAAAAAGTAGATCCAGGAAAACTCTTGGCAAAATCTGACATTAGCAGCAACATACCCTATGAATTTGGTAAACAGGCAATCTCATTCTGGACTAAAAAACATCCAGAAATACTATATCCCAGATTCACCAAAGATGTCATTAATGATAATATAGACATAATCCTGAACAACAACTCTTTCAAATTAGATAACAAAAATGATATCCAAACCCTAGGTACCATGATGGGAATGAAAATAGCACCAAAATATGCTGCCTGGACATTTTCCTAGAGGAAAACCTTTATGAAAAGATAAAGCAAAACTATGGGGAAAATATAAAAACACAATTTACTAAATCTTGGAAGAGATACTTAGATGATTGCTTCATCTTCTGAAAATCCTCATGGGGCAATATTAATGAATAACACAATTTATTCCAAAACTTACACTCAAAGATTAAATTCACCGAAGAACATTAACAAACTGCCATTCTTAGATATACTCATGAAAAATAGATATAACAATATTATCACAGATATCTACCACAAACCTACACACACACCCAACAATATCTTGATTTTAAGAGCCATCACCTAAAAAAAAAAGTCTAAAATCCATCCCCTGGCACAAAGTAACCAACAAACATCTTCGAAAAAACTCTCAAAAACTGAGGATACCCCCATACCATTAATAAAGAAGGGTTTTGAACTAGCAGAAAAAATACCTTTAGACCAACTAAAAAATCTAAAGAAATATAACAAAAAACAAATTCTAGCATATGTCTAAACATACAACAAAAACAATCCAGAACTATTTACAAAAATAACAAGAAATATAGACCCACTTAACAAGAACGATAAAATAAAAGATATACTAAAAACAACCAAAATAATTCAAAGCAAATGCCAATCAAAAAACCTAAAACATATTAACTCCATTCAAATTTAGTCAACACACAAATGTAAGGGGTCACAAAGAAAGTAAGAAAAAGATAAGGGGTTTGTAATATAATTATGGAAGGAAACGCCTACACATTTGAAAGTAAAGCCTGTTATGATGGATCAGTTTTCATAATCTTAGCCTTCACAGCAAGTTGTCTTTCTTTCCATTTCACAATTCATTGTTGATAATAAAAATATAATTCTCATCTGCTTTTCTGTTTACCAGTGATACATGTTTTCCTAATTTCCCAAGAAAGAGATAAAATTTTTCCCTAAATCTGGTTTTGCCTACATACCAGACTCCCGATAAATAAGAAAAATAAACTTTAGGAGAGAAGAAATCCAGACGGTTCCATTCTCACTGAGAAAAATGTCACCACTCTCTATCTTCTAGCCTACATTTCATTTTGGGCTTAACCCTTTTCTTTTCCTGCTTAGAATTAATGTTTAACCACCTCACCGTTACATATCTATATATATATGTTTGCTTGTTCAACATCTACAGAGGCCACCTGTGGTTTATAGAGTAACTATGCTAAGCAAACCTTAGTTACAATTTCTGGGAGAGAGCATATAATCTGGCATGATCAAAACTTTGAACAAGGTCAGTACAAGCTCAAACCCTTGTTCATGATAACTTGTCACTTTCTGCTAGCACAACTATCACCTGCTTCAAAAATAGTTCCATCTGCCCAAAGTAAAGTCCCTCAGAGGGCAAAACACATTGGCTAAGAGAAGTTTTCTTTTTGTTTATATTATATATATATATATATATATATATATATATATATACATATATACATACATACACACACACACACACACACACACACAAACCTCTCAAAAAGGGACTAATGTGGGGAGGGGTGGTCCCTTACAGCCAATTGTCTGTAGATGGGAAGACATCATTTTTCAGTTATAAAACCATTATATAGTAACTACCAGTAGTTATGATCATAATGTAAATATTATAAACATGTATATATGGCATAAATAAATATATACTCTATATAGGTATATTAATCAAAGTAACAAAAATAATATATTTCCCACAGCTACTTTCTCACACATGTATTAATGTAACACTATTTGGGGTGGTGGTAATTAATAATAATAAAGACTTGGAATATCACTGAAAATGAGATATTAATGAATAAACTACCATGGAAAAGGTTAAATGAATATCAGGAATGATAGACTGTTAACAATTGGTTCCCAGAGAATCAATGTGTATAAAATGAACCCAGTGACCAGCTGAGAGCAATGCTTGGTTTGTACGACAGGCCAAGTGTTGACAGTATTCAACAAATGATGCCTGTGAAATCAACATGCGGGGAACTGGATTAAATGCCAGTAACAAATAAAATCTTTTTACAGAGATGCCAAGATTGAAAACAATAAGCTGAACACCTTCAGCCAAACAAATTGTCACCATAATGTGAGTTGCAAAATTTTCCCTGGGAAAGTTTCTCTTGGATCAAAGGTGAGAAAATCAACTGTTGTGTCAATTCACTTACGAGGTGATAGCATTTAGAACAATAATTTTTTTTTAATTAGTCTTCGACCAAATGATGGAGGTGACAGGTGCAGAAGAGTGATCAAGGAAGGAGGAGGAGCTGCCTGCACCCACTGAAGGGTAGCAGACACAGGTGGCACATTAAAGTGGTTGAAGAACTGCTCACACCCACTGGAGAGCACTGGTGGGAGATGGTAATAAGAGAAAGTAGAAGTAACCAGGCAGAGCAATGCCTGGACCCATCTCCCATGAGAGAAGGGGAATTCCCCAAAATTATGAAGTAATTTCTCAGGACCAAATACAATGGAAATGACAGGTGGATGAAATACCAATCCCACCCCCAAACTACATCTCACCCCTACACCAGTTTTGTTTTGGCAGACAGCAATGGACCTCTTGTTGGAAATCAGGGGATTCACCAAAACCCAACCTGCATCTTGTCTCGCACCAGTTCCTAGTTGGAGTCCATAAATATGAATGCACAAAACAAATACAGACAGTTGACATTTGGGTTTTGAGAAGAGAAGTGGTGGAGGTTGCTGAGAGATTCCACAATTCCTGCTAATCATGAGAACCTCTGACTTCAGCCTTGAGCCAAACTTACCAAATCAGTAAAACAAATTTTGCTAACTCTGCAAACCAAAACTTACCAGCTTACCCAAGTGTTACATCTGATTTAGGAATGGATTGGGTTGACAAACACCTGTATGCTAACACCTAGACTCTAACAACTACTAACAAATCATTGTATGCAGTATTTGATATAAAAATAGTAAATATCTTTTTTTATATATATTTCAAGTGTTCTTTTTGTTTTTTACTGTACAACTTCACTCGACTTAAACCAGCCCAACTCGAAGAAACCGGCAACGAATCAATCGTGGCCTCCTTATAATCAATCAATCACAACGTGAGGTAGGGCAGGTCAGGATCGAAGAGATCACTCCATTGATCAAACCAGGATTTACTCCGGGCTGACCATAACGAAGGTGTTACACTAATGTATCATACTTTATATACTGTACACCTATCTTTGTTTACAATTGAAAGGCCCGCCACTGCAGCCAAGCAGTCACTTTGAAAACTAAAGTGACTCATTCCACTAAGCCTGCAAATTTTGAAATACATCGCTGATGATTTTGAAGTATTATTTTTTCCTGCAATTTTTTTTTTATTTTGCCTGTTGTATCCAAAATCCGTTGATGGGGGGGGAATACATGACAGGTGTGTGTGTGTGTGTGTGTGTGTATATATATATATATATATATGAGTGATGCTCTGGAAATAATACCTATTAAAACTACAATATAGAACACAATAATGCATTTTAAGCTACAAAACATTATTTATTCCACATACCCATAGACCCAGCCACTGACTAGGCATTTTCAGCAACAATAAACCAGAGTCATTTTGTAATCTGAGAGATATGCACGGCTGCTTGGAACATGGCTTGCCTCACATCACTATTGAAGCATATTAGCAAACACTTAACTAAGCTTGCATCAATTGTTTCATCTCCATAAATGTTCTGCAAACATTAATTAATGTCAATGGATACAAGTTTTTCCACATGAAGTAATTCAAAGACACACATCTACTTCATACACACTTTCATGTCAGATGCCATTTTACCAGATTGTTGCAGTTACCAGATGAGCAACAAAGTAGAAATTTTATAGATTATTGGTAGGAAGCTTCAACCTCATCTTGTACAACACTGATATCTGCATATGACATTTATTTTAATTCTTTTATCCTCAGCATCAGGATTATTGATTATTTCCAATTTTATCTATTTTTCATTTCTTTATTCAAAGAAAATACTTTCAGTTGAAATATTTTTAACATTATTCCTAAAAAGCATCTATATATACAGGGGGTGCAAAAGTAGGTATACAGTAAGTATTATACCAGTATTATACCAGTATTATAATAGAGGTTCTAGAATTCATTCATTAAAATCATTTTTAACATTTTTATTTTTTAATAAATAATAATAAATGTTTTGCAGGTAAAGAGGAATGTGTTAATGACAGGGGTAAACAGCTTGAACATTTGAGGAATTGCTACATTTATTATTGATATGTTTGTATCATCAATACTATACATTTTGTGCACACATTTTGTTTTTCATTACTATATACCTACTTTTGCATCCCCCTTTACAAATATCTAAGCTATCAACTGTATGCAACTGCTTTCTTAGATCAATTGTAAAAAATGGATTTGAGCAAATGAACCTTGTAGGTGAGGACCATCCTTCTCTAAACTATGTGGACCAGCACTACAGAATCACTATCAAAGAACTGTACCAAATAACAGAAACTACATCACTTGATGACTTTTAACAGAAGCAACAACTAAAATGTAACTCAAAACTTACGATTGATTCATTCATTCTTTTGTTTTACGGCTTATCAAACCTTTGCAGGTTATTTAAAGGCAGAAAATATTTTTAGATTGTAAGAATCTTTTTTGTGATGATAATGACTTAGTAATACAAGTTTTACTAATTAACACACACACATTATATATATACCTCTTCACTAAGATATTTTTCTTGAAAGCCTATATCTACTTTCATATCTGTAAACAAAGCAATTTCTAAGGAATTAATAGATTTATTCTTAATCTGACATTTTATTAACTCAAACATTATTATATTCCAAGATGTTCCAAAATCCAGAAAAGACCAACTCCATGAAACAGCAACAAGAGTTGAAAAAATATTTTTAAAATGTGATCATTAATATGGTATGAATAAACAAATTTTGGTATATGCAAGAAATATAACAGTTATTGGAATGGAAACAAGAATCAGCAAGCCAAGTTCCAATATCAGCTTTGTTGTGTTCATATGTGCCTGATGTCCTTAGGAAAAGCTTAAATCTATTTCCTCTCCCTCCATTAGCTATGGATTAAATAGCAGGGTAAGCTGAGCTCTCTTGCCTTGGGTAGCAAAATGAAAAACTATGAATACTAAAACATGGAGAAATCAACAGGAAATCAATCAATAATCTTCCCCAAGAAATCAGTGAAATTCACAGATAATAAAGAAACAATTTGTAGAGAAGGACATTCTGAAGAGGGATGCCATAATAAAAGTCAAACAAATATTTACATTATTTATATTGTTCAGACTGTTGTCCTTATCTTTGTTGTCATATTCACAATGTTTTGGCCATTTCAAACCGAGCACTTTGTTTCATTCACTGGGATTCAGTATGAAATTCCAATCCCCTGAAGAATGCCAGAGCGTACAACAGCTGAAACCTCATGAATATGATAACAAAGATGAGAACAACAGTTCAAATAATGTAAATAGTTACAATACCTCATTTCAGAAACATAGACAGATCCTGAAGAAAGCCAGAGCGTACAACAGCCGAAACATCATGAATATGATAAAAAAGGGGACAACAGTCTGAACAATGTAAATAGTTACAATACCTCATCAACATAGATCCTGAAGAAAGCTGGAGTGTACAATGACCGAAACGTTGTGAATATGATAACAAAGATGGGGACAACAGTCCGAACAATGTAAATAGTGTAGTTACAATACCTCGTCTCAGAAATATAAACAAATGTCTAACAAATAGTTAAAAAAAATGTATAATAAAATACATAAATTTTCTAACTTCTAAATCCAAATATCAAGAGCTTACAGATATATATTTTTAACTATTTGCTTTTGGGGGGCAATATATATTAGATCACTTTAATTTTATCTGATCCGGTCATGATTAAAAGTCTGACACCATTACATAAGATTAATAATATTAATCCAAATTACTGTGACTTGCCCTAACCACAGGGATTTTGGTCATTCTTATTTATATAAATCTAATGTAGATATGATAACAAAGTGATAAAATTTCTAAAAGATTTGAAAACAAACGACACACCTATTTGCTCCTCCCCTACTTATAACTCCCTAGAGTAAGCTGCTTAAAAGCTTACTCCAATTGTGTTACGATTAGTTTATAGCTGTAAAATATTCAATAGGATTTTATACAAATTAATGTTGATTTATAAAGTTTAATAGTAAAATATACAATTAAAAGGCATGACAACCAGAGGTTCTGTCATTGTATCTGAGAGTTTCATTTACATACATTGTTTACACTTGGCCTATTTTCATTAACTTTGTTGTTACTATGACAATGTTTCAGACATTCTGTCGTCCAGGCTTTATCACATGCTTGTCAATAAAACCTAACTGCAGATAATGCTGTAAAAGTTGGGGATCTATTTGATACTGTATTGATATTATGAACAGTACTCCCCTTCTAAATCAATAAAAAAAAATCAATATTTTTCAATTCTGACAATTGGTAAGGGCTGGAGGAAGAACTAAAAAATGCCATTGTGTAAAAATTATTCCCTGGAAAATTTTTTCCTGTTTCTTACAAGTAGGCCAGCCTGTTTAAGTAGTGCCAATTTATCTCTGAATTTTGAATTTTTTTTTTTTTTTTTTAATCAATTTCACCCCAAGCAAGGCAGTAAAGCCACTAGGATACAAGGTGGGAAAGAATAAGAAAACAAACATTACTAAGGATTGAGAACAATAGAAGAGTAATCAGGAGGACAATAGATAATGATTTACATTGCATGTAAATATCTGAAGATTAAAGTTGGCTAGAAAATATGGAGTTGGAAGGGAGTTTCACAAGCAAGAAGTGCAAAAAAAGAAACTGTTAGCATAAAATTTATGGTTACATCTAGCCAACTAAACTGTATATTAGGGAGACCTCATCGACAATCTAGTACTGCACTTAAATTCATACGGTCTAAGTACTCTGGCAAAGAGCTCATCTGAACAGTTGCCATGGAAGTATTTCTAGAAAAGGCACAGGGAGGAAACTCTATGGCAGTGGGAAAGTGACTGGAGCTGAGATGCCAGATCAGGACCAATAATATTGTGGATTCTTTGGATTTTATCAAGGATCTTTAGATATATGGGGGGAGCACCAGACCATATATGGCAGCAATATTCGAGGCATAGGTGAATGGTAGAGTTATAGATATGTAAGATAGATTCAGGAGAGAAAAATTGCATTTGTGAATAGTGTAGAATATGATGGTAAGTATGTTATCAGTTATGAAGGAGTTGTTTACCTTACAACAACATCTGTTCCCACAATATATAAGTATAATTGATTTGGGTGCATGTTGGCTTTGTGTAATGATTTAAAGAAAATGCACAGATTGTTGATAAATACAAAATAGATCATTATATAACACAATATAATAACACAGAAGGATAAGGTGAAAGTTGAAGTTTCAAGATTTCAAGTGTAAAAATCCTGGTGCATAAGAAAGATAGAGAGATTGAGAAAGAGTTCAGGAGGAAGTAAGTATATATGTATACCTATGTAGGTATCCAAATGTAGTAGCCATTTCCTTAACAATGTGGGTGAAAAATAGTTCAGTAAATACTCTAAAAGAGAAAGGGCATAAGACAAGGATGTGTCTTCTTACCAGATTTATTCAACAAGGTGATTTTAAGACAACTAGAAGTCTTACCAGGATTTATTATTGGAGGGTATAATCTTAACATAAAACAGGCAGATGGCACAGTTTTGGTGTATAGCTGGCCACTTGTATTCGAGGATACCTGTCTACTAGGGTGGCTAGCCAATCCCTATTGCAGATGCTTGCTCAGGCACATTTACATCTATTCAACACCCACAGAGCCCACCTGTGGTTTATACTGCAACTATGCTGAGCAGACCTTAGTTACAGTTTCTGGGAAAGAGCATGTTATCTAGCATGATCAACAATTTGAACAAGGCCAGCAAGCTCAAGCCCTCAGCCATGATGACTTGTGAATTTGTGTTAGCACAACTATTGACGGCCCCCAAGGGTTCCGTCTACACTATTTCGCTCACAAGGCTTGGGTCAACCCATGGTATAGTTTTCAGGCACTTTCCAAAGGTGCCACACGCTGGGAACATCCCCCTCCAGTCCGATAACAGCAGGAAGTCTCATTCCTGACAAATCGACCATGGTGAGATTCGAACCCGAGTCTCATGGTCAGAACATTCTAATCACATGCGAACATTCTAACCACTCAGCCTCATGCCCATTGTTGATAGCAGACACAGAAAGGAAATTGCAGGAACTCTTACACAATGTAGTAAAGGGAAGTACGAAGAAAGGACAAAACATCAGTTGTAAGAAGACAGAATGTATGCTTGTCCTGAAAGAGGAATAACTCAAAACATGAACTATGACTTGGAGATATCAAAATTAAGCAGGTACGAAAATTTTAATATCTGGAAGTGTTTTACCGGAAGATGGAAAATGTGATACCAAAATATGAAGGTACATTGGAATAGCAAAAGATGCCTTCCAAAAGCTAAGCAAAATCAAGAAACAGGTAAATTTTATTAGAAAAAAAAGTGCTGAACTGTAATATTGTAAGTGTAATATTGGCCTTCTTATATGGTAGTGAATGCTGGACAATCTCCTCTCAAATGAAGAAGAGACTTGAGTCAAAGGGAAATATGGTTATACAGAAGGATACTGAGAATGCCATAGAGTAAACATGTAACAAGAAAGTTTTAAGGAAAATTGAAATAAAAAAGGACACTCATACTTAGAATCAGCAAGAGAGAGTTGAAATTTCTGGGACACATCATGAGAAAAGAGAGCTTGGAAATCTTGACACTTATAGGATATACTGAAGGCAAGATTGATTGATTCATTCATTTTCTATGGTCAACCCTTTGCAGGTTATTTAAATCCAGAAAATATTTTTAGATTGCAATAATTTGGAGGGAAGATAATTATTTAATGATAAAAGTCTTACTAATTAACCTATAGCTGGGGGAGAAGAGATGGATTTATACCTTTCTCAAGGATATTTGTGACGAAATACATATAACAAACTGGAAGTGGAATAGGAACTTGGTTCTCCAATTAACAATTCTGAGCCACCATCCATTACACCACCACACACCCAAGCTTACAGCACATTGTATTCCCAAGTGGTCACCCATTAGATACTGACCAGGCTTGACATTGCTTAACTTTGGTCCTCATATGGGAAACAGTGTTTCTATGTGAAATGGCCATAAGCCCTTCAAGGCAAGGGGGACAGAGAAAAGTAGCAAGTTATCTAATGAGCTTGTGTAAATGGATGGCAGAACAGGGAATGGAAGGTATGGTGAAAAGACAAAACATACTAAGAGCTATAAAGATAGGAAGTTGGGGAGAGTCATTATCGTTCAAGTCCTAAAATACATAAAAGAAGTCTTAAACACTGAAAAATAGAAAAAGGGAGGTAAATAATCTTTAAGGGAAAGAAGTTGAATCTTTCCAGAAAATAAAAAAATATAAAAATTGAAACAACCTAAATAAATGAAATATGGAAAAAATTTCAAAGTTTATTTCCATATTTAGCAACAGCATTGTCATAGAATTTAACCCAGATTCATTTGGTTTGAAATATTTTTGTAAAATCAATCTAATTTATCAAGCTATTTCAAAATGACCTTTTAAACATAAACATTATTTTCTATTATAAATAAATCTTTTTATCCCGCGGCCTCATGTAATTTTTATATTTCAACTTGTGTCAATCGTATGTATAATGATTTTCTTTTTTATTTAACTTCATATTCAGAATATCTCTTAAAATTTCCAATTCTGTTGCACTTAATCATTATGGCAAATCCTTGTGTTAGACAGGAGCCCCCTTGCTTTGTGCAATATTAATTCTGGTCCTTTGTCAACAAAACAAGATGACTATGCATGTAGTAGTACTGAGTTATTTTTTTCATACGAGCAGAAAACAAATAATTTCACATGCAGTATGCGACTCAAAATAGATGAAGAGTCTTGAGGAAATAGATGTGGTTCTACAGAAGGATGCTGAGAATACCATGGACAGAACATGTAAGGAACAAGAAAAGTTTAAAGAAAATGGGAATAAAAAGGACACTTTTGCTTCAGATCTTGAAATGGGATACATAATCAGGAAAGAGGGCTTGAAAATTTTAACACTCACAAGCCAAAAGGAATATAGGGAAACAGCAAGCAACATACCTGATGAGTTTAAACAAGGAGGTATAGTAAGGGGACAAACATTGCTTGGAGCTACAAAGGATAGGAAATTGTGATGTCAGCACCCTTAAAATTAAATTGTTTCAAAATCACTCTTTCAATGCTTAGAATACAAATTGTCTCTGGTAATGGTAATCATAAAATTAATTATTTCCATGCAAGAAATATTTGGCATTCATTTTGTTATATACCATACCTATGAATACTAATGGGTATGTCCCAATCCTCATAAATATGTTAGACACTAATATAAGTGTGGGTAATATGCTGTCTAAGTAGCCCACCACTAGCAGTGGTTTACCTACTTCACACCAGTGGCAAGTATTGTATTTTGTTGATGTTATAAAGATTACCATTTCATTTCCAACCTCCATTTTGGTTATTCCTCATTCAGTAACTTTTTCTAGGTTACAACACATTTTCAATGGCTTTTGAGATATATCAATTTAATTGCAATAACTTCACATGTTTGCAATTGTTCACGTGTTCAAGAATTTAGTCAGGACTCCAGGGATTTAACAACTGAAATCTAAGGACTCATAGGATTAAACTTCTTTCTGGCAATTGCAGAAAATTATATATAGGACATCTGCTAATAATATCTTTAGTGTTCTTTCAAAGATCAAATTTCGGTTTGTGTGCATGGGGGTGGGGGCACATGACTTGAGAAGTTGAAGTACATCAACTGAATAAAAAAAAAATCATGATCTCCTTAAAAAAAAAAAAAAAAAAAAAAATCCCCAAGTCATATGACCCTAGTTGGAATAATATTCATATTCCTTTTGGCAACACTCGACTCACCCACAAAAACAGAACTACCAGGTTCATAATATAGACAAACACTAAGTAAACAAAATATTTTGAATGAAGATAATTTATCACCTTTTGTATGAAGAAACCATCTCTATTTTTTTATAGGCTTATTTTTTTTTATTTCCATGACATAATATCATAAAGTAAAAAAATATCCACAATCTTCATGGTATAATAGCGCAAAGGCAATCCAAACAAAATTTTAAAAACATTTATGTCTCTTATATCATTGGCGTTTTGCACATTTATAAGTCTACCATTCATTGAATATTGTTGCCACATCTAGTCTGGTGCTTCTGTTATATATCTATAGATTCTTGACAAAATCCAAAGAAGAATCTGCAATGTTATCAGTCATGACCTGGCATCTCAGCTCCCATCACTTCCCACTGCTGTAATATAGCTTTCTTGTATGTTTTCTATAAATATTTTCATAATTGTTCTCATGAGCTTTACTCTTTGTTACCTTGACTTTATAAATCTGAGTGTATTACTAGATTGACTTTTAGGCCTCATCATTTGACTGTTGAAATTGTTAGATGTAACTGTATGTTTTATTCTAATAGCTTCTTCTCACACACTTCTCACCTGTGGAACTCTTTTCCGACTTCTGGTTTTCCTGTCAACTATGATTTTCAAAAATTTAAATGCAATGTCAATCATCATTTTTTGTCCTGAAAAAAATCTGGTATTTTTAATTTTTGTGTTGTTGTTTTCACATACATTTTTTCTTTTTTCAAATTATATCACCCCATACAAGGCAGTAAAGTCATTAAGACACAAGCAGTTACTGAGTGTGAAAGAATAAGAAAAAGAAACATTATTAAGGAGCAAGAACAATAGAAGAGTAATCAAGAATACAGTAGACATTGCATTTAAATTTTTGAAGATCAAAGTTGGCTGGAAAGCATGGAGCTGGAAGAGAGTTCCACAAGTGAGAAGTGCAAGAAACAAAACTGTTAGCATAAAACTTATATCTAACCAATTCAACTGTGAATTGATGAGAACTTGCTGCCAATCTAGTCATTTATATGCTATGCATGATACACAGGCAATCTTTCAATGCATGACTGATGAGGCAGATTTTTTTTTCCCTCAGTAGGTTGCCATTTCTTTCTGCGGTAGACCAGTTACTAGCCAAGGCTATAGAACTTGGTCTGTCCTGCTATTTACCCATAGCTGGGGGAAGAAGAAGAGGATTCATACCTTTCACATAATTCAACTGGAATTCAAACTCAGCTCTCCAATTCTTCAATCAGAGCCGCTATTCATTACTGCGCTTAAATTCATAAAAACTGGGTACCATAGCAAAGAGTTTATTCAAATAATTACTAGGAAAGTATTTATAGTAAAGGCACAATGAAGCTACATTATGGTGGTGAGAAAGTGACTGAAGCCGAGATGCCAGGTCAGGACCAATGATATGTAGTTATGTCCAGAGTAAGAAATTCAAGTGGACTTAGCAGAATGACAAAAAGAACTTTAGAAAATGGCTGAAAATGTTAATTGTACAGAAATTTTAGAGAAGTAAGAGAAATTTTATAACAACCACCTTTTTTTTCTGTTCATAGAATAAGCATTTGGCTAGTAGGATAAAAATCACAATGAAGGCGGGGGGCAGTTTGCTATGTATAAATTCATTCCCCTATGTTAATGAACACAAAATATACAGATACCACCTGATTTTTAAAAAGTTTTTAAATAAATCTTAAAAAAAAAAAAAAAAAAAAATATATATATATATATATATATATATATATATATATATATATATATATATATATATAAAATCTTCATCAATAGTAATACATAAAAAAAAAGCACTCCAGATTGTCAAAAGATTTTGTATGAGCATCTTTGCTTTTGGCTTACATGAAGTGGGGATCAATTTACAATGAATTTACACAGTAAACTGCACCCCCTATTAAGTTTTATATTTAATAAAACAAAAATTGCAATTTGTTGTCTGGAGTTCTTAATCTAGAGTAATATGTGAAAAAAATATGACAAAAAACGATTATTTCAGGTCACAGTGCCTATTGTCCAGGTACACCAATTATTCAAAAGTTTGATACAGGTCTTTTTTGCACTAGAATAAGAAATGGTAGACAAAAGTCCAGTTTATACCAAAGTGTGCAAGTATTCACCTGGAAGTTGGCCCCTGGATGTACAGTGGTGTAATGGATAGCAGGTCAGAATGTGAAATCTAACAGCCAAGTTCAAATTCCAGTCAAGTTTGTTACATTCATTTATGTACAAATACTCTTGAGAAATGTATAAACCATCTCTACCTCCCCCAGCTATGAGTAAATAGTAAAACAGACTGGGCGCTATAGCCTTGTCAGGAAACCAGTCTAGAAGTAGAACTCTAAATTCAAATCAGCCTGGAGTGGTTGGGCTCCATCAGGCTACCTTGCCCAAGACATACCATTGCTGTTATGGTTGCAGCATATGATACCCCTACAACCCTAAGGGTTATGGGACTTGTGAATATGTTGTAACCCCTTTGCAGGGAATACAGTTGGTGTATTCTAAGCCCTGCTAACAGGAAGTCTTAATAATTGTCATTATCCTTTGAACTCTCTACATTTCTGTGTTATTGGTAAAACGCAAGGCCCAAGCATTAAGAAATATAAAATCATTGTATTGATTTTGTTTTTTTTGCCCTTGTTTTTTTTTTTCTTTTTTTAAATCATTTCATCCCAAGCAAGGAAATAAAGCAACTAAGACACAGGAGGTTACAGAGTGTGAAAAAATATAAGAAAAGGAGAAACATTATTAAGAAGTTAAAACAATAAAAGAACAGGAATCAGGAAGATAATGATTGATGCTGCATTTAAATTTTTGAAGATCAAAGCTGGAAATCAAGAAGCCAAAATAGTTCCACAAGTGAGAAGTGTGAGAAAATAAACCGTTAGCATAGAACTTACAGTTACATCTAACCATTTCAACTGTAAGATGACGAGACCTTGTTGCCAATCTAGTACCATGCTTAAATGATGAGACCTTGCCACTAATCTACTACTGTGCTTAAATTCATTAAGTCTAGATAGCATAGAGGAAAGTTCATTAGAAAAATTACCATGAAAGTGTTTATAGAAAAAGCACAAAGAAGCTATGTTACAGCCACGAGAGAGTGGCTGAAGGTGAGATGGTAGGTCAGGACTAACAATGTTGCAGATTTTTGCATTTTATTGAGGATCTCTAAATATATAGCAGGAGCACCAGACCATATGTGGCAGCAATATTCAAGAATGGACAAATGGTAGACTTATAAATATGTAAGATAGATTTGGGAATGAAAACAAATTTGAATCTCTCAGACATAACATTGCACGTTATTTTACTCTGGACTGTGTCAGTTTCAGTAAGCTAGTATGTGGGGCTCTAGACCCTTATCCAAACAATGACCTTACATTCTTATGTGGAGTAGATGTTAAATTATTCACCTGTAATATAATTTTTCCAAAGCTTGCAACCTAGGTGCAGCTGTGTTGATCATTTGGGTTTGTAGTCAGCAGCTAGGAGGTCATTTCAGGTCAACTCTGAATGGGGCTTCCTTTATGGCATGGTGTGACATTAAGTGCAAAGTCTATTCAATCATCATCTAGGATGGGACACATGCTACATGAAGATTTCATCTGATTCCTATAAAGAACACTTAAAAAAAACATGAGTCTTGTAAGACATTTCTCTTTATAATTTGATATTTCTTTTGAGTTAACATCTGCTAGTCGTTGCTTATCTGATCACTTATAATCCTTGCCATAACTAATCCAGACAATTTTATTTTATATTATTTCAAATTTCATGAATTGTTGCACAACCTATAAATATTGATTTCAATGTTTTTAAATTACACAGTATATATATTGTTCCTATTATAAGTTTAAACTTCTGTAAGTACTAGATTGGCAGCAAGGTCTCGTCAATTTACAGTTGAGCTGGTTAGATGTAACTGTAAGTTCTATACTAACAATTTCTTCTATTGCACTTCTCACTTGTAGAACTCTCTTCCGGCTTCTTGCTTCCCAATCAACTTTGATGGTCCAAAACTTAAATGCAATGTCAATCATTCTTATCTTCTTATATCTTATATTCTGTCTTCTTATTCTTTTATTGTCCTCTCTTCTTAATAGTTTTTCTTATATTCTCTAACACTCGGTAACCTATTGCATCTTAGTGGCTATATTGCCTTTCTTGGTGTGAACTGAGAAAAAATAAAATAAAATAAAAAATAGTTCTGTAAAAATCTTATAATTTAAACCTTATTGAATTCTAATATTATGATGCTTGTCCCAAAATGTAATAACATAATTTTTATTAGTTTTATTCCATCTTGATGCTTTTCATTGCGACACCCTGGGTTGATAAACTCTTCCTCTTTACCATAGCAACCATTAAAATAAGTGAGTATTTAAATATGGCTCAGCACTTCTACTAAAGATAAAATATCTTTTGCACTGTGTCCAAGATGAGAGTGCAGGCTACTCTGCTTTCTAGCTTGGATCAAAGTATTGTACCTGTTCTTCACTGAACTGTTGTGTTTCTGTCTTCAGGGATTCCAGTTCCCAAGGATTCCAACCCTGTGTTGATGACTCCCCCTCCAACCCAGATAATTTTAAATACTTGTTCTTTATCCAACAAACACAATTTAAAGTGAAAAAACCTTATCCCTTGTCGTAACCCAGATAATTTGAAATAAGAAAACTTTATCCCTTGTTCAACCTCTCTTTTTCCCCCTCTCCAGTCTACACTCAAATAAAAAGATCTATCAATCACAGAAAAGTTAATTTTGCATTTCTCTACACCTAACATCTAATCATTGGTTCATTGGCCACTGTGGACAATCCATGTGTTGTTATTATTATAAACATTAACACTCTTAAATTACAGATATTACAGCGATACATTCAACATCTTAAGGAAAAAATGCTGCTAACAAAACCTGTACTTATAACGGTCTCTCATTTATTTCAAACTAACAATACAAAGAAGAAAAATACTTCTCAGTTTGTAAAATGCTGACACTGTACATTGGAGGATTAGAGACAATTAATTTTGTCACGTAATTATTAATTCACAAATACCTATGATGTTGGATTATTGATGGTCAGTCTAGATCATCTGTTTTTGCTAAAAGTCACCTTTCAGCAATTCCTTAATTGAAGAAACTTGGCCAGTGTAGAGATTATGCTTAAAGTTTGGTTGCAATCTGTTCTATCAGTCTAGAAAAGTGAAGATACAACTACATTTTTTTATAATAAAAATGTTGTAACTTTTATTAAGTTCTTTTTAGTTATCCAATCCAATTTATTCAGCTGATATCAAAATGCTCAGGTTAGCAAAAAAATAATTACTATTTTCAACACTTGATAAATACAATTTAGATAAAAAAAACAAAAAAAACAACTTCTATTTCTTAATATGGCTGTCAAAGCATCAAGATTCTTCAGCATTGTCCTCAAATTCTACCAGGCCAGCTCCTTTGGGTACTGTCTCACCGACTTTGTAGGGCAAGGCTTTTATAACACCAGTCTTGGGTGCACGGATGACAAACTGCAATGGATAAATCAGAAAGATATGTCAGGATATTAAAGAAAAGACTAAACCATAATCATTTTACAATAACTGGAAAAAAGATTGTCTGATGATCACTTAAGGTGTGAAACTGTCATTTACTCCAACTAATTAATTTGTCAGTCAACACTTAAATTTGTTGTCTTTGTAGATATAGACATAGGAATCAGCACTGCATGGTGACCCAGTTTTATAATTCAATGTGATTTTCAGACCAAGTGGCAACTATTCCTTTAGCAGGTTTTTTTTTTTGTGTGTGTGTGTGTGTGTGTGTGTGTGTGTGTGTGTGTATATATATATATATATATATAATCTGTTAATTTTATATAACACCTATTTTATATCTAAGAGGGCATTCACTAGAGAAATTAAGATGGCAAGAATCTTTACTAGTTGTTTTTTTTATAAACAGAAGTTTTAAATGTATTATTACTAAAAATAACGAGAACATCTAAGAAAGGAAGTTTATTTATTATTTTTTGCACTAAGTTCATAAGTAAAATTTAGGATGGAATTTTGTTGAAATGTGGCTTTCAGATTTTCTATTTCCTTCTTGTTTTCAGCTAAAATATATCGTCTATATAATGAACATATATTTTAGGTTTAATAACTTTAGTAAAAACCTTGTTTTCAACATAGGACATATAATAATTGGAGAAGCACTGCCTGAGAGGGTTTCCCCATACTTACTCCATCAGTTTGTGTGTAAATAGTACCATTCTGGCTATAAAAAGAAACTCTAATGGTGCAATCAAGCAATAGTTTTCTTAAAATATTGGGTTGGATTGATGGAGGTGGAATTAAATTATTTTTATACACTGAATTAATGATAATATCAATAGTTTCTGAGTCAGGAATGTAAGTAAATAAATTCTCTATGACAAGTGATGCAAGAATGAATTGGTTTATTTTTACTTTTGTGCTTTTAAGTATTTGGAGGAATTCATGGATAGATTTAATGCTATAGTTAATAGGGAGATATGGGGTAATAATATCATTGAGAAATTTTGATAGTTGGTACATGCATGTTGGAATCTGAGAAAGGATAAGTTGTAATGGGTATGTCGGTTTGTGTATTTTAACATTACCATATATATATATATATATATATATATATATATATATATATATATATATATATATATATATATAATTAATTGATATTAGCTCCCGAAAAATAATTAATTCAGTCGAGCACTGTGGGGAGAAAGGTGCAAATTTGTAAACAATCACTATTACTGCTGATAATGCAAGACTCTCCAAGCCAGATTGAGTTCTCCAAGTCACTGGAGTGTTTATGAAAAAATAAATATGCAAAAATTTGCCTTTCTCTCTGCTGGGCATCATTAACCTAGGAGTTATAATTCCCGACTGATGCCAAATTGGTCAGGTTTTGGTCCCAGCTTGAAGCGGTTGGATGTCTAACCACATTGATGAGCCGTGATACAGCAAAACAGTCTGTCTGTGAATGACTATATATTTTACAATGATGTTCACCCTGCACAAGGCACAAGAGCCACTGGAGGTAGAGGGTTACAGAGCAAGAGACACCAGGTAAGGTGATAATGCCACCAACACACAAGGGGCCATAGGAAGTGAACGAGAAGAAAAAGACTTTAGAAGAAACCACAAACCCAATTCTAAACAGGAATCAAGGGATAAACCACTACTCTTGTTAAAAATTCAGGGAGAAACATGAACCAGATGGTAGATGAACCTATCTACTCCTATTGGAAAAAAAATAAATAAAAGTTCAGCGTTTTAGACAGAGATGTTAGATATACATTGATATATTAGATAGACAAATAACAGTTATTAACTTATTTACACTTAGTGATTTTGTGCTTAGAGGTTTTCAAAATTGGTGATTTCTTTTTTTAAGTCACATTCCCGTGACTTATTATTCTTTACAGGTTTTTAAAAGAAATTCTTCATACATAAATTGTAGTTTCTCCTACATCTATATTTAACTTTATTATTATACTCATTTCACTCCCATATATATATATATATATATATATATATATATATATATATATATATATATATATATATATATATATAATCTGAACATATTATGTCTATTTTTATCTTAATCATCTCAAATTCTCAGATCAACTTCTTAATGTTGATATTAAATTTATTAAGGAAGGCACCATTTCTTTTACTTTCCCAAGTACTTTCAATCTCATCTGAGATCATCTTCAGGGGTGAATTGCTAACACAAAAAATTAATGTAACTGATAGTTGTAAATTTTTTTGTAAATGCTCATGAAATGTACTCTGTTATAATTATTTTAAACATGTATAAACATGCTCTGTTATAATTAATTTAAATTGTATTTTTTTATAATTACAATTTAAGTATTTTAAAAATATTGCTATTGTAGACATTTTAAATCGTTGTTGCTGTACACATAACTAACCTTATTTAATGTTGATTGTATTTTTCTTATATAGAGGGCCTCAAGAATTTGAAATTTTTGTTTTTTATTTTCATGGCGGAGTATACTTGTATTGTCAATTAATATTTCTCTAAATTGTGAATGTGTACAGGAATGTTTCATTTAAAGAAAGACTTTAAACAAAAAATTAAAATGAAAAAAGAATATTAAATCATGAAAATATTAGAAAATAGTCATGCATTTTGAAACAGTGCTGTAAATAGGTGAATAAAACAAAATGTTATTTTTATGGGTATTAAAATTCTTTTAAAGGACTCTAAAATAGAGCACTACATGAGAAAAGGAATATACAAATAATACATAAAAAGATGTATGCAAAAGTTCTTTGCATTGTGTACACATGATATATACAAATCAAAGAAAGAGAGAAAGGAAAAAAATTATTAAAATTATTCATTTTAGAATTTCATGCAATAAATCATAGATGATTTCACATGTTATTCTTATCAAACATTTCAGACATTGCTACATCAATTATCAAGGATGTTTTGAAATAGATGCAAATAATGAACCACCAGAGAAGTAATTTTGTTTACTCACTTCCATTTTCATTGCAATCATTACAAGTAGTGGATCTCCTTTTTCAACTTTATCCCCAGGAGACACAGATAGCTTTTCAATGACCCCAGGCATAGGAGATACAGCAGCTTTTCCTGCCGATTCTGCACTACCTGATTCCATAAATTTGGGTAGAGGAATATTTAACTGACTATATCCATCCTGTAAAAGGAAAAACCAGTAACAGTAATTAGTTATTCTACAAAGATTTCATCAACATCATCAACAATACTTAACAGAAAACAAGACACATGTAGTGTAATATAGATATTAAATTGAATATAGAAATATAACTTTGCAAACATATAGCTGGGGCCCTTTCTCAGTCATTCTGAATAAATCACCTCATGTTGCGTTTCAATTCCAGTTTGCATCAGTGTGAACAAAAATTGGGAAAGAGCTGGTGCACATTCAACAATGGAACAGAAAACCAAACAGGCCACAGTTTTTTCTTGACTGATCTAAAGAGTAATGCTTATTGAAAGTTTTATGAACTTCTCACATAATTCAGCTTGTTCCTTAGTAAGTAAGTTATGTGCATTACACCCTACTATTACCTCAGATAAATAATGGACCATTCCATTTTGGTTGTAAGAGGAAAAAAATGGAATAGAAAGATATATCAGAGATGCTTTCAGTTTTGGTGAAAAAGAAAAAAAGAAACTATACATAATAACAAGAAAGAAAGGGAAGATAGAAGAAGCAATAACATCATCAGGCATTTAACATCTGCTTAAAATAAGGAAGAAAAAAGTCAGTGTAGTGATACTGGCAAATTAATATGCCTGATTTGTATAAGTGCAAGAGAAAGACTCGTGCTAATAAATAACATAAAAAGAAGACAAGCTTAGCGACTGACTAGTGCTAAACTTTGACTTCACAACAATGGCATCGCAGATAGGATCCCATTTGTTTCTAGAAGATTCAGATTACGTGGATGCATGGATTCACTGTTTTTCTGCCAGTGCGAGAAGTAAAAAGCTGAAAGACAACAAAGAAAAGGGAGGCGAAAATGAAATTACAGATTTATTTTTGGCTACAGCTGGATGCATGACGATAATGAAAGTCCCACAAACTTGGAAGACCTGACTTTCGAAAAAATAAGTCAGATTATAAGGAGAAATATGAGACCCAAGAAAAGGCTGGTAGTGGCAGAAAGAATGAAGTTCATGTCGATGAAACAAGAAATTGACAAACCAATCATAAAATATCTACACCATCTATGAAATGCGAGTAGATATCGCGAATTTGAAAAACTCGGACAAGATGAACAGACTATTGAAGAGGACTTGATTCAATTAAGGTTAATTGAAGGTATATGCAATGCATCACACCGATATAAAATAATGGAACAACTACAAATAGGAAATATGTCTTTAAATACATGCATTGACTTTATCCAGCAACAAGAATTAATACAGAAATACAACCATCAAAAAAGTCAACCCAGCGAACAAATATTCGCTGATACATACATGTTAAAAAAGATAAGAAAATGTTTGTATTGTGGACATTAGCACAAAATAAAAAGGGGAAAAATGCCCAGCATTTGGAAAAACCTGTACAAATTGCTTAAAAAAGAACCACTTTCAAGCAATATGCAAATTCAAAAAGAAAAACATTGAAAGAGTTGAAGAAAACGAAACCAATATGGAAGTCTTCACATTAAAAAATAAGAATATAGAAAAAATTGAACAAAAGAAAAAAGACATTATACTAAAGGTTAAAATCAACAACTGCAATTTAGATATGCAAATTGATACTGGGATTGAACACTGATACCAAAAAATTTTTGAGAACACATTGGAAAGCCACATTTATGAAAGAGCAGTTTACAACTCTGCCAATTTGATGGGTCGGTCATAAAAACCTTAGGATACTTTGAAGGGTCCTTGGAGTTAAAAGATAAATTTGAAGTAATACCTATAATTGTCACAAGTTGTAAAAAGAACCACAGACTTCTTGGAAACGATGTGCTTAACATAAATTCCACCAAATTAATGAGATAAAAATGGAAAAAACTGGAAAGTTAAAAAATGATAAAGCGAGTTTAAAATTAAAAGAAAATGTCTCCCCGTATGAGGCACGAAAATTACCAGTACATTTGTTACCATTAGTAGTAACAAAACTACAAAAGTTAATAGAACAAGACCTTCTTGAACACATGTTCCCCCTGGGGGTAGCAAGTGGGCATCACCCATTGTAGTTTTGAGGATGACAGATGGTGATTTACATATTTGTGGAGATTACAAAATAAGTGTAAATCACAAAGTTTGTTCGGATTCATATCCAATACCGAATGTTGAAGTTACATTACACGCATTGGCAGGAATGAGCGTTTTTACAAAAATAGATTTAAAAATGGCATACCACCAAATACCAATAGACGATAACTTCAAAGAAGTAACCACGATAAATACGCCAATAGGGTTACTAAGATGGAAAAGAATACCATACAGAATAAAAACCACAAGCAACATATTTCAAAGGGTCATCGAACAGGTTTTAGAAAATATGGAAAATATGATTTGTTACCAAGACAATATATGCATAGGAGCTACTAATGAAAATGAATTAAAAAAGAAAACCGACATAATCTTGAATAGATTAAGAAATGCTGGAATGAAAATAATTGAGGAAAGATGTGTAAGTAATTGTAGTAAAATATCTTTTTTAGGTTATTCCATTTCAAAAGAAGGTATATCACCAGATCAAGCCTTGATAGAAAAAATACTAAAAGTAGCTACACCTACAAATAAAAAAGAACTGGAGTCTTTTTTGGGAATGGTGAATTTTTACAGGCGATATTTACCAAAATACATGGACTTGACTGAACTGTTTGCAAATTTAAGAAAGAATGTTGAATTTATGTTGTCAGAGGAACAACAAAAAGCTTTTGATAGATTAAAAGTAATTATGGCAAAGAAGCCAGTAGTGGAAATGTTTGATCCAAAAAAGGACATTACGTTAACCACAAATGCAAGTGAACATTCGATATCAGGAATATTATCACAAGAAGGACATCCGATAATGTATTTATCAAGAAGACTAACGAACACCGAATTTAATTATTCAAATATAGAGAAAGAAGCGTTGGCTATTGTGTGGACAACTACTAGAGCCCGACAATTTTTAATTGGGAAAAAATTTCTGTTAAGAAATGATCATAGACTATTAGAGTTTATATTTAACCCAAGGAAAGAATTACCCAAAGTCACGACATTGAGGATACTAAGATGGGCAATAATATTAATGGCATTTGACTTTGATATAGAATATGTCAAAGGAAATTCAATTCCACATGTAGATGCACTATTAAGATTACGATTTTACAAGGAGTCAAAAGACAAAACAGAAGAAGAATTTGAAGGTGCATTCTTACATTAGGTAGAAACTGATGTTTTGTCTTTAGATAGAATGGCTGTGAAAACTAGACATGATCCAGTACTAAGTAGGATAATATCAAGAATAAGAAAAAACTCATGGGGAAATTGTTCTAGGGCGGAAAGACCCTACAAAGAAATAAGACAGAAATTAACGATAGAACATGGAGTGATTTGTAATGGGGATTTGGTAGTTCCCCCAGAAACACAAAGAAAGTTGGTAATAAAATGTGTACATGATGATATACACTGTAGAGTAGCGGCCACACAAAAAAGGATAAAATTAGAAGCATGGTGGCTGGGATATTCAAGAGATGTCAAAGAATATATAAAAAGGTGCAAAAAAATGTAAAGAATTAAGAAACTTTAAACAGACTACTTTACATTCGTGGCCCAGAGAAGTGGAGCCATGGAGTTGGGTGCATATGGATCATGTGTATATTACTGGAGTGGGACTCTCATTAATTCTAGTAGACTCTTTTTCAGGATGGCCTGAAATAATCCAGGTGCCAGACAAGAAAAGTTCTACGATAAAACAGATTCTAAGGGTCATATTTTCCAGAAACGGCATACCAAAACTCCGGAATTTTGTGATGATTTATGGTTAGAAAAAATAGGATGTAAACCGTATAAGACACCCCTATATCACCCTCGGTCGAACGGGTTAGCAGAAAGAAGGGTGCAGACCGTAAAAACAGGACTAAAAGCATGCTCTCAGCAAAAAGAAAAAGTAGAAGTTTTTCTACCGAGGCTGCTTTTAAGCTATCGCACAATACCACACACTGGAAGACTAGAAAGCCCATCAGCTTTAATGGGAAGACAAATTAGAGCTCCGCTAACGATGTCGTATTCTACAAATGAAAAAATGTGGTACAAAAAGAACAAAGAAGCAAAAACGGAAAGGGCAGAATTTATCATGCAAAAAGGCCACAATACAGCTATAATAAATAGAGAAAACAGCAACAGTGTATTAGACCATGCAGATCAAATAAGGACCCAGGGTGAATATGAAGATCAAAATGATGAGGAAATGTCTACAATTCTGTCCGTTAATGATTTATTAGAACAACTGTTACAGAATGAAACATCAGAAGATGAAATAATGCAGGATCAAGAGGGACAGAATGAGTTTGAAAGTTCGGACGAAGATCAAATAATGCAAGAAGATGCCTATGATTACAGCGTAGCGCAGGACAGATCTAGGTCTCCCAGAGAACGAAATTCGGGAGAGAGAGAAGTAGAGCAAAGTAATGAAACTATCATGAGAAGAAGTACAAGAACTACTAGAGGTATAAAACCTATACATTTCAGGGAGATGTAGTAATACTGGCAAATTAATATGCCTAATTTGCATAAGTGCAAGAGAAAGACTATATAACTGGTCACTGAGAATAACGTAAAAAGAAGACAAGCTTAGCGACTGACTAGTGCTAAACTTTGACTTCACAACAGTCAGGAAATAGAAAGGAACAGAAGAGAAAGGAAAGAAAAAATTGTAACGCTAAAATGAACATATTTTTGCCTTTTATAATTCTATGTATCTTCTTCAATATTATTCAAGTTTTATTAATAATTATCTTTCTGCAAATTGAAAATTTATGTGTTTGTCAGGATACAAAGAGAGAATTGACAACAATCGGATAAAGATTATAAAAATAATTGTTTTTTATATTTTATTAAAACCGTTAAGCTAAAATATTTAATGGTACAATAGTAGAATTTTTAAGGGGATTTTATTGTCATAGCAATCACAAGGAAAGTATTCAAGGATTTAATTAACAGGAAAACTGTTAAATTTTCACAGGTACTGCTAGATAATAAAAATAATACCAAAAATATTATTTGTGAAAAAATGATTTGAGCTCTTAAACACTGTAATTATGTTTTTTTTTTTTGGCAAATCTCAAATATAGAATTTGGATGGGTTATCTCCAGTGCTGTAGTTTTCTATATGGTTTTCTGACTTTGAAAATTAATATCAGTCATAATGACAATTATAACTGTCATATAGGAATAAAGTATCACTGCTGACACTTGGATTTGAACATGGATCACCAGAGAACAAGCACAGTCAACGTTATCTTGAAATAATTAGATCACGTGACAGGTAAAGGAAAAATTTATATGGGATTAGCAGTGTCTGACCGAATATTGTTTGAAGGCATTACTATTGTTGTATTTAGTAATGGAATCCCTAACTTTCATTTGAACATCTTATTTTTCAGGTTTCACTCATTCTGTGAAGAGTTAATAATTTCTTTATGAACTGATATTGTTGTTTTGTTTCACAAACTATTGAGGCAGACCTAACGAGATTTGTAAAATATTAGCCTCATGTATAATGCAGACACCGAATTCAGGGTTAGAATTTAGTATAACATTTTTGGGGAAACATCTTTAGCAGGTTGTACAGTCATGTGCCAAATTTTAACATTCTAATTTCTCTTTCAGACACATCAAGAGCATTAATATGACAGCTTACAATCTGAGACAGGAAATGAAAATGTGTGCCAGCTAACACAGTTACACTATCTGTATCTGATTAATGAAGCACTGAAATATTGACAAAAAAAAATTTCTGTTAAAAAAATATTTGTTGTGTAAAATATTTTTTTTTTATTATATGGATATGGACTTATTGATTTTTCTGTTTGGTTTGGTTTGTTTTACAGCATATCAACCTCAATGGGTTATTTAATGCCAACAAAGTTTTTATTGCTGGTAATGTTTTTCTTCAAAAATCTATTTCTGGGAATATTTTTCCTTGAAGAAATCTATAGATGGTCATATTTTTTCCAAAGAATGTATAGCTGTTTGTATTGCTGGTATTTTTTTTTAAAGGATTGCTGATAATAATTTTTCCTTCAAAAATTTTTGCTGGTAATAATTTTTTTTCATTACAAAGTATTTCTGGTATTAAAACCTATTTTTACACAAGTTTCAGTGTTAACTATTTGCCCATAGCTGGGACCCTAACAGGTGCTACCACCCCTGGTCAGGGTGGACCTGGGAACACCAGCAATTAAGAGGTGGTTCCATGGTCCTCAAAACCTCCTGATCAGAGGCCTTGCTGTTGGACGTAGTTTATTGTCTTACCCAGGACAGCATATATTTTCTGTCTGAATTTATTTACATTTTTTATATGCAGACTATTGTGTCCTCATTATATACATGTGCACTAGGCCAGAGTTATGGTATGATAGTGTTAGGAAAATAACCTAATGGATTAAAGCAATGGTTCCCAACCAGCAGGCTGGACCATTTGGTATATAGTTGTACAGAAAGAATAAAAAATTTTCCCCATTTTATTGACTTTCATGGTCTTGTTTATTGTTTTACTAGCAGTAGAGCTCGGCGTTGCCCGGGGATGTAACAGTAAGAGATAGATCAAGTATCGACCATCATAAAGACTGAAAAATAAAATTGACAAAGATTATTGTTTATGGTTGACGGACACGCATGTCTTAATTATTTTTTTTTTTTTTTTTTATGAATTGGTCAAACCCAAACAAAAACATTGTTTTCAATCATTATGAGTCTACTGATTGAATAGAATTTTATTATAAACATTTGTCTTGTAAATGGAATTTTTAAAGCATTCTGAATGTAAAAATAAAGAAAAAAGTGTGCAAGACAATAAGAAACACTACCTGCCAAAAAAAAAAAGTGAAGTTTTGTTGAAATCGGTTGGAAAATGTAGGAAATCCGATCCCATATATAAACGAACACACACACAAACAACCTGGGTTTTATAATATGTATAACTTGATATGAGTTGTCCCTCTTTCATTCTCGTGATGCCTCTTAATCGTGTTTTCAAATTGATTTTGTGCAAAAACAATTGTGTTTTTCCAATTTTTGGCGCTGTTAGAACCACCGCAAGGTAATTTTACATAGTCCTGTGAAGTTTTGTTGAAATCGGTTGAAAAATGTAGGAAATCTGATCCAATATTTAAACGTACAGACACACACACACACACAATCTGCATTTTATAATAAGTAAGATGTGTGAGACCAACAACAACCTCCCCACCACAACAAATCTGCGGAAAAATTGTTTTGCTTGACTTGGCACAAAAAAGTTGGTGACTGCTAGATTAAAGCATTGGTCCATGAATTTGGTGACATAGTAATTGTGAGTTCAATCCCTGGGCTGGGTGGTGCAAACTAGGATTCAGTAGAAATGGGGCGAGCAATAACTGAGCAGTACTAAATAAAAATTAGACAAGTTATCCCTGGACATGGTCAATGGAACGAAAACACTCTTTCACCCACCACAGATTAAATAAAGGATTCAGTTCAAAATTCATTGAAGGTTACCAGCACAATGGCTGAAACATTGAAACAAAGATGAGGACAATAAACAGTATATAAATAATCCATATATATATCCTTTTCTTTTTTTCAGTTTTAAATGTAGAAACAGACAACGCAAATTTATTTCACTAAACTTATTTTATTTATATACTTCTATATAGTAATTTGTATTTAGGCAGCAATCATTCATTTATGCATGTTTCAATAAAATGACAGACACGGTAATACAATTAATCTTTTTATTTAATTTTTCTTGTGTTCAAACAAGTGTTTTCTTTTTTGGACACATTGTGTAGAAACTGTCCAAATCCGAGTGCTTTCAGCCATACTTTTAGCCATTATCAAGAATGATTTTATTTTTTCGGTTTAATTGAGTGTGCGCGTTGTGTGTATGTTTTTAATGTTATAGAGATGTTTTATTTTTTGAACACACCACATTGTGGCTGTATTCATAGTTAATATTATTAAGTGTTGGCTTTTTCTTTTTTATTATTAAGGCTTCTATTATTTTTAATTTTTTTTCACAGGTGGATGAGGTTATTATGTTTGTACTTTCTACTAGTATGTTTCATATGGAATCTGGTAAGTTTGTGTGTGTGTTTAAATGGGTTCTAATAGAGCTGTGGTCAGATAGGTGTAATGTAAGGCACCTGGATAGGCATGTAGTCGTGTGACCAATGTAATTATTTATAAATTCGGTTTGATCAGGAACACAGTTCTTTAAGGGGCATTTGAACTCATAGATAATGTTTGTTCATTGTAATTTTGTTTTTGCTGGTGTGTTGTTATTTTTGAGGAGAAGGTTAACTATTTTAAATTTTTTGTAGTAGATTCTATTTTTTCTAATTTTTTCTATATACTAACAAATAAAATTAAATATTCAACTTATCTGCCTACTCAGAGTTTTCTGAAGATGTATGAATTTGTCAGGGGGTTTGATAATAAAAGTCAATTCTTGCTATCAAACCTCCTGATGAGTAGAAACATCTCTGTGAAATAGAGTAGGAAGAGATAAGTTGAACATTCAATTTTATTTGTTTGCTATTAAATGCACTATTTTTTTATATTGTGCTCTTTAATTACAAAGTTTGGTGACCTTAAAAGCATTTGCTGCCAAACACACACTATTCAACCATTTTTTTTGTTATTAAACTACTATATAGTTTTTATATAGTTATTAAATGCCTATATAGTTTTATATACGTCATTTATTGTTATTAAATGCCTATATAGTTTTATATATGTCATTTACTGTTACTAAACCTCTATATATTTTTATATGGCATTTATTGTTATTATATTTCTATATATGCAGAAAATATAATGTTAACCTATCATGTGGTTGAAAGAGTTGCATATTTTCAATTAGGTTGGTGTTTAAGCCTAGGTAAAAAAGGCCAATGCTTTTGAATGATCATTTCTTGGGGGATAGTCAGACCCTCCACACTGAGAGAATTGGAATCGCATTATATTCATTGCCTATTTACCTGCATTTGATATTATGTTGCACTAAATTTAGTAAGTAAATACCTAAATATTACAACATAGATATGAAAGCATTTATCTGGCCTTGAGCATAAGTAAACAAAACAAACAGATACAAATGATTTTGGTACTAAAACTGATTTTGGATTTAAAGCAAAAAGATAGAACAATAATCTAAATGAAGCATTTGTCAGCTGATCTGCTGCAGGTTCAAGTCCTAACAATAGAATTTTATTGTTGTATCTATTTATATTAAATACATTTTTATGAATATGTATCATTAAACAAAACAAAGTATCCAATTTTATATAGGAATAAAGTGTTGAATAAAGGTTATATAGGAATAAAGGTTATATGGGAATAAAGTGTTGCTGCTGACACTGGAGTTTGAACACCGATCACCAGTGAGCAAACACAGGCAATCCCATTTTGAATAAGTAGATCACATGAGGAAATGTATATATGGGAATTAGCATGGCATCTAATTGGTCACCATTTCTATTCTATCCTCTATTACTATTCTCTTTACGCTATTCTCAATACTGATCACTATACGGATTACTATACAAATCACTATTCAGTGGTTATTTTTCAAGCAAGTACTATTAGTGTGAGTGCTATTCGAAGGTGTCTGACACCAGTATTGTTCAACGACATTACTATAGTTGTATCTGCAATTACAAAGTCTCTACTATAACAAGCATTACAAAGTGACAAGTATTTATTGACATCACAAAACTATATTAATCGGGAAATCAGATACTATATTTCCCACCTTTTCCTGCAACTAAAAAAAAAACAAAAAAAAACACAAAGACTCTGCATTTTATAACCCAATACAATTACAAGACAAAAATCTAATAACACTCGACCTCTGATGATCCCAAAATTAAATATAAATGATTAAATTATATCAAAATAATGTTAAAACATACAAAAATGACATGCATGTTGTATCAAAAGTAGTGCTCAGATTCTGGGAAGCTGTCTTGTTAATATTAATCTTAAAGATTATTCACTTTCTTAGTTAAATATTTTTTCTTTTACTGGTTCTTTAGTAATCCCCCCACCCCAAATAAATGGTTAGATACCCATATCTTTCATTGATTTCTACAAACACTCAAATAACTTTTGACTCGCCCATTATAAGTATGGAAGAATCATCAGTTGAATATTAGAAGTTTTTTTCCCCTAAATATTCCTTGTTAAATTTTAGTTGTGTGTTGTATAATGTGAAAAACACTAAGGTATATAACTTAAATGTTAAAGTTGTAGTGAAAAAAAAGACTTTTTAATCAAAATAAAATTATTAAAATGCTCCTCTGGAAGACTTACAACATTGAAGAGGTGCACACTATCACTCTGGAATATTACAAAGCTGGAAGTAATGTTGCCATCAATGCAACATACAAGTCGGTTCCTGTCCTCTTCTTGTTGCATCTTGCCAGTCACATTGTACTGCTGACCGTTGTGGTGGACAGTGAAAGATTTATCAGGGTTGTAAACCAATTTAACATCAATCTCTGTAATTAAAAATAAAACAAAAAATTTATATTTATACATTTTATCAGGTGTATTTGGACAGAAATTTTTAATTTATACAAGTTTGGGTAAAGACTAATGAAGAGTCTTTAAGGATATTTTTTGTTTATATTTTGGACCATTTTTCAGGTGTCCAGTAAAAATTTAAGTATAAATTGCCCAATGTCTGAATTCTTTTGACTTTCATATAGCCATTATCAAAGAGTTTTGTTTTTTTGTGCTGTCATTTTCATCTTTCAAGTATCACAATTTTACATGTGATGTTGTCTTTTAAAATATTGTGTCATGACATCAATTTTTTTTTTAGTTATGAAAGTTTTAGTATGTTTGTTCCTAAACTTGATAAAAATTTATTGAAGTTAGATTGCTTTTTTGTGCTTAATCCTTCTACTATTTGTAGTCATTACATATATATATATATATATATATATATATATATATATATATATGAAATATCTTGAGTATGTTTGTTCCTAAATTTGATAAAAATTTATTAATATTGGTTTGTTTTTTATACTTAATGCTTCTAGTATTTGTAGTTGACTACAAATACTTCCTCTACAAGACCACATGAAGGATTTTGAATTCTATCAAAGCTGAGAAGTGAAGATTGAGCAGCTCCAGCTCAGACAATTATCTGGAGATTATTCCAGAGAGAGAGAGAGAGAGAGAGTGGTTTATACCCCCAACTCAAAATATGGTTAGCCATACAAGGTTTTTTCACCTTAACTTCAGATATAGCTTTCTTGTATTTCTCGAGTAAGATTTTCATTTCCTCCTCCTTATATATGCAAGATATGCATTTATGAATGCGGGCTTTTTTTCTTCTATCTTTTCTGTCATAAGGGACCAATTTCAGTAAGGTTGCAAAGGATAAATTTATTATTAAATATCACTCTGCTCTTGTGGCAGTGATAAATCCTTTGGATATGTTCCAATGTCTCCTCGTTAATATAAAGAACGCTCACTGTAGCTATGTAGCCAGCCATACTGAATATTCTTCTTCCATTCCTCAACCCAGAAACAACAATGTTGGATATATAATCTTCAATATCAGCAATAACAAAATAAAAGATTATTAAGAAATAGTGGCGTTTAGTTCTCATATTCTCTCAAACTCAGTAATTCCTTGAATCTTAATGACTTTATTGCCTTGCTTGGTGTGAAATGACTTTAAAAAAGTTTTATTTTATGGTGAAAGAATCTGAGCTTTTAGACAAACTGAATTTTTTGTTTATTTTCTTTTGTAGCATATTGCTGCTGGGATCAAATAAAGCAACAAACACTTATATATATATATATATATATATATATAATATATAAACTTATCTTTATTGTTTGAGATGCGGCAAATGGGAAGAGTGAGAGGGAGAATCAAAGAGGTTAGGATTGCGTACACATGAACTAATAGAGACAAATCTTCAGTGAACTTCTAGCCAGTCTCTTTATCCAGATCAAAAATCAGACCGGTTAAATAACATTTGGACACCTATGCAACTTCACGTGGCTATGCCTTCTTCAAGCATGCATTTCCTTCTGCTCAGGACACCTGTGCGCCCTGTTTATTCGAGGCTCAGGACACTTGTGCATCATGTTTACTTTAGCCACCGGATGCATTTCCTGTTTTATGCTATCACCAGTTTTGATTTCCGCTCACATGCTGATACAGCAGAAGTAAGGCCAAAGGTCTTTCCTCAACCAATATCCAACACTTTCAATTCTTTTCAGCTTTTTTTAATAAACATACAAACATTGAAAAATTGGATCAATATTATTGGTGTGAGCACAAATGAAGACCCCAAAACAATTAAGTTGTTAATTGAAATAGAAACTGTTTATTTTCCAAGTTACAGTATCTTAATGATATTGTTTTAACAAAAAAATCACTATAACATTCTGTTTTTACTGTATTAAGGTAAAATAAACACACACAAAAAGAAATTGTATCATAATATAGATAACAAATAGGACAGTTGTCATTACCTGCTCACTGATATCATTTATTGAGAGTTTCAATGAGCAAATATTGATACTGTCAGTAAAAATAGTGATAGCAGCAGCTAAAACTAATGTTTTGTTTTTTAATCAGGTATCTACCTTAGTTTAAGAGAATACAATACTGACATTTTGTATAACAAAAAGAAAAAAAAATCTGAGATATAATTTTTCAAATTTAAGGAGAATAAATCTTGAATTTTAAAAACTAAAAAAAAAAAAAAAAAATCAATAATCAATAATTCAACAACCTAAAACACAAAAAGGCTTATAAATTTATAAAAAGAAAAAAAAAGAAGAGATTTCAAAAACTTTCATCAATGACATAAAGTAAAAATTCACAGAATATTATAAATAAATGGAATATTCATTATCATTCCATGAGTTTGCATGATTAGATTTTGCAAACCATTAGGTCTTGAAGCACAAATGGCTAGAGTAACCGTCATGCTAAAAATAGCTTCCAAAGGTAAAATTTCATGATAATGATGTTTTTTTTTCTCTCAGATTCTTTCACTCTCAGTAACCCCTTGTGTCTTAGTAGATTTATTGCCTTTCAAGATGTGAAATGATTAAAAAAAAAAAAAAAAAAAGCATTTGAGATAACAATCTCTTAGCAAGTCTCTTCATTTTGGATTCACACTGTATAATAATAGCCACAAAATGTCACTTTTGATAAAAAGCAATTAAAATTAAGATAAAAGAAATATTAGTCATAAATTAATAATGATTGACAATACTTCATATAATAAAATAAAGTAGCATTGTCCATGAATTTGTTCTTTGTGTTGATTTTATAAGCACAACATTCTCAGATCAGTGTAAGCCATAGTTTCTGACATGACAAGCTGTGGTAATTGAAATGTATGTTCTCTGAATGAAAACAACAAAAATATTAACAAGAATTAATTAAACTGATATTATCAGAATTGTTACCAAACACCAAGTTATGGTTTTCTAAATTCTGAAAATGCCTGTCTGAAATGAAATATTAGAATGGGTTTAGTTTGGATAACTGAAAAATGTTTGAATGATTTCATTTTACCTTCATTTCACACACAGAAAATCAAGGTATGAATAATCAAGGAAGTATCTTTTATATAGATAGATTATAAGAAGGCTGTAGAATGTATCAACCAGAATGTTGTGGTAGCAACAAAACCAATACAAAGAAGAAAATAAAAAGAAAGGAAATTTCTAATGTTAATAATAAACGTTATTATAATTAAAACCAAATTACATTCGGACAATGATAGCTGAATACTTTGAATAAAACAAATCAAATTTTTCACTCACTTTCATCTCCATCCTTCAAACATAAGTTCTTCACTAAATTTTCATTAATTCGTGCTCCAGTGCAATGAGTAAAAGGTGAGGTCGGATCTGGAAAAGAGAAAATAAGAATTTCCAGGACTCAACATTTGAAAACAAAGATATTATTCCTTTCATGATTACTATATTTTCTTGCAATGTACCTGCTGTAAAGAAATGTTTAACAAGTTTGGTTTTCATTTTGAGCTCCAATATTATGGCCTTCTGCCATGCTAAGCTAAGCATAGTAAATAACTAGGATATTTCTCTTGCATTTATATAAGCAGCTAAGATATACACCAGGGGTCTCAAACATGTGGACCTGGAATATAATTTTTTTTTTTTTTAATTAATATTTTTCTCAAATCTTAATGTTTAATAAATTTATCCCTCTCTTGTCTCATATTTTGAGAATCAAATGATTCTTTTTAAAGATAACACGTAAATTTTGCTTTTTTTTGAAGATGTACAAGGTAACCAAAAATGTCTTTGCTGGTTTTTACATCATGTGGGAAGAAGTGATCACTGATATGCAAATGAGTGCATCACATGTCAGGAAAATAGTGAGGGTAAGGCCATTGTTCCTGATCATGAATTTAAGATGAGCTTGTCTGCAGCCACATCAAAGTCACTGAATACGTCAAGCCTTTGAGGATAATGCTGCAAAAGAATGTGCCACCATTGGTTCCAGAAGTTTGTCAGGAGATCTGTCCCTTTGTGTTGAACCCTACAGTAGCTAGCCACAGGCCCTGGATGATGAGGCCCTGAAGGTGGCCACAGAGGAGGAAAACAGCCATACCTGTGGTGAGCTTGCCGAATGCTTCCAGGTTTCTGATGAAACAGACTTCACCTGCACCACATAGGTAAGCATACTAGCTGTGCATGTGGGTACCCCACACACTGTCAGAATCCAACAAGCAACAAGTGAAATCCTGTGTCCCATTGCTTTCTTGGCACTGCAACATACCCATATTTGATCAAGTGCTCACCAGTGGTAAAAAATGGGTCCCGGATGACACTCTCAAGTGTATCAGACATTGGTCGTCGCCACAGGATCTTGCGCCTCACACCACAAGATCTCTCTGCACATACAAGATCAAAATCTGACAGACTAGTTGACAAGTGGTGTACTATGAGCTGCTACCAATGGGTCAAATTATTACTGCAGACCTGTACTCGCAGCAGTTGGAATGTGTGCAACAAGGACTGAAGCAGAAGGAGCTAACATTGGTTAATTGCTAGGGTGTTCTGTTCCTCTATAACGATGCCAGGGTTTATTTGGCAGGGATACTATATGGCAACCTGGCCGGGAGACACTGTGCTATCCACCTTACTCCTTGGCGCCAATAGATTACGATCTCTTCCATTCTCTGGACAACAATCTTCATGGGAAATGAGGCAGACTTGTGCCAGACAATCAAATTTCTTTGAGTTCAATACACCTGATTTTTACTGCCAGGGCATTGCATAACTGGAGACACATTGGCAAAAGGTTCTAGATGCCAAATGGGATTACTTTGAGGACTAATTGTATGTCAAATTTGTATACTTTTTTTCTCATAAATCAAAAACATCAAGGACTTAATAAATATGAATGACTGGAATAAGTGCGAAATCTTGCCTTCTCTCCCCTCCTCTCTCACAATTCCTATTGCTGAAAATTACATAACCAATTTAATTCAGCTTTGTGGGTTTATTGAACCTGTACCTAAGGAAATTCACAAACCCCACTAGCGGGAACATGTCCACCTGCTTTGCTGCAACTATCCTTTATAATGGTCCTTGTGTGTCCTTGAGTTTGAGATCCTTAGTTATATAGCACTTAAAATTCATTAAAATCTTATCTTTTTTTTTTTCCACCCAAAGAAAAAATTCATTCCTTCTTCAAACCAAATTTTGATCAAAACTACACCTCTTAATAAAGATGAATGGCTGTAATACAGTGTAACCCGGATATAAGAGAGATTTTCTCTGGTCCCAAATTAGAGCCATACTTACCTAAACAAAATAGACAAAACCCGGATATAAGGGACTTCTTCTCCAGTCCCAACAACTCTCTTATATCCGGGTTACATTGTACATGCAAAATTTTGCCAGCCTGCTACCCATTTCTTTTACACAATTCTTATTGCTCAAAATTACCGAACTGATTTGTGGGGCAATGTAACCCTAAGGGAGTCTGTGGATCCCATGATTAGAAACCCACCCACAGGGAATCCACAACCTCATGCTTTTGGCTCACTGCACATTTGCCTTGGCATGCAATGGCTCTTTTGAATTTGAGAACCCTGATATGCACCATAAATGATTGTGATTGACCCCCCACCCACCTCCGTAGAACACTCATAGCAATGCACAGCTTACAGATATTAGAAAAGAAATTATGGAGAGCTATCATCACTTATGCCCTTAAGGAACAAAGAATAAAAACAATTATGTACAATGTAAATAAAAAAAGCGAGTTAATCTTAAAAACTTCAAAATATTTCATATCTAATGAGCAAGAAAAGAAAATGATTATTTTTTTTAAAAATGTGACTTTTTAAGAAACAGGAAAGTTTCATTAGAAACAAAGAAAAGAATACTAAACTTTTATGCAATATCAGTCCTGCTATATGGAAGTGAATGTTGGACAATCTCCTCACAAATGAAGAAAAGACTTCATGTAACAGAAATATGAATCTTCAGAAGGATGCTGACAACAAAACAGGTAAAACTAATGATGACTAACAACAAAGTTTTAAGGACAATGAATAAAAAAAAAAAAAAAAAAAGGACATTTATATTTAGAATCAGAATTCAAAATTTATAGGACACATAATGAGGGCTTAGAGAATTTGACACTCACAGGACATATTAAAAGCAAGAGGGACAGGGGAAAGCAGCAAGTAAATTATCTAATGAGCTTGCGTAAATGGTTAGCAGAACAGGGATTGGGAAGGAAAATGAAAAAACAAAGCATGCTAAGAGCTACAAAGGATAGGAAGTTGTGGAGAACCATGATCACCCACATCCTGAAGATACAACACACAGAAGAAGAAGAATCTATTTTAACCAATGTTAAATCTTGTTTGTTATAATTACCATGTTTTGACCTTATGTGATCTCATAATTAATCTGATTTGATAAGAAAAGAACATTGGGTTAAAGGCTACAAAATTCCACTACTTGATTGACAATGGAACAAAGGCAATGTAGATAAAAAGGATTGGTTCAGTGCATTTAGTTATCTAGTACATTTTGAATTTAGTCTCTGGGCTAGACAATGAAAGTTATATATCATGATTCAATAGAAAAGCAAAATGAAGCATGGCAAGTACAAATTACCTTATACAAAATTAACATGAATAACAAACACCAGAATGAGAAAATCGACCCTTCTTGTTGTAGGGTTTAGTCTGCCCCATTTCCCATGAAGATTGTTGTCCAGGGAATGGAAGAGATGGTAATCTGTTGTCACTGAGGAGTAAGATGGATAGCACAGTGTCTCCCAGCTAAAATGCCATATGGTATCCCTGCCAAATAATCCATGGCATTGTCATGGAGGAAGAGTATATCCTTGTGATTAACCAATGATAGCTCCATCTGCTAATAAAGGGTTTGGTTAAAAATTTCCAGAACATTACTGAATAAAGCAAACATATGAAGAAGGCTGCTGAGCATAACAGCCAAAACATTGCAAGTATAATCAAGATGAGTATATTAGTCTGAATAGATTAATAGTGATAATTCCTCATCTAAGAAATACAGACAGAAATTATTTACATTCATCCTAACATCCTTATCTTTGTTGTTATTATCATAATGTTTTGGCCGTAATGCCCTATGGCTTTTTCTCAGATATCTGTGAACCCAGGCAATGTTCCAGGAATCCAGGAACCCTTTATTTAATCTGAGGTGGTAGATTTGGTGACATAGTAATTGTGAGTTCAATCCATGGGCTGAGTAGCACAGACTTGGTGAAAACAAGACAGGCAGTAACTAATACTAAAAAAGATCACAATATCTATAAATATGGACAGGAGAATGAGAACAATTTACCTCTGTAGATTGAATAAAGAGTTCCGTTTGAAATTCACTGAAGGTTACTGAGAGGCTGGAGAGTACAATGGCCCAAGTGTTGTGATGATGACAACAAAGATGGGAACATTAGTCTGAATGTAAATAATCTTATGATGGTCGATACTTGAAAAATAAAATTGACAAAGACTATTGTTTAAGGTTGACTGACACGCATGTCTTAATTTTTTTTTTTTTTTACGAATTGGTCAAACCAAAACTCAAACAAAAACATTGTTTTCAATCGTTATGAGTCTACTGATTAAATAGAATTTTATTATAAACAATTGTCTTGTAAATGGAATTTTTAAAGCATTCTGAATGTAAAAATAAAGAAAAAAAGTGTGCAAGACAATAAGAAACACTACCTGCCAAAAAAAAAAGTGAAGTTTTGTTGAAATCTGTTGAAAAATGTAGGAAATCTGATCCCATATATAAATGAACACACACACACAAACAACCTGGGTTTTATAAGTATAACTCAATATGAGTTGCCCCCCTTTCATTCTTGTGATGCCTCTTAATGTTTTCAAATTTATTTCATGCAAAAACAATTGTGTTTTTCCAATTTTTGGCGCTGTTAGAACCACCGCAAGATAATTTTACGTAGTCCTGTGAAGTTTTGTTGAAATCGGTTGAAAAATGTAGGAAATCCGATCCAATATATAAACGTACAGACACACACACACACAATCTGCGTTTTATAATAAGTAAGATGTTCATAAGTACTTTTATTTGTATTTTCTGTTAAAGACTTACCTTGAGACTTTATTCCTTTGTTTCTCACCATCTCATGTTGATAGAGCAGAAGTGCTACAGCTGCTTGGCAGACTAACAATGGGGAGAGTGAAGATGAAGGGAACAAGGATTCTTTATGTAAAGGGATGAAATTAGTATGCACATTGCCCTTCTCAAATTCATCATGCTTGGTTAGATTGACCAAAAAGTTGATATTTGTGTTCAAACCAATCACCTAGGGAAGAAAAAAAAATTTTTTTTTTTTTTTTAAATCATTTCAGGTTTTCAAGTTTCTAAGAGAAAATGAAACAAAAATGTGACAATTCTCTAATCTTGGAGATTAGAGATTTGCTAAGGAAGTCTGGCGTTATCTCCTTAATTATTATTATTTTTTATTTTTTTATTTTAGGGATGATCCAAACAGTTATAAAAGAATTATGCATAACAAACAGAGGAGGAAATTACTGTTTTTTATTTTGTTTTTTACTAAAATCTCATCTTTGTAACAAAAAAGGAACTTGAAGCTTTTTTTTTTTTTGTTAATTCCTTCATCCCAAGACACAAGATGTTACTGAGTGTGAAAGAACATGAGAAAAAGAAAACATTATAAGAACAATAAAACAGGAATTAAGAAAACAGAAGATAATGATAGACATTGCATTTAAATTTTTAAAGATCAAAGTTGGAAAGTTATAAACCAGAAGGGAGTTCCAAAAGTGAAAAAACTGTTAGCATAAATCTTATGGTTACATCTAGCCATATCAAAAGTGTAAAATGATGAGACCTTTATATATTATGTCAAATATCAATGTTTCATTCATCATTACCTTTTTGTAAGTATAAATGTTACATGACAAAAAATTTATCAATTCCTTCTGGTTCTTTAAAATGAGATCTAATATTTATAACTGAAGCCAAACTGAAAAAAAATCATACTATTAGTTGAACCATTCCATAAAAAGAAGCAGTAAACATGGACCTTCATGCCCACAAAAAAGTGTCATGTCAAAAGGATGGTTTTTCCCTTGACACCACTATTATTTTAACTACCTTCACTCTTCAGCAACGTTCATTGTTTTAAAAAATGATTAGAACTGTAATAAAATCTAAACATGAAAATGAATTTATACATATTTTCATATTGGATAATTTACAACAAAAATATTAAACACTATTTATTAATTAGATTGTTTATTTACAAGAATAATTTTATATTTACAACATTCTAAAAACTAATACAATGCAATATTTATCATTTATCAATTAAATTTATAAACATTTACTAAATTATTAAAATATGTGAACCAACTATAAGAAAATCCTTATTTACCATTTTATAAAGTAGCCAATGTTTTGTCAACTATTTCAATAAATAGTGTAAATAAACAATCTAATAAATAAATAGTGTTTATTATTAATTTTGTTGTCAATTCTCAAGAACAAATGTAATGTATAAATTGACTTTCATATTTTTACAATTTTACAAAGTTTTATTACAATTCAAAATGATTGCTTTTTAAAACAATAAACATTGCCGAGGAGTGAAAGTAGTTAAAATAATAGTGGCGTCAATGGAAAAACCATCATTTTGTCACTTTGCCTTCTTGTGGATATGAAGGTCCAAGTTTGCCAACATTTAGTGTGTTTATGTTCTATGCATGAGTAATTGAGAATATTTCTCTACAATTAACTATTGTCACTTGTAAGAAAAAATTCTGGTCAGATGATTAACACATTCAGATACTGTGAAACATGGAACAACCTGAGAGAAGGTGTTTGTTGAATGAAACCAGGATGTTCACAGAAGGGTGCCCATCCTGCTGCACGTAAACACCACCCTACACTCTGATTTGTTATTTTTGTTGGTTTATCAACCTTTTACAGGTTATTTAAAGTCACAAAATATTTTTAGATTGGAAGAAATTTTTGGAGATAATGATTTTCTGATACAAGTCCTACAAATTGACCCATAGCTTGGAGAAGAGGAGGTGGGTTTATACCTTTTCCAAACGTATTTGCACATAAGTGAATATAACGAACCCAACAGGAATTGGAACCCAGCTCTTCAATTTCCAGTTCCAAGCCATTATCCATTAAACCACTGAAGATCAAAGCTTACAGCAACTGGTATTCCCAAGTGGTCACCCATCTAGGCACTGAACAGGCTCGATGTTGCTTAACTTTGATGATCATACAAGAACCAATTTTTCAATAATAATAATGTAATATGTAGTATGGCTGTATACACACCTACCCATACTGCCCACCTGACACAAAAGAATGGCACCTGTGATATGGTTGGGGTGTTTTACCACATCCACCAAAAAATCTTGGGGTTTGTCTTAGATTAGTAAATTTTTGCAATCTACTTTTTGGATATTCATTGTATTCAATTATTTAAAAATATGCATTATAAAAATAATTCAAAATAAATAAAATTCTTCATTGTAGTCATAGTAAATGACAGTTATCAGGATACATACAGCTAAAAGTACTTACATTGTAAGTAGATTTTTTTTTTAAATTAGTTAAATGTTCAATTTAAAACAATTGGGATAGTTAGAATCACAAGTGTATCCTGGAAGATTTCTTGACACGACCATGAAGTTAAAATAAATGATGTACTGTCAAATTGTAACTAACATTGTCATGATAAACAATTCCAGGTTTCATGTTCTCATAAACAGAACTAAAGACTTAACAAAATAAGGAACTAATGTTTTCATTACCAATTATTTTGATACACTTGTCTGTATAACATTTGTGTGTTAACACCATTTTTTGCCTTACTGTTGCTTTGCCTACTTTTGTCTTGCATGCACACATACACATTATATATATTAGTGAATATACATAATATCCTACGTTGATAGCTGACTGAGTTTCATACAAACATGCAATCTTCAGGTAGAAAATACTTACTGACTGTTATAAAACACGTTTTCCTGGTGTGGATTTAAAATTGTGTTAAGACATTCATTTTATTATTGTTGCCTATAATATTGTAATTATTTTAATTTATATCATTCAAATCCATAAGTTCAAAAGACAAAAAATTAAAAAAATTATTCTATTAAAAAAAAAAAAAAAATAAAAAAGTTGAATTTACGTAAATTTATATATATATATATATATATATATATATATATAGATATATATAATTTATATATATATATATATATATATATATATATATATATATATATATATATATATATATATATATATAGATATATATATGTATTATTTTTGCTTTGTTCTTTTCTTATTGTAAACTTTGTCAATTTTGTTTATTGGCATTTCTGCCAATTACTTTTAAACATGGCCAATTACTCTACATTTCTTTCATTATATTACCTTTGTCCCATAATAGTCGTTATGTTTGCTTAATTTTCTTTTATTGACATTTATTAAACTGTTACATTTAAATATACTTGTAACAACTTCACATTTTAACCTCACAGTCATAAGTAAGGCATTGTCATCACTTATTCCTACACTATACCTTCTTTTCACTTTTCAATCAACTTAGCACATAGGAACAGACACTAAAAATCTACCACATTAAACACAACATTCTCATTGGCTAACACCAACCAATGAAGCATCTTCCTACTAAAATCCAAATCTGTCTGGGAGCCCATTGTCAAGTATAAAAACTGATCACAGACAGCTCAAGGGGGAGGCATTCCAAGAAAGCATTTCACAAGCCACACAACTCCTCATTGCTCAGGTGAACATCTCCACTCTTTGTTGATCTTACATCGCAAGAATATCTTATGAGAACACTGTGAACTTTATTTCTACAACCTTTCATCTGCTCAACCACAATTCCAGTGAGTTTTTCAGCTAAGTTCTATTATGTATTCACTATTTTAGTAAATGTTATATTATCTAACTCAGTAGTAATCTCAATTTTATATTATTGATTAAGGAAGAAGGAAAATCCTTTACCAGATGATATAGATTACTACAACAACACACAATCCCAAAATTTCTAATTCTTTCCTCCTTTTTCCAATGCTGATCACAACACCATAAAATAAACTCACTATACAACAGTCAGCAAAAAAATTAATATATACCAATAATTAATATTAACGATTTCTTACCAAACATATAAAATTGTTGGGATATTGTGTTATCAAGCGGAAAAAATTCCTATAAGTGAATAAAGAAGAACTTTAACATGAAAATCAACTACCAAACAACATTTAGCATAAACCTAATGCTATTTTAAAAAATAAGAAAAAGAATCTAATCTAAATTAGTTAAGTATTTATTTTCAAAATGAATGATTCCAAGACCTGAATTCAAAGTATTTCATTTTCATTGACTGTATATTATTTAAAATGTAACAATTTTGAAGTAAACTTTTTGGGGAACACATTTTATGTATTAAATATAATAACAATTTGTGGACAAATTTTACATACTAAAAGTAATGACTATTCTGGGATACATTTTATATACTGAATCTAATGACTATTATAGAAAAGATGTTATATTTATATCTTTGGTCCTTATGTTATCTTTGCTGCTTAAATTTTTCAAAGACCATTATCTCTTATTTCTTCATCTCTCTCAGTCAACATTTGATTTGTCTGTCTCTCTCAAATAAGAGACATGGTGACCACTCATAAGTGACAATAAAGAACACATCTTGAATTTAATTATCACAGTGTGAAATAACAAATATTTTGTTTTCAGAATAAATTTATTTTTTGTTTCCTTTCTTGGGAACTCTATCTCAAATACAAGAGTTGTTGATCACTTTAAGTGGCAAGGAAGAACACATCTAAAATTTAATTTTTACAGTATAAGACATCAAATACTTTGTTTTCAGAATAAGTTTCCCAATTTTTTGTTTGGAGTTCACACAGCACACAAGCATTTAAAATGGTAATATTAGATTAAGTAACTTACATGATAATCTAAAAGACTAGATTTCAGCTTTTTTAAGGCAGCTTCTCGATTTTGAGACCACACCACTAGTTTGGCAATCATTGGATCATAATGAACGGAAACTTCATCACCTGAGCATAAAAAAACAATATAAAACAATAAAAATGTTTTAATAATTATGTTCAATTTATTCTATCTGTCAGTTATACTGATCTTAATTCCTAACCACTGACAATCCCTTTCTTCCTGATTTTCAAAGCACAATAGATGAAGAGCTGAAACTTACTAAAACATCTTGAAATATTGATTGCTTAATCAATTTTATCTTTTACCTCTAAAACTATTTACTTTATTATTACAGAAAAGGATTAAAGTATAGAAGTAGCAGTAAAGTCAGTGGGCAACAACAAGAGTAGACAAAATTTTGTTCATCTATTTGGTATTCAAATGCAATCAGTGTTAAAATACAGTGTTAAATTAAGTAACTAAATTTAAATTAAGCAAATAAATTTTCCTTTAGACAGTAATTAAAGCTTAACTTGTCTTTTTAATTCAATGACATAAAGGTATACCTCATTCTACGTTGTTAATTGGTTCCAGAGGTTACGACTTAGGTCGAAAAATGACTTAAGTTGAAATAACCACACTATAAACTGGCAATTTTTTCCAATATAATCCAGTTTTGTCAATGTTAAAAATCTGTTCAGAAAGAAACCTGTTTTCTTCAATGGTCAATGCTTTAGAAAAATCGGCTGCTGCTTGTTCATCAGCTGATGCACTTTCACCTTGCTTCTTAATAGAGTTATAACTTCTTCATTCTTTAAATCTCATAAACCAGCCTTGACTCACTTTAAACTCTACATTTTTCTAATCTGGATATTTTTTTATTCAGGTCCTCAAACAAAGACAATGCTTTTACTTGATATGATTTCTTGACTAATAACAGCACGTTGATAATTCAACCTATCAATCCAAAGAGAAAGAAGTTGTTCCATCTCAAAAATTTTTCCTAGATGTTTTCATATTTCATTCTCTAGGATTTATGATGATTATATTAACATTTACTGTAAATGCATGTATTTTAATAGGATTTTATATATTTTTACTCTTATTTATTGTACTGTAACATGATTTTATGTGCTTTTAATGCTTTTCTATTGATATTATGACTTCAATATTTGTGGTGGACAGATGTAAAGTTGAATAAAATGACTTAAACTTGATTTTTATTTTTCCATATATTTTTTTTTTTGACAAACGACATATAATCAAGAATGACTTAACTCGAAATGACATAACTCGAGATATACCTGTATAAGGAAAATTCCATTTCTGGAAATTACAATTTTAGAAATGGATTTATTCCAAATAAAATGAATCAATAATTTTATGAACACCAAAAACAAAAAAAGAACCATACTGATATCTTAGCAATAAAAACAAATAACCATTATTACTTGTTTGCATTGTCTTTAAATCACAATTCTAAATGTGCTTATAATTTTAAGTAGAACTCTTAAAATAAGCATTTTGAAGTGAACAATTAGAATAAAAAAATAAACAAACTGCTCTTGATAAATTAGAAAAAGGATAAACTTATCAATTATAAAATCAGAAGATATTTTAACATAGTAATAATAAGTAACCTCATTTATTAATCATCAAGTATTTTTTTTTCATAAACAGACAAAATCTTGAAAAGAAAAAGCATGTGATTGATACATATTGGATATCAATTAAAAGTTATTTACCTTGTCTAACACCAGTTTCAATTCGTACATCAGTATCAGCCTGTGGTGGGGATAAATAGTTCAGAGGACCAGCTCCTGGCATAAAATTATTGTCTGGATCTTCAGCATAAATCCGAGCTTCAAATGCATGACCTCTTAAAACTAAATCTTTTTGTTTCATTGGCAACGGTTCTCCACTTGCAACCTTAACAAAAAAAGAAAAACAAAAAATTTTTTTAATCACATCCTATTTTTAAAATCACACATAAAAGAGTTTTAAAAATGATGTATTCTTTGTATGTGCAGGTAGCATAATGGATATCAGTACGGAAAATGGAATCAATGAGCTGGGTTCAAATTCTGTGTTCATCACTTCTGTTCATTTTTATACAAATGCCCTTGGGAAAAGCATGAACCTGTCTCTACTCTCATCAGCTAGAAGTTAAATAGTAGGGTAGACTGGGCTCTCTAGTCTTGGATGGCAACCACTCTAAGAGAAGGAAGACTGAATTACAAACCGTGAAGAAGGCAATGTGAAAGCACTATCATCTTTCCCAAGAAGTTATGACAATTCACAGATAATAAAGAAAAGGAATCTGTGGGGAGAGTCATGATCACCTATGTGCTGAAAGGACATGGCATTAAAAAAAAAGTTTTTTAAATTAAATTTCTAAAATATTTTTCATATGCATGGTTATTGGAACAGATATTAGCATAGAAAGTGGAATTGGTGCAGTGAGTTCAAATTCCAAGTTAGTCTATTCTATTTACTTTCACACAAATGCCCTTGGGAAAGGTCATGAATCTCTACTCCTTTAAGCTAAATAAAATAGCAAGGTAGATTGGGCTCTCTAGCCTTGGGTGGTAACCAGTTTAATAGAAACAACATTCTGAAATCCTAACCATGGAGAAGGTAATGGGGAAACCATTCCGTACTCTTTCCCAAGAATGCAAGTCAATTCACAGATAATAAAAAATGTGGAGAGTCATGATTGCCTAAATCTTGAAGGGCATGACATTAAAAAAAAAAAAACAAAGAAATTATTTTTATTAGTATGTATGGATAGTTAATGACAGTCAACAGGCCAAGTTAAAATTCTGCTTTTATTTTGTGTTTATTTTCAGACTGCCTTAGTTGGGAAAAACAAAAAAGAAAAAAATGAAAGAAAAAGAAAAAAATGAAAAAAAGATAAATGAAAAAAAGATAAATGAAAAAAAGAAAAAGAAAAAATAGAAAGAAAAGAAAAAGAAAAAGAAGAAAAAAGCAAAAGAAAAGAAAAAAGAAAAAAAAGGTTCAAACTTCTGCTGCCTTGTACAAGCTTCAAGAGTAAACCTTGAGGACAAATCCAGAAAAAAGTTCATAAGATGTCCAACAAATTCTTCAACCTCTCTAGTTCTGGCAACTCCTCCTGTAATAACATTGTATCAGCATACACGCTTCCTTTGGACAGCATTGGCGGCATGGAAAGAAAAGACTTGCTGTATGGGCAACTCCTTGTCTTTTATATAACCTTGTCAAAGCAAGCATCCTGGAGGAGAAGTAAGACTTTCAAGGTACAGAGACCTGATCTCATGACACTGACAGTTGCCATAGCAACAGTAATGTGTGACATAAGACTGAGATTTTATCAGTCACTCCAGGATTAAAAAATTTCTTGAAATGTCCCACCAATCTCTCCAGAATGAAAAATCTTATATCTCATCAACCAGTTCTATGATGCAATATATTACAATACTTTTTTAGACCGATGTACATCTTGTATTCTAAAAGGCTCTTTAAAAAAAAAAAAAAAAAAAAAAAAAAAAAAAAAAAAAAAAAGAGACAAGACACTGAAAGGATACAAAAGAAACTTACCTTAATCTGCCACTCAACAAGATCAGTGTTAGTGATCATTTCTGTCACAGGATGTTCAACCTGAAGACGTGTATTCATTTCCATAAAGTAGAATTTATAATCTTTATCCATTACAAATTCAACAGTTCCTGGAATTTAAAAAAAATAATTTTTTTAAAATTCAATTTTTTTTTAAATTATTTAAATTTAAGTATTTTTTTTTTTTTATTTGACAGAAAAAAAAACAAAAACATTTCAGTTGTAGTGTACTAGTTTTTTTTCAAACCATGATCCTTCAGGATATAGGTGATCATGACTCCACAGATCCTGTTTCTTTATTATCTGTAAATTGACATAACTTCTTGGGAACAATAATAGAATGACACTTTTTTTTTTTAATACTACTACTACTGGCCTTTGGAATATAGAGAATCATGACCCTCCACACACTCCCCTTTCTTTATTATCAGTAAATTGTCATGACTTCTTGGGAATGATATTGGAATCGTTTCCTGATGCTGTCACCACATTTTCAATTCAGAAGAATCCTTCTCCTACACTGGCTGCCATCCCAGGCTAGTGTGCCTAGTCTAGCCTGCTATTTAACCCATAACTGGGTCAGTGACAAGAGATGAATTCATGCCTTTACCAAGGGTATTTTTGCAAAAGTGAACAGATTAAGTTGCAAATTGAATTCGGCTTGCTGATTTCAATTTCTATTCCACTAACCACTGCACTTCCCCTGATATTTATTTCTTATCATATTCAATTATGATTTGCACTTAAAAACAAAAAAAAAATCAGTTTAAGTATAACAATAAAAACTTAAAAGGATGTTCGAAATGTTCTTTATCATAAAAAACAGATTTTCTTTAGAATACTATGGTATGTATTTGTATTACTATTGGTATTATTACGTGTGAGACCTATGAAATAGTCATAATACAATTTTATTATAAATTGTTGTTATCACTACATTTTGGTCATTATGTTATCCAGCCTTCATCAGGTCATTCTGAGTAACCTTCAGAGAATTTTGAACTGCGCCTTTTATTTAATTTACAGGGGTAGATTGTTCTTGTCCTGCTGTCCATGTCCAGGGATATATCATCTTGTTCTTATTTAATATTGCTGTTATTGCTCGCTCCATTTTCACTGAGTTCATATACACAATTGCCGGCCCAGGGATTGAAGTCACAGTTACAAAGACAAGGACAATATTCGCATGTAAGTAATGTAATCAATAAGCTGTATTTGATGGCATGAGATACCCTGCCTTCAACCCAACATCTATGAAGAAAAGGGTCTATATTAGAAGAATCCTTGAAACTCACTCATAATACACAGAAACAAAACAGGCCATAACTTTGATTTTATAAATGCCACCCTAATTAGAAAAAAAACATAATTCTTTCTACAAGAAATAAAAAATTATCTGCACTCTTTTCTAAAGATATGTTATGGTGAAAGTGTGAATAATTTTTGACTTACCCTCATACAATAAATGATAAATATTTTACCATCTACAAACACATGATAAACACACTTTATTATATCCACAACTTTTATAAAATCCATACTTAGGAGTCTAGAATACCTCTACTTGTTACCACAGCCGGTGTAGCTTAAAATTCTTTCAACCTCACACAAAACGTCCCCAAATCAACATGCAGGCAACCACCAAACATGGATAAAAATGCCTACTACACATACAAATGAATATACATTATAATCCCACAAGCATTATGATACAAACATGAATTATACACACACACACACACACACACACATAGTGCTTGTCAAAACTGATGCTCATGAGGTTTTTTTAACCACTGAAAAACAAACAACCCAAAAGTTAAAAATACTAAAATTTTCCTTTTCTCCTTCATATTTCATTGTGAAGAAGATTTAATAAAAGTGAAACATGTTAGATTGATAAATATTTCCCCATTTGTTTCTCATCCTATCATTTTGTCAGTTTCCTATATATATATATATATATATATATAATATTAGTGGTAAATATACATATATATGCAAAATCCACAGGTGCATATACACACATGTATATTTTTTTGAATTAAAAATTCTGAGAGGATAGAATCCAGGTAGAACTCAATGTCCAGGACAGAGTAAGGATATAATAAAAAGGCTTAAACACTAATATTCCATGGTCATAATTTATTCCATTGGAATCGTAAATATGATCCAATTCATCAGACCTACAAATTCAAAAAGCTTGTGACCATGGAATATTAGTGTTTAAGCCTTTTTATTATATATATATATATATATATATATATATATGTACAAATGTGACATTGAAACAAAATGTACAATTTTGTAGTAGTAACTTACATGTCCAAATGTAACAGTGTATTATATATATATATATATATATATATATATATATATATATATATATAGTTAGTTATAGGGATAGATAAATCAAACGACCTGATATAAGCAAGCATACCTTTCTATATTATTCTATTTTTTAAAAAATGTAACTCACTTGCATTGCATTTACTATGCTTTTTGTCCAATTTTATTTTTGGGCTACATGCAGCATTCCTTCCATAAACCATTTGTTTACTTTTAGCAACATAGACCATAAAACATAGGTACACGTATATGTGCTTTTATATATATATATATATATATATATATATATAATAAATAAATATACATACATATTATTCCTCACAGGTAGCAGGTTTTATGTACAATGCAATCTTTAGGTGCTGAGTATAGACTGACCATTATATAATTTAAATTTTAATAAAGGTATCTGGTTAATGCAATGCTGCCACAGTCCATAGATTATACGGGAACTATGGGTTTTTATTTTTTTTTTAAATAATAATAAGAAGCAAACTTAATGGTACAAATAAAATGAAAGCTATCAACATCTGAGCTATACCCGTAGTAACATAGAGCTTCAACATTACTAAATGGAACTTAGCCAGGATCAACCCAACTCTTAAACCCAGGCAGTCAAAAGGCTCTGTTATCATGTACCTTGTGCAGGAAGTTCAATGCAAGACCTGTGCTGCCTCTCAATGTTGCCAGCTTGCCCATTCCGTACATAGAAGTTGAAGTTCCCTTCCAAAATACTGTGTCAACTTCACAGGACATCTTTGGGTTAAGGAGGGAATTACAGAAAAAAAGATGTATTTACTGCTCTTCACCTGCTTGAGTGTCCAAGCAGTTCATATAGAAGTGGTGCATCTTGTCCTTTTTTCAAGCCCTTGTCCAGTTTACCAAACTCTATGGCATTCCTTTCGCTCTGTACAGTGACAATGCCAAGACCTTTCTGAGCAATGGCAGGTTATTCAGCCGTCTTTCTCTTTATCATGAGTACCAAGAGAAATTTGGCATGTGTGACATTAGACTGAGTACCATTCACCTTTTCTCTCTCTGGTTTAGGGGTGCCTGGGAGAAAAGCATCCAAACCTTAAAGGCTTGCCTATACAAGGTTATCAGCAGAGGCAAGGTCAACTATTTCTCTCTCCTGACAATCATATCGGATATTCAGCGGGCAGTAAACAACTGTCCTCTGACTTACCATGAGTCTGCAAACAGGGAATTGGAAGCAATAACACCTAACATGATCATCATACCAAATAAAAAAAACAATTTTGCTAGGAAAAAAAAAAAAAAATCACCCTGTCTCAAAGTTGATCATCATGGATTGCCATTTGAGATGCTCACACTTACAGTACTGGACCGGCTTCTAGCTATCCTTACAATTGAATAGGGATTTTTGACAATATTTAAAATAAACGGGATTAATTTTATTTTTTCAAATTTTGCAATCATCACTTTGTTGATCATACTATGTTTTAAAACCATCATAGTATTTATTTTGCATATCTAAAAAAAGAAAATTTAAAACAGGGTGTTAGATTTACACTTTATTAGGACTGAACCCTTTATTTAATCTATAGGGGTACACTGTTCTAGTTAAAGGGTTCAGTTCCCTGTAGTTTACCTAGATCGATATACACCTGATGGAGATCAGAGAGCACTACTACTAAAATACTGTGATAACAACAATGATGAGGACAATAGTTTGAATAAAAACAGTGTAAATAATGATAACTCCTCATTTCAGAAATTTAAATAGAAGTACTTAGATGTTATTATGTCACATTTTGCAATTCGATAGCTTTGGAAAAAATAAAAGCAGCATTTGTCTATGAGAAAATATTGACTGTTATATGTATCTGCTACTCATGTTGGATGTTTGGCATTCAGTCATATTTATTGTTACTGAATGAAATTTTCCCAAATATGTAAATATTATGAAATGCTCATAAAGATAATTTTTATTCATAATATTCATTGAAATTTCTCCTACCTGCACCAACGTAGTTAACTGCCTTTGCAGCACGAACTGCAGCCTCTCCAATTGATTTTCTTACTTCTTCAGACACTCCAGGCTGGAAAAAAGAAGTAGCCACTGAAATAATTGTGGAACAAATAAGGAGGGTAAACAAAGAATCTGTAGTGAGGCCCAATAAAAATAAAATATATAAACAAAATATAAAAAGAATTAAAATTAAAATAAGGCGTTTGCATTTTCCTTTAAAACCCTTATCTCTTTCTCTCTATATATACTTCTCTCAACCTACAAGAAGGCAAGCCTCAAATAAAAAGAGGAAGAAGAAAAGACTGAACATGGCCAAAACACTGGAAGTTTGCAGGAGATAAGCCTACTTATCTGTGACTAAAAAATACCAAAAATCAAGGAGGCTCCATACATAACTTCAGTTATAAAATAATGTAAAGAAATGAACGCTGGAAAACAAAATAATTTGGCCAATCAAAAAAATTGATACAAAGAGATTTTTTAATGTTAGCTAAAACCAAAGTTCCAGCCACCTCTGGCTAGTGACAGAAGAGGATGGAACAAAAGAACACTACAGCCATGTGTGAAACGTGAAGAAACAGTTAAGAGGTCATCTGTTACTGATATTTCTGCCCTGTTCAGGGGGAAAAAAAACACAGTAAATTGACACTGACCTAATTTCTCACATTACTACTCCTCCTATCATAGTCTAACTTCTTCAAAGTACAAAAAAGGAAGTTTCACTGGATTACTACTATCTGCCTTATTAGCAAACTTTTTTGCTATACCAAATACCAAAGGACTCAATGATCACTTTAAAAAAAATTAAATAATATATTATTTATTTAAAATCCTTGAGTCAGTTCATTTATCCTGCAATACAAAGTTTCTGATAAAAAAAAATTATCCTACCACCTACCCACACTAGTGACCTGATGTGAACACACTTGCCACAAATCTTTTCATAAGATACATTCAATCGGAATATCAAGCTCTGCCTCATTCACCTTTCTATAAATACAATAGCACCAATTAGTATCTTATCTTTTCCATGACAAAGGTTTGCTTAAAAAATGAAATAAAGAATTCATATTTATTTACACTCAGACTAATGTTTTCATCTTTATTGATATTATCATGTTTCAGCCTTTGTGCTCTTCTTCAGGGGTTTGATGATTTTGGGGAACCTTCAGGGAATTTCAAAGTGAATCCTTTATTTAATCTATAGGAGCTTGTTCTCCTTCTTCTTATATCTTGTTTTTTTTTTTTATTACTATTAGGTTGGTGCAAAAATAATGATGTAATAATGTCGTTTTTTGACGTATTTTTAACGTCAAAAAACGACATTATTACGTCATTATTTTTGCACCAACCTAATATTTATCAATTATTGCTGTTCTTATTTCCCCTGAGCCTGTACAGGATTGAACTTACAATTACAAGCCCACAAAATTTACAAATTACTAATTTATTGTCTTGTAGGACAATCCTGAACTTAAATCTTAGAGCCTTAAACTTTAAATCATTATTACCTGCCTGCCTTGCTGCTGTCATGTTTGACCTACTTTACTGTCATTTCTCTTTACTTACTGCAACTGAAGCTTTGCTGCCATTTCTTTTTCTTTCTTTACCATATGGTATTTATTGCTATTCTAGGCCTACTCAGGAAACTTCCATGATGAGAACATTAGTCAGAATGTAAATAATGATAATCCATCATCCCAGAAATTCACACAGAATTACTGTATGTTAAAGTGTTGGCAGTAAAGAAATGTTTTTAATATTTTACAATGCCAGTAAAAAATAAAAACAAAACACAATGGTGGATCACTTGATTCTTGTGGTTTTCTTTAATGAGTATAGACAAAATAAAGGAGGAGATAGTATTAAAAAAAAAAAGAAAACAATTAAGAATACTAAACAATTAAATCCATTCTTTAAAAAATAAATTGATACTTATCAACCTGCAGGTAACATAAACAATATAATAGATCTAAAAAAAAAAAAAAAAAAAAAAAAAAAAGATCTAAAAACAATTCTGTAACAATCAAATTTATATAAAATATATGTAATAATTTATTCATAAATCATATTTATTTCTTGTAAGAGATAATACTCTTATGCCATCATAAAGTTATGTTAAATCATGATTTAGATATGCTATGATACAAAACTCATAATGTAGATATTCTATGATAAAAAAATCCTAGATATGCTACAATACAAAAATCATAATGTAGATATGTTATGACACGAAAATCATAATGTAGATATGCTATGACACGAAAATCATAATGTAGATATGCTATGATAAAAAAATCATAATGTACAAGATACGATGGGTAAATTATTGCCATTTTATATTTTTAATTCCGCACATGTACATTGTTTGTTTTTTTTTATTTTGTAGACTGCACAGGATAGTAGGGCCAATTTGGAACCACCTGTGAGAAAAAGAGCACCATGACACAATTCACTCCACCAGAAATTTGGAAACGGCATGCTGTACTGCTTAGCATTCACAGCAGAAGTTCCAATACGAACATTTGAGTGTGTTTGGGTGTCAATCTGAGGACAGTGCAAAGGATTCGGAAAGAGTTGGATGAGTCTAATGGTGATTATGAAGGTACAACAGCTTGGAAAGCTCACTCTGATAAGAAAAGAACTCCCAAATTTGTTGGTGAGTGCCTCAGACTCAACATGGAAGCCTACATCAAGTTCTTTGAGGAGGTAGTGCTGCCCTAGGTCAAGAGGGTGGCTGCTGGAAGACCCTATGTCTGGCAACAAAACTCTGCACCATGTCACACAAACACGAAAACCCAGTCATGACTGTCAGACAATTTCTGTGACCACATTACCCCTTATATCTGGTCACCTAACTCTTCAGACTGCAACCCCCCTTTATTATTATGTGTGAGGTGCAGTTGAGCAAGAGACCAAAAAAAATTCCTTGTAATACCAAAGATAATACAAAGTCATTTGGAGGCTGTGGTTGAAGCCAATGGCGATTTTATTGAATAAATTTACTTTTTAGTATTTTAAGATATTTTTGTGTAATATTGGTAAATATAGCTGTTAAAAATTAAATGTTTGTGTCATTTTCATTTTTGTGTAATTTAGACAAGAATTTATCCATCGCTGTGTGTGTGTGTGTGTGTGTGTGTGTGTGTATGTATATATATATATATATATATGTGTGTGTGTGTGTGTTTCATTAAATAATATAGATATGTTTTGTCTATTTATTTTAAGTAAGTTCCTTTCGTATTGTCTGATAAGCTTAATTACATTATCGTTGAAAGACGAAAGGAAAACACCACATTGATACATGTTTAAATCCAATCTTCTAAGCTTTCGGCTTACATAAGCCATTATCAAAGATGACAATTTCAATAAATCAAACAACGGATGAAACAACAATGACAGTCCACCCTTGCTGTATGAAAATTTCAAGTAATGACAAACTCGTATATATGAGTTTGTCGTTATTTGGAAATTTTTTTATTCATTTGGTCCTAAGCTTTCAGCTCATGAATAATTCTCAAAGTGGTTATACAGACATGAAACAAACATATCCACCGTCAAAGATGATATTTTTGTTATTTTGACAAAATGATAATAAAAAATATCCAAATGTTGGACAATTTTTGTCTTTATTTTCACCAGAAATTAAAGCAAACATTTGAACGGTTCATGATCAGACATAATAGACATTCATTGCTTGTTATATTTAATAATAATTCGAGAGGAACACATCAAATTCAGTGAAGTCATATGCCGTAGTGAAGCTCAGTGGAAGTGTCATTGGCATGAGGAGCATTACACATTCAGCTCGCTTCAGGTGAGTTTCAATTACTTTACAGTAATTTCCTTCTTCTAATATTTCTAATATATATATATATATATATATATATATATATATATATATATATATATATATATATTTTAAAATCACCTACAAAAAAAGACTGAATAAATTATTCTATCCTAAATGATTTTATTAATCTACTTTTTATACATCCCAAAGGTTAAACCGAGGTGGAGATCTAACTTGATCATTTTAACATGTTCAGTGCCAAAGAACATTAATGTTTTTATTACTTTAAATGACATTAACATCCCCTTTTTGAAATCCACACTTCATCTTTCTTTTGTCCTTTGCATACTGCTGTGCATAATATCTGCTTTCCTGTGAAGCTACAGGGAACTCCCACATGTTCTATTCTTGGGCTGCACACATTAAAATAAATGTCGGTGTTGAGAATATCTGTTTAGTAAGAAGAACCATTTGGGTCCTTCATGGTGGAGCAATGATCAGTAAGTGAGTCTAGCAGAACATTATTGCTATAATGAGTTCTATTTTCAATACATTTCCCACACTTGTATAGAAATTATGCTAAACTGTATAGTTATCAATAAAATTAAAAATAAAGCAATGGCAAATCAAATACTTCAACAAGGAAAACTGCTTCTTCTCTTCATCCAAGTGAAGATGGTAGCAAAATTTTTATAATTACATTTCAATAACAAGTGTGATAAGTAAATCTATTTACCGCAGGAGCTTCTTCGATAACTTTCTGGTGACGTCGTTGAACGCTGCAATCTCTTTCAAACAAGTATACATAGTTCGAGTGTTTGTCTCCAAATACTTGGACTTCAACATGTCTGTAAAAAAAAAAAAAAAAAAAAAAATTTTTTAATTATTTTGCTGCCTTGAAAATTCAAAATACAACATTTTTAAAAATATCTGCTCCATGTTGAAATTATCGCTAACTGTCTTTGAATATCTCAGTCATGTATTTATTTGCTACATTAACATCTACAACCCCAAAACCCAACCCCCACAAAATGATTTTTTCTAAAATATTGAAACGGCCTCCTATCAATGCTAGAAACGCAGCACAGCAAGTCCGAGCAAACAATCTCTTTGTTTACAAAGAGTAGGTTGCCTGAACCTGATATAAAGCGTCTCTAACACCTTAAGATGGAATAGCGAGTGCGAACTGGCCAAAACAGAAAACCAGTTCACACTGAAATTCAACGCACAAGTAGGATTCTTTATAAAGTGATCCGCAATCGAAGACCCATACGTGTTACGAATGGTATCACCCAAAGAAATTTTTTTATTCAGTATTATAGCAGGTACGTGTTGTTTAATTCTAACGTCCAATCGCTGTGTCGTTCTACCTATGTAATCACATCCACAATTACATTTGAAATGGTAAATAACAGAGTTAATATGGTGGAGGGTAGAACGTCTTTACACATAGATGAAAGTACGGACTTAGTTTGAATCTTGGTTGGTATAACTTTTATAATAATTTATTTCTTCCTGTCCAATCATTCATGTCATGCATAACAGACTTTTTCTTTTTCTTTTCCTCATAATTTTAGTTCCCCGTTAACAGTTCTGATGAGAGGGGACGAAACCGGTCGACTGGTGTGTGTTTTTGTTTTAAATCTATCATGGTCCATAATATAAAATTTCTTGTTTTTAATGCCTTAATACGCTTTTGTACTGTTTCAAATATATTCATATATATATATATATATATATATATATATATATATATATATATATATATATATATATATATATATATATATATATATATTTAGCTTTATGGTTAGAGTTAGTATTACAAGTGTTGACAAAATATTAAACAATTTTTGTTCATAATTATAAAATTAAAAAGAATATATAGTACTACCAACTCAAAAAAATTCAGTGAATATTTTTTTATTATGTCTAATACTGAAGAACTATTTGAAAATTAATATCAGCTATGTGCCATGTGTGATACACGCTTAGGTGATCATGATATACAACTGACGAGGCAGTTTTTTTCCCACAGTAGGTTGCCATTTCTTTCTGCGCTAGACCAGTTGCCATCCAAATCTAGAGAATCCAATCTGTCCTGCTATTTACCCAGAGCTGGGGGGGAGAAGAAGAGGACCCGTAGCTTTCCCAAGAGTATTAGCATGTAAGTGAATGTAATGGATTTGACTGGATTTTGAACCCGCTCTCAAAGTTAATGACCCTTCCCAAAAATATAGAAAATACTAAATATTCCTTGTTTGCAGATATAGTTATATCTTATCTAGGAATGGGACCCATTTAGCCTCCTGTTTTTTTTTTTATTATATCTCCTTTGAATACTTTTTTCCCCAGTAACATATGTTGTAATACCATTTTAATACTCAAAATCCTATATGTCTTCTTAATTTCTATTCTTTTATTGTCCTTTATTTCTGAATAATGTTTTTCTCAGATTCTTTCACTCTCAGTAACCCCCTTGCATCTTAGTGGTTTTATTGTCTTGCTGAAGGTAAAATGAGTGGAGAATAAAAAAGAACTGACCTTGGGTCTACTATGAACTTTTCTAACAACATGACATCATCAGCAAAAGATTTCATGGCTTCTCTGCGAGCAGATTCCAACTGTTGATCAAAATCTTCTGGACTCATAGATATTCTCATTCCCTACAAGAATATACAAAAAATGAACACCATTTGAAAAAGTACGATTAACAAATGAGTTTCAAGTTAAATTCTCACTTGTGGCTTTATGTCATGCCAATCTAAGCTTTGTAAACATTTATGTAGAGAGAATTCCATTGATCAAAACAAATATGTCATAGACATGAAGTCAATAACAAAGTTAAAAATCAAAAATAAGTGTAAATAGACAAAAATATTTGAACTGGTAAATAATTTTTGTCTTTCATTCTCAATAACCTTTTGCATCTTTGTGACTTTATCATCATTTTTAGGGTGAAGTGAAAAAAAAATAACCAAAATAACCAATTGGATATTATCCTGAGTAAAGTCTACCAATGAGAATGAACTATGGCAAAAAAGTTGAATTCCCAAAAAAGTACTACGTCTGTCCCATAACAGTTGTTACATTTCATGCACGTTTCATTCACTAAATATAACGAGTATTATAGGACAGAGGAAGTATTTTATATTCATTATTACTGCCTCTGTCCCATAAAATTGTTACACAGAGACACACATTTAATACATTAAATGTAACAACTATTATAGAAGAGAAGAAGCATTTTATATTCTATTTCAGGCCAGCATAAAATACAGCCCACAAGTTGCAGGAATCTCATAAGACTAACCAGTATGGCCTACAAGAGGCTTTTTGAAATAGTAACTTTTTTGTGAACATCAGAATAAATTTAATGATTGATCACATATGAAAAATTCAATTTTGTGGAAGCTTAGCTTTATTTAAGCAATATTTCATAGTCTTTGAATCTCATTAATCCTTTCAACTCTGAAAAAAAAAAAAAAAAAAAAAAAAAAAAATTTTGATATCCACTTCTGCATATATGTTTCTATCTCATTCATATTCACTATTTTACTCTGAAAGAAATTCGGGTCTGCGGCTAATTTTCAGTGATCAATGTGGCCCCTTACAATGTTTTAATTTTGCTATTTATTACTATCTCTGTTCCATAATAATTGTTACATTTGCGTTTCATGCACCAAATGTAACAAGTATTACGGGACAGAGGAAGTATTTTATATGATGCTTATTACTACCTTTGTTCCATAATAGATGCTACGTTTTGTTGTGTCATAAATAAGAAAGGTTGACACACATAGAAAATAAGTAGTTTATTCTGGAGAATAATATGGTATACAGTTGAAAACACAGACTAATGTAATAAACAGTTAATAGTTAACTCCTCTCACTCAGTAAGAGAGAATGCTGTTTAAATAGTCTTAGACCAGTCCATTTTGTGAGGGTGTTCAGCTACCTCACAACACATTTCATACACCAAATGTAACAAGTATTATGGAACAGAGGAAGTATTTTATATTATGCTTATTACTACTTGTTACATCTACATACATGTTTCATAAACTAAATGTAACAAGTATTCTGAGATTGAGGTAGTTATTTAGATACTATTAAAATTTTAAAAATATGAAGTGGATCAGGCAATTTTGTATTTATTGCTTAACTTTTGATATTTGAATACTGTAGTGATATATTTGTATGTGTGAGATTGCCCGACTTACATATCTGAAAGAGGAGAAAATAAAAGGTCTACATGAAGTAGGAACAAGAGTAGTAGTATTACAGAAATGCTCCTATTTGGATTAAAAGCAGTGGCAAACAAAATTTACACATGTAAAAGACAGGTCATCATTACTTGCAGAAATGAAAGGAAATGGAATGAATTTAAACAAGGCAACATAGTCATCTTCTTTTTATATAACTGAGTAACAAAGGAGAAAAAATATGCTAGTATGCTTGTAAAAGAAGACATTACAAGTTATGAATTGTGTGGGTGATACACATGTGTTTGAAAATGCAGTCACCTGGGGAAAAATATCCTGACAGACTCCCCGGTGGGTGTTATCACTACAACATGCTGGGAGGAAAAGAGAAGAGACAGAAAGTGTTTTCTCTTTATATCAGCTTAACAGTGCCCTCTAATGACATTTTGACAAAGCCAAGTGACAGTAACCCACTGTAATTGGTTTGTTGCTTGATTTTATTTAGCAGCATATCAACACCTCTATGGGTTATTTAATGCCAAAATCTAAAAATTTTGAACACAATTTTATGGCTTCAAGTACAGATAAAATATATTGTTGATTTTACTATAAATTATATTGTTGATAATTCTACTATAAATTACTTTAATATAAAAATGTATTGATGGCATCTTCACCATAAAATATATTTTTATACTTTAAGTGTTTTTTTGGGGGGTTCACTATTTGCCCATAGCTGGGAACCTAACAGGTGCTACCATCCAGGGTCAGATTGGACATGGGAACAACATCAATTAAGAGGTGGTTGTACACTCTTCAAAATCTCTAATCTCCTGATCAGAGGCTTTGTTGGCAGATGTAGTTTACTGTCATATTCAGGACTACCAACAGTAGACAATGTCACATTAGTTGTAGATGTGCTAAGTGATTTGTGAATAACACTGAATACAATTTAATCCATTACAATAAATACAATAAAATTGAAAAACTAATACAAAAATCTTAAATTTCAACATTGAATAAGAAATTAACAGAAAAAATACAAGCACTTATAAAAACAAAAATTAAAAACTTTCAATAGAAGTTATCAATTTAATATTAACATTTTTTAAATTGGTTTTAGTAAAAAGTAAGTTTCTTTATGCTTATGAACTGAAAAAGATTTCAAAAGCAAAACTAATAATGGTCCAAGAGGAAAGAAAATCACCTAGTAGGATATAAAATGGAGATTAAAACTTACTTTTCCTCCTCCCCCACGGACAGCTTTAATCATGACAGGGTAACCAATTTTGGCAGCTTCTTCTTTTAGACGACTGTCAGACTGATCTTCACCATGGTAACCTTCAATCACAGGAACTCCAGCCTTAGACATAATTGTTTTTGATGTACTGTTCAAAAATGACATAAAACAGAAGGTACAAATATTTAGTACAGCTCCGGTGTAAAACTGTTCTCTCCTCCCAAGTCTATTAATATTTTTTTGCATAGGACCTCCAGTCTGTTGTTGACTTGGGCAAGAAATAGCTGGTTAACTTTAACACCTCAAAAACAAAACTGCTCTCTTTCATCCACCACAGAGAACCCTTCCTGCCTCCCATTAGAATGTCTGATGCTCAACTCCACGAGAGAACCTCTCTATGACTGCTTGGTCTCACACTGTTTGCTGACCTGAGATGGAACAAATACATTGAATCAATAGAAAAGAAATTTGGTTCTCTGTGTCATGCCAGAAAGTTTTTCTCACCTGAGGCCATCCTTCAAATCTATAAATCAACCATTCACCCTTGCATGGAATACTTCTGCCATATATGGTCTACAGTCCCCGCTGTTCATCTTAAGGTTTTCGACAAAATCCAAAGATGGATATGCAATGCGATTGACCCTGATCTGGCATCTCGTTTACAGTTGCTCTCTCACAGACGTGTCATCACTTTCCTCTGTCTTTTCTACAAATACTTTCACGGTAACTGCTTCGACGAGTTACATTTGCTAGTTCCCAAACTGCACGAATTTAAACGGTTGGCATCTCAGTCCCACCCTTTCACTGTCAAAACAATTAAATGTAGTTGCCTCTTCTACTCCAACAGTTTCATGTTTCACACTTCCTGTATATGGAACTCCCTTCCTCTTACTTGCTTCCCTGATAGCAATAATCCCCAAATATTCAAATGCAATGTCAATTGACATCTTGATACCTTGATCTATTCTCCATCCTTCTCTTAATCCTTTCCACTTTCATGCCTCTTTATTCTTGCTCCCACTCTCTGTAACCCCTCGCATGCTAGTAGCACTCCCACCTTGCTTGGGGGGGGGGAATACTTAAAAAAAAGAAAAATTAAATAAAAAAAAATAATTACTATATATATATATATATATATATATATATATATATATATTCTTTTTTTTTTTTAATGTACGGGTAAAGACAAGACCTGTCAAAGGACATGTGAGCTTGTAGGAGAGTTATAACTATAAGTAAATAATTATAACCCTCACCCTCAACATTTATATATAAAAAATACTTGTAAAAATGAGAAATAGCAAGACATGGAAACCACAAAAAGTATTATTTATTTGAATGTTATGTGGTGTTGGATACACAAGAGACAATAATACTGAGTAAAATTGTGAGTTTGGGGTCGAATGTAGATTAAATATGAATCAGAATACAACAGAATGATAAGATAAAGAATAAGTAAAGTGTATATAGTTTTTCTCACAAGTTTTTTAACTCAGCTCTCCAATTTTTCATCCGGAGTCGCTACCTGTTATATTACCTGCACATCCATCTCTAGACATGGAAAATGAACAAATCCAGCACAAATGATTAAATAAAGGGTTCAGTTTGAATTTCCCTGAAGGTTACTCTGTTTGACAGGCACCTGAAGAAAGTTAAAGAGTTCACCAACCAAAATGTTGTGATGATAACCACAAAAATGAGAACAACAATTATTATATTTATCTTTATAAATAATGTAAATAAAACTTAACACGTGTTAATTTCTTTGTTTTGGGTCACTTTACTCCAGCAGTGAATCAAATAGTGATTCAAGACAATACCTGCGTTACTTGACAGTGTGTAACATAACAATTGCATTACAGCTATTTACCTTTTAATTCCCATATCTCGGATGGCAGTGGCTGGGGGACCAATGAAAGTAATTCCTTCACTTTCGCACTGCTCTGCAAACTCAGCATTTTCTGATAAGAAGCCATAACCTGGATGGATAGCCTGAAGGAAGCAAAACAATTAAAAATGCAGTTACATAGTGTTGTATAAGAGTAAGTGTCATTGCCGACACTGTGGTTTGAAACTGGATCGCCAGTGTGCAACACAGCGATTCCATTCAAATCATGTGATAATAAAGGAAGTAATAAATAGGAAGTATTGATTAAATGATCTCTGTTCTCTCTTTCTTGTCCATCCGCTATCGTTCATCTGATTTGTCTATCTATTATTGATACGTTCATTCTCTATACTATACTGATTATTATACTATCGGTGATACTACTTGAACTAATATTACCAGTGCAAATATATTGGAAGGTGTTATTATTAATAGTACCGGCATCTATGAAGTCTCAACTACAACAAGTGTTTTGGAAATGATAACAGGCTTTTGTTCGACATAGTGAAAGTGACAAGTGAAGCCTCCCAACATCATAAAAGTGGTGATGAGAATTCGCAGGGCATCATAAAATATGGACTGAGATTTTTTTTTGTTTAATAAAACAAGAATAATAAAAATAATAATTAAATTAAAAACAAACAAAACTAATAATGATTTTGAGTGCCATGTCCCTTCAGGACGTGGCCGATCATGGTCCTTCACAATTTCCTGTCCTTTGTAGCTCTTAGTAAATTTTGTCTTTTGACTACCTCTTCTAAACCCTGTTTTGCCAACCATTTATACAAGCTCATTAGGTAGTATGTGCTGCTTTCCTCTGTCCATCTGGTCTTCAATAGGTCCTGAAAGTGCCAAACATTTTAAACCTTCTTTCCTCATTACGTGACCTAGAAATTTCATCTTTCAGATTCTAAATATCTGCTCATCTTGATTCCACTTTGTCATTGCTCACATGTTCAGTCCCTCATATTCTCAGCATCCTTCTGTAGAACCATATTTCTGTTGCCTTAAGTCTCTTTTTCAACTGTGAGGAGATTGTCCAGCATACACTGCCAGCTTATGGCCACATCATGGTGAAACACTGCTTACTATATGATCACTGGTTAAGTAACATTGAGCCTGGTCAGTATTTAGATGGGTGACCACTCATGAATATCAGGTGTTCTAAGCTTGGATGTGTGGGTGGTGTAATAAATAAAGGCTCAGAATTGTTAATTGGAGAGTCAAGTTCCAATTCCCGTTGGGTTCGTTAAATTCACTTATATGCAAATACCCTTGGGGAAAGATATGAATCCGGCTCTTCTGTCCCCCAGCTATGGATTAGTAAGTAAGACGTGTATCATTAAATTATTATCTCAAAAAATTCTTATAATCTAGAAATATTTTCTGGCTTTTAATAACCTGCAAAGGGTTGATAAACTGTAGAAAATGAATGAATCAATCAATCAATTAATTAAACACTGCCATACAGGAGGACTGATATTAGATAACAGTTCAGTACTCATTTCTTTGTTTCTAATGAAATTTTCTTGTTTCTTAATACTTTGCTTAGTATTTGGAAGGCATCTTTCTCTCTCTATCCCAATGTGCCTTTGGATTTTTGTGTCACATTTTCTGTTCTCTGTTAAAACACTTGCTAGGTATTTAATAATAATGATAATAAACTAAAAATAAAACATAATGAATCCTTCCCTGTTAGGAACATTTATATAGATTCTTGACCACTGACAATCCCTTTCTGATTTTTAATGTACAACATACAGACTGAATATCAAAATTTTTACCATGGTGTGGAGCAAACTTTCTTTTCATGAAATATGTATTTCATTGGTTTATAATTTCTCATTTTTCCACTAAATCTCATCACCCTTTATTTGGCACCCAAGCATATGTGAGCAAAGTGCTATAAGTGTTGTTACAATATATCAAGTAAGCTAGCCAGCCCCTGTAGAATTTCACCCCAAGCAAGGCAATAATGCCACTAAAATGCAAGGGATTACGGAGAATGAAAGAAAATGAGAAAACATTAATGAGGAAAAAAAACAAAAGAGCAGGAAGACTGAATATGGCGACTGATGTTGCATTTAAATTTTTGAAGATCGTATGTGGCAAGGAAACAAGCAGATGAAAAAAGGTTCCACAGGTGAGAAGTGCAAGAAAAGAAACTATTAGAATCGAGCTTACAGTTACAGTTCTGGGTATTTCAACAGTAACACCTACTTGCTAATCTAGAACTATACTTAAATTCATGAGGTTGAGATACTGAGGACAGCTCATTAGAACAATTATCATAACAATATAAAAAAGGCACAAGGAAGCCATGTCACAGTGGTGGGAAAGAAACTGAAGTCAAGATGCCAGATCAAGATCAATAACATTACAGACCCTTCTTTGGATTTTGTCAACAATCTCAAGATATTTAGAAGGAGCTCCTGACCAGATATGACAACAATATTCAATAGTTAATTTGAGAGTAAAAATGATATCAGCTAAAAACATTGTTAAAAAAAAAAAAAAAAAAAAAAAGATATTTATAAAAAAAAAAATGTTCAAAACTACAAAGAAAGACGAAATCACTTTCCCACCACTGTAACATAACTTCCCTGTGTCTTTTCTATAAATATTTTCATCACAATTGTTCTGATGAGCTTTAAACCTTGAGTTTATGAATTTAAGTGCAGTACTATATTGGCATCTAGGTTTCATCATTTGACAGTTGAAATGGCTAGATGCAACCATAAGTTTTATGCCATTTCTTCTCTTGCACTTTTGCTCTTCTGGTTTCTTGCTTTCCAATCAATTTTGAGCTTCAAAAGTTTAAATGCAATGTCAGTTGTTGTCATCTGTCTTTTTAATTCCAGTTCTTTTATTGTTCTCTCTCCATAATAATGTTTTCTTTTTCTCATTCTTTCACACTCAGTAAACCCCCTCTCCTGCATCTTAGTGGCTTTATTGCCTTGCTTGGGGTGAAATAACAAAGAATATTATAATTTAGCAGTATGTACCATATATATTCGTGGATAATAAATAAACAAAACATCTACTCAAATATGGGTATCCACTAAAAAAAAATTCAAATAATAAAATATGCTGGATTAATAAATCAAAAATCAATTCCATACACACAGACACATGCATGCATGCATATATATATATATATATATATATATATATATATATATATATATATATATATGGGCACATAGCCAAGTGGTTAGAACATTTGCTTTCTGACCATGAGACACGGGTTCGAATCTCGCCATGGTTAATTGTCAGGAAGGAGACTTCCTGATGTTATCAGTCTGGAGGGAGATGATCCCAGCATGCAGCACCTTTAGAAAGTGAAAATCATACCATGGGTTGACCCAAGCCTTGTGAGTGAAATTGGGTTAACAGAACACTTGGGGGATCATCGATAGCTGTGCTAGCATGAAGTCGCAAGTCATTGTGACTGAGGGTTTGAGTGTGCTGGCCTTGTTGATCATGCTAGATAATGCATTCTCTCCCAGAAACTGTAACTAAGGTCTGCTCAGCATAGTTGCAGTATAAACCACAGGTTGACTCTGTGGGTGTTGAAAAAACACAAATGTGCCTGGGCGAGCATCTGAATAAGGGATTGACGAATACGAGTGGCCAGCTATTTTTGAATTTGTAGGTCTGATGAATTGGATCATATTTACGATTCCAATGGAATAAATTATGACCATGGAATATTAGTGTTTAATCCTTTTTATTATATCCTTACTCTGTCCTGGACATTGAGTTCTATGTGGATTCTATCCTCTTGGAATTATTTTTTATACAAATATATATGTATGTGTATGTATGTATATATATTTATACATTTTAGATATATGATTATTGCATATGTATGTGTATATTTAAGACTAATATTATATATATATATATATATATATATATATATATATATATAAAAAAAATCTGGAACCCTTAAAACCAGACCACTACCAGACCACAGAAATGGTAGATGACTGAAACCATATGTAAACAGTCTTGCCAGCTCATTCCACATCTATATAGTGTTATCAAATTTAGAATAAATCTTAACACATAAAATAAAACAGCCATTAATGCTTCTAGAAGGTTTTTATTCTTTTATGAAATATAAAGTCTAAAAAAAATAAAAAATAAAAAGCCTAAAACCCCAAAATAATATATACTTACTATCCTGAATGGGTAAATATATGCAGGTGCGAGGGGTAAATTGTCGCTATTTTATATTTTTAATTTCACACATGCATGTTCTTTGTTTTTGATTTTGTAAACTTCAGAGTATAGTAGGGTCAGTCAGGCAGCATCTATGAGAAAAAAAGCATCATGATGCAATTCATTCCACCAGAAACATTTCAGAGTGACAGTTCAGAGGATTCAGAAAGAGTTGGATGAGTCTAATGGTGATTACAAAGGTACAACAGCTTCTGATAAGAAAAGAACTCCTGAATTTGTTTATGAGGGCCTGAGACTCAACATGGAGGGCTACGTCAAGTGCCTTGAGGAGGTAGTGCTGCTCTAGGTCAAGAGGGTGGCTACTGGGAGACCCTATGTCTGGCAACAGGACTCTGCACCATGTCACACAAGCAGGAGAAACTAGTGATGGCTGTTAGCCATTTTCTGTGACCACATCACCCCTTACCTCTGGCCACTTAACTCCCCAAACTGCAACCCCCTTTATTATTATATGTGAGGGGCGTAGTTGAGCAAGAGACCAACAAAACTCATTGTAATACCAAAGATGAACTGAAGGCAAGCATTATGACAACATTACCCAACTTAATAAAAGGAGGCCGTCCAGAAGAGTTGCACCGAAGATATTTTTGTGTAATTTTGGTAAATATATCTGTTAAAATGAGATGTCAGTGTTATTTTCATTTTTGTGTAATTTAGACGACAATTTATCCATCGCACCCTGTATATAAGAAATGAGCCAGACCGTTTCACAAAAACACTCTGCTGCTGCAGAAAGTTGTAACCAAATTGTGGCACTGCCCTTGTAGCTACTCAACAAACTAATGCCAGCTGATTCAAAAAATGTGCCATACCATGGGAGTTACCAGACCATGGAGTGCTAGATTAAAGAGGTCAGATTATATTTATGAGAGTAGAAATAAATTTATTTAGGGTATTAGTGCAAACAAATGCAACTAGCCTAAAAATTGAACTTTGATTGCTGACTCCACTCCCCAATATCATGAAAAGTGGAATCAGCAAGCCAAGTTCAATTTCTAACTTAATTAGTTGCATTCATTTTTATACTAATGCCCTTAGGAAAGGCACAACTTTATCTCTACTCTCCTCTGGCTATGGGTTAAATATATTTTCACATATATGTGTACTAGATAGATAGTGATAGGCCACTGTTTAAAAAGATTTTTTTTCTGTCTTATGGATGGATTTCTTTATGCGTTATTTCAAAATTATGAAGGTTCACTGCAGTTTTTTGCAGTTCATGCTAGTTTATATAATTATAGAATATGCATTTCCTTACCTGAGCCCCAGTTGTTTTGGCAATTTGTAAGATCTTTCTATGTTGAAGGTAGCTAAGTTGGGAAGCAGCTGGTCCAATGTGGTATGCTTCATCAGCCTAAAATGGAAAAAGGTTACATTGTCTTTTGAGTTCATTAATATATAACTACTGTAAGATTGTTTTTCAGGAGTTGAACTTCAAACCAATATTCAAACCTCATTAAAAAGATTACATGATAAAAACAAAACAGTATAGCTTAAATAGCAGAGCTGACTGGGCTTTCTTGGTTGAGGTGGAAACCAGTCTAAGAAGGAAAAAACTGAATTCAAAACCAACCTGAAGAGGAATAAACTCCATACCATTGATATGCCATATCAATATTATTACTGCTATAGTTGCAATACATATGGTGTTCCGATAGCTCTAATGGGTTATAGGACTTGTGATGTGGCATTATATGATGGATAATTTTTTTTTTTAAACAAATGACTGTAATGATGTAAGTGAACTAAGTGAGAATTTATCCAAACTGCATCTTTAAATTCAGTGTTTTACACCCAAATTTTTGTTATTCCCCATTCAAAATTTGGATTAATTTGATCTTCAGCATAAAAAAAAGAAAAAAGAAGAAAAGGGAAATTTATCTGATATAAAGAATAGTTCTATCTGTAGTCAGATTTGCAATCTTATACTGTTATCAAAGAAAATATCACCATAACAGCAATACATCACCTACAGATCTGATAACAAGCAGAATAAGACTAAGATAACTCTGAACCAAATAAATTTACCCAAATGAAAGCAAAAGAACAGTTCAGCTGAAACACAGCAAAGAAAAAAATTAGAGCCAACAATAAAAAAAAAAAAAAAGCATCAATCCATATCTATAGTTGGAGAGGAAGAAAAGAGAAGAAAAAAAAAGGAGAGATAAGATCTTTTCTTACTTACACAGAGAAAGAAAATAGAAAAGGGTTAACTGAACAATGTTAGATTAAATAGTTTTCACTAATGGAAGGAGGCAATAATAAGCTTACCATTACCATACGGACTATTTTTATTACCATACTATTACCATTAGCATACTGACAACTGCTATCACCATTACCATATTGACCATTACATTACCATACTGACTATTACCATCACAATACTGGCTGAACTAAGCTTGCTGTTTATCATCTGCTGTACAGAATGTTGATTCCAGTAACCTTTCTGCCTTTCAAATAATTTTTTGTGGAGGAGGGGGGCATCAGCTACCTTTTCAAATTCTCCTCATTAGGCACACAAGAGTACTCTAAAGACAGTCTAATCAGCAGTAATCTCTTTTTTAATTTTTTCTATGCTGTATTTTAGAATAATCCAGAATCTAAAAAAAAAAAAAAACCCTTCATCATGATTGGAAAGGAATTAAAAAAATATACTGCAGTTGAAGAGGAAGAAAAGAGAAAGAAAAAAAAAAAAAAAAAAAAAGAGAAGAGAGATCTTTTCTTACTTATCCAGAAAAAGGAAAATAGAAAAGGGTTAACTGAAGGAGGGATTACAAATTGTGGGGAAGCAGGCAGTATGAAAGCCATAAACAAAGGAATGAGGCACTTTTTTGGCTGTTCTGTTGCATTGAGATGATTTTTTTTTTTTTTTTTTTTTTTTGGACAGCTTATGAAACAGACCAGAGGCAAATGAAGGAGAAAGTTATGACAACTAACCAGACAATTTGACAAGGTAAGGGCTGGGTGAAGGTATATTACTTTGCTGTGCTAGACAAGGATGAAGGCACTGATGGTAAGTTTGATCTTCTATACTTGAACTGAGACTACAATGCCAAAATCTCAAAAGAACCATATCTTCATATTTACTACCACGTTCCTTCGCACTTTATTTTATGTGTTTGAAAGATTTAACTTTAATCTTACAAATAATATCTCAAAATAGCTGCAGGCTTTCCTAATATGAAAATATTATGATATGAGTGTAGTGTCAATAGGTCTTGCAGCAAGGAGACTTTCTTGGGTTAATGGGACTGAGTAGTTGTAATTGTAGAAACCAGTGTGGTTTAGCAACACTGTACCTATATTTTCCATGTAAATAAAATATATTAAACCATATATATATATATATATATATATATATATATATATATATATATATATATATATAGATATAGATATATATATATATATATGTGATTGTTGTTTATTACAAAGAGTTTGAATAAAATCCCTAAATCTTAGTATTTAATGTTTATAATTTTTTTTTTTTTTTTTACTTCTTCTATTTGCCTTTAGCATTGTGGGTAATCATGGCTCTAAACAATTTCCTGTCCTTTGTAGCTCTTAGCAAATACTGACTTTTCACCATCTCTCCTAAACCCTGTTTTGCCAATCATTTATACAAGCACATTAGGTAGGTTATGCGTTGTTTTTCCTGTTCCTCTTGCCTTCAGTCCATCCTGTATGAATTAAATTTTCTAAACCCACTTTCTGTATTATGTGCCCTAGAAATTTCAATTGTGTCCTTTTTGTTTCAATTTTCTCTAAAACTTGCTAGGTAGGTTATGCGTTGTTTTCCTCTATCCCTTTTTGCTTTCAATCTGTTCTGTGAGTATCAAATTTTCCAAGCCCTCTTTCCTCATTATGTGCACTAGAAATTTCAACTGTCTCTTTCTGATGTTAAGTATAAGTGTCCTTTTTGTTTCCATTTTCTCTAAAACATGCTAGGTAGGTTATGCGTTGTTTTCCTCTATCCCTTTTTGCCTTCAATCTGTCCTGTGAGTATCAAATTTTCCAAGCCCTCTTTCTTCATTATGTGCCCTAGAAATTTCAACTGTCTCTTATTGATGTTAAGTAAAAAAGTGTCCCTTTTCTCTAAAACTTCATTGTTGCTCACATGTTCAGTGTGATAATCTCCCAAGGAGTAATCCATTAGTAAAAATAATTATTTTTATTTTTTATCTTCTATTATATAAGTTTATTCTATTTTGACATTTCCATAAAGGAGAGAAATTAAAACATGAAATATGAAAATAATTTTTTTTTCTTCTTTCAATGTGTGTGTGTGTATGTGTGCAAAGTGTGGAGCAAAAAGAAAATAATTAAAAAAGAAAATAATCACCATGGCAACATGCATTGAGTTACGGTCAGCTTCACTGTAGACAGCCACAGAGCGGATGCCCATCTTCCGGGCTGTTCTGATCACTCGGCATGCTATCTCACCTCGGTTGGCAACCAAAACTTTGTCAATAAGACGGGACACTGGAAATAAGATTTATTCAAGCAGGTTATTTTGCAGGAAAGAAATTGATAAATAATCCACAGGTTAGATTATTGGTAAGAAAAAAATATACAGTGAGTGAGGACACATGGCACAGTGGATAAAGGCGTTGGTTAGATCCAGTGACAGGACCCAAAGTGCTAAGGACCCAAAGTGTGTGAGTTCAATACCCGGTTAAGGCAGTGGAGAACTTTCAGAGGGAAAATTAGCAGGAGATAACTGATAACTGACATCCATCAAACATGGCACGTGGAACTAGAACAGTCTACCCCAGTGATCGAAATAAAGGGTTCAGTTCGAAATTCCAACCATCTGAAGAAAGCCGGAGCGTACAACGGCCGAAACGTTGTGATAAATATGGCGACAAAGATGAGGACAATAGTCTGAATAATGTAAATACTGTACAGTGAGTTTAGTATTAAAATGGAGATAAAGGTTTACACAACGTGCATCAGAAATACCTGCCGCATAATGGCAAGACATTAGCTAGATCGTAGGGTCACTGAACAGCCCAGCTCCCTCCATATGCCTTGGTTCCAGTGGGGGTATTTCCCACAACAGCATCGTGGCGGTCATCAGCAGGACATGGCAGCTAATCTGACAAGCTTTTTTTCTGGTGCCCCAAGTACATAATTTAAGCATGCTACTAGATTGGCATCTTGGTCCCACCATTTTACGGTTGAAATAGCAAAATGCAAGCACCACTTCTACTCCAACAGTTTCTTTTCTCGCACTTCCCACCTGTGGAACTCCCTTCCATTTACTTGCCTCCCTGATAACTACAATCTTCAAAAATTTAAATGCAATGTCATTTGCTATCTTCAGTCTTCTTGAATCCCGTTCATCTTTTGTTCTTTCCTCAATCCTCTCTATTCTCAGTCTTCTCTCTCACTTTCACTCTCTGTAACTCACTGTGCACTAGCGGCATTCCTGCCTTGCTTGGGGTGAAATGATTAAACAAAAAAAAAAAAAAAGTTCAAATCCTAGCCAAGTTCATGGTGTTCACTTTCACACAAATACTCATGGAAAATGTTTTAATTCACCTCTTCTCCCATCAGCTATAAGTTAACTAGCAGAGTAGACTGAGCATGCTAGCCTTGGTTGGCAATTATGAATTCAAAACCTGTTGGATATGAGGTTGACAACTTAATCTGTAATAAATTTACTTGCAAGATAATCCACAGCAGCTACACCTAACATGGTGTGGCTGTAACCCTCTTCTCCACAGACAAGTAATGGAACTAAGGAGGAGGATGTGCATGCAGTTTACCTGGTGGTATAGAGTTCAATCCCTGGATCAGGCAGTAAAATCCACATACTCTGGTTCAGTGGAACATGCATAAGCAGCCATCACAAGTACAAATTAAGGATCTAACAAATATAAAATATCCCCTGGTTTGAACAGCAGAATAAGAACAGTTAAACCTTATAGACTGAATAAAGAATTCAGTTCAAAGTTCCAACTCTCACCAAGTACAATAAGCAATGCGAGAAGGCTGAAAAGTACAATGGCAGAAACATTGTGACTATAACAACCAAGATGAGGACAGTAGTTCAAACTGTTGAAATATCAAGATGTAACCGTGAGTTTTATTCAAATAGTTTCTTCTCTTGCACTTCTTGCCTGTAGAACTTTCTTCTGGCTTCTTGCTTTCCAGTCAACTATGACCTTCAAAACATTTAAATGCAATATTATTCATTATCTTGTCTTCTTGAATCCTGCTTTTATTTATTGTCCTCTCTCTTCAATAACATTTTCTCATATTCTTTCATGCTCAGTAACCTCTTATCTTAGTGACTTTATTGCCTTGCTTGGGATGAAGTGATTAAAAGAAAAATATAAATAAATCAATGCATCATAATGAAAATTCCTTATTTCAGAAATAAATAAAACAGCTAGGTTGCAAACACTAGTTCAAATAATAATAATTTTCCAGGCAGCTTTACATCATTGAAACAATGTCATTTAAACTATTTCATTGAAACCTGAACATTAAAACACAAATTACAATATTTTTTTTATTCAAATTAACAGTTCTATAATTAAAATTCATGATTCCATTTAATACATATTTCTAGTAATTCATTCAACAAAATTAATTTGATTTATATAATAAGTTGTAACTGAATTTACAATTGTTTTTAATAATAATTTTTTTTTTTGTTACATACAATGAATGAAATAACATTATTTTGGTTACCTCCTCAACAACATATGAGAGGATGCTGGGAAATTTTCAACCACTCCAATTCCTAAAATCAGTATTTCAACAACCAAACATCAGAATACTGACTTTGTGAAGCAGGTCAGGCAAAAAACTTTTTAGTAACTCTTTAGAGAGATTTATAGTCCAGAACATATATCAAACATAACATTTATTCTCCTGAGAAACATTATACAGGGCACAAAACCATTACCTACTTTTAATGATTTTTATTAGAAAATAATGAAATTTCTGCTTTCATAAAGGCCCGACATGTGGAGTCAGATGTGGACAGATGAGTTTTTGTCCACTTACTAGTGGCGAAAATAGGCCAAGAGCTTCATACTGCTTACTGAAATAGCAGGAAGACAGGCTGTGATTGGATAGTTTTTTGACCAATCTGGAACTGTCATACACCTTACTGCTGCTAAGTGTGTGGTTTGACCAGTGTATGAGTTTTTGTTAAAGTGTGTGTAGGTGTAAACTCACTTCACCTTTGTTTATAAAAGGCTTTCATTTTCCAGGATAGATATTTACTCACCTGACATTTTGAGGATGACAATTTCTTGGTGGTTGTTTTTGTTTCAGTTTAATTTTTGGTCCTTGAAATAAAAAAAATATTAAAAAAATAAAAATATGCACATGTAATACTTTACAATACATGGATTATTATTGTGGTTAAACTAATAACATGCATGGTTATTGTCTAAGTGGATATTTGTACTTTGATGATGATTTTTATATCTTAACTGTACACATTCATTTATATTTTGTAATAAATTGAAGCAAATAAATAATTAGTTTTGAGTCAATAAAAAAAGCTTCTTTCAAACTAAAATCATCTAAACTTCAAAGAAAGATTCTGCCAACAACATATGGATAAGTATCTGTCTATATTTCTGAGATGAGGTATTATGTACACTATTTACATTATTCAGACTATTGTCCTCATCTTTGTCGCCATATTTATCATGTTTTGGCCATTGTACACTCCAGCCTTCTTCAGGTGGTTGGAATGTCGAACTAAAACCTTTATTTCACTCACTGGAGTGCCATTTCTAATGGATGTCAGCTATCAGTTATCTCCTGTTAATTCCTCTCTCCAAGTTCTCCACTGCCTTACCCAGGTATTGAACTCACACTCTTTGGGCCCTGTCACTGGATCTAACTAACGCCTTTATCCACTGTGCCATGTGTCCTTGAGGACAATAGTCTGAATAATGTAAATAGTGAACATATGGATAAGTTTATAATTTGAAAGGATCAGCTTTCTTAGATTTATTGACCAATCAGAATGCATTATTCCAAGAAATAATGTCCACCAATTTAATAAATCAAGCACTTTCATTTCTCTGATACTGTTGATCACATACACACATTCCAGGAAGACAGAATCAACTCCTCAACTTTGTAACCTAACTATATACATGCATATCTACTCACATGCTTTTTTTTTTTCTCCAGCAACCAACCATTACTTCTTTTCTACTCTCTAAAGTATCCATTTCCTTTCATACTGTCTTTCTTTAAAGGTGAACTTAAAAAACAACAGTCGTCTTCTTTTTATTCATGTATATTCTTTTTTTCTTTTTAAATTTCAACTTTTTGATTTAACTCAACTTTTACAAGGTTATATTTTTGCTGGAAGATAATTTATTTGGAGTCAGATAACTGTCACTTCCACCACAACAAAATATCAGTTACTATTACCAAATGAATCATTTATTTTTTTATCTTTGACCAGATCGTTTTAATTTACAACAAAATTTTCAGTTATGTATTTTTTAAATAAATACTGAAATCTTTAAGATTTTAAAAAATTTTTTAATCCCTTCATTTCAAGCAAGGCAATAAAGCCATTGAGACACAAGCAAGGCAATAAAGCCATTAAGACTGTGCAAGAGAATATGAGAAAAAAGAAAACATTATTAAGAAAAGTGAACAGTAAAAGGATAGGAATTCAGAAGATATTGTATTTAAATTTTTGAAGATCAAAGTTGACTGGAAAGCAAGAAGTGAGAAGAGAGTTCTACAAGCAAGAAGTGGGAGAGAAAAAACCTTTAGCATAGAACTTAGTTTATTTGTTTGTTTGTTTTGTTTTACGGCATATCAACCTCAATGGGTCATTTAATGCCGACAACTATAGAACTTAGTTAAATCTAGCTATTATCAAATGTAAAATAAGGAGACGTCACCAATCTAGTACTGTGCTTAAATTCATAAAACCTAGGTACCAAAAAGGAAAGCGATATTTATTTCTAAATTAACAGAAAATGTGGAATAAGGCCAAAAGGTGGATGGAGAAAAGATGGTCTTCATCTGTTTTATATTTAAACTTAGCTAGCCACAATCACTGACCCAAACATACCACAATATTCCTTACACCAAAACATATTCTTTCTTACCATTCTTACTACAGTCACCATAATACCTCAGTGAAATCCTAGCTAGTTCCAATATATACAATTTGTAGCAAAGAGGAAAGCTCACAAGGGAAAAAAAAAGGGAAACTACGTATGGCAGTGAGAAAGTGACTGAAACCAAGATACCAGGCCAGGACCAATAACATTGCAGATTCTTTTTTGTATTTTATCAAGAAACTCTAAAAATACATAGCAGAAGCATCAGACCAGATGTGACAGCAATATTCAATGCATGGATGAGTGCTAAAGTGATTTTTAAATTTTTATATCAAACCTGAAGTAATCTTTTTATACTGCACTCTAGAAATATTTAATTTCTTTATTACATATTTTTGTCGGATTATTCTTTATTTATTAAGGTGGGGAGTGTCATTTAACAAAATAAAATTGGTTAATAATTATCACAAAAATGCTAATTTGATATTGTTTAACTTTCATCAATATTTTTTTCTGTCTGAATTTTTGGGAGGAGTTATCATCATTTTTACATGCATATCCCATCATTGATTTGACACTGTTGTTAGTGTTTGCTTTTTTTTAGTATCATAATATTTCGGACGTTATATATAGTGTGGGACTTTCATCAATGTATTCAGTAGTGTCACTTTTCTTAACTTACTGTTTATTCGAGGGCGTAGATTCTTGATCGTTTACGGATTTTACAAAAATTACTGAACAGTTTTTAGAAGAGTGATGATATTGTTATCAATGAAAGATTTGCACTTTCAAAGGCAACGTGATTTGTTTTAAAAGCTAAAAAAAAAAAAAAAAAATACCTCCGGTAAAGTTTCCTTCTTAAAAAGAAATTTAAAGCTTTGTTTTATTTTATCTGCACATAAAACTCATATTGTTCAAAAGTGCTCGAAAAATGTTAATTTAATAATTACTTTCACTAGTTATGTGCAATAAAGGACTTTGAATTTATTTCAAATTCATGCTGTTTTTTTTCGTTTTTTGTCGGTAAAAGAATTTTAAAATTAAGAAAGAAAAACCATAAAAACAATCACAATAAATAAAATATTACTTTCCCCTCCAAAGAACGATCGCGCGGTTTTCAGGGTCATCATATTAAAACACTAAAAAACTAAACTTTTAGTTTTTAAGCTAAAAAAAAAAGCATTTTTTAAAATTATTACACAAGTGAAGTCTATGAGGAAACTTTTATCATGTCCAAACAATTTTATTTAACCGTTTTTATTTTGAGTAACACACATTCATTTAAAAAAATTATTGGTGAATAATAAAACCTTTTTTTAGTTTTTACTCCTAGGCTAGTAAAAGGTTTGTTTTCTTACGATAACGAAAGAGAGTGACTGAGTGATGCCATCATTAGTGTCAAATTTTTAAAACTTATTTACGATAAAATATTACCACTGATTTTTTCGCAGTTTCTTTCCTCTATTGTTGATATTTTTTGGCTGTTTCACGTTAATGAATTTATTATGTCTTTCAAAACAAAACTTAAGAAACTGGAGGTGAAAAAAGCATGCTGTGAATTTACAAAAACTCATGTTATGCATTTAGTTTTAAGTAAATGTTAAAAATAAACTGATTAAAAGACCAGAAATTACAGCTGCATTAAAATATGATGTTAGTATTTAATCATGACAGGGCACGTGTCCTTACGATATAAGATTTTTTTTTTTACTGACTTTAATTATAAAAAGTAGAAGGTCAACAACTGAACATTCAAAAACAAGTTTATTTTTGTGATAGAGAATCAAATTTAAAACACATTGTAGCATCAATCAAAAGTTGTAGGAATAAAGAATACATAAGAAATCGAAATAAAATTTAAACGAGAAAATAACAGCCACGAAGAAAACAACTGGAAGGAAAATAAAGCATATAAATTCTAACCTCAGTTGATGTATTCTAATCTCGTTCTGCGTGTCGCTGTCAAGTTTGCTAACTCTTGATTTAAAAGATATTTGCGGAAGTCATTTCAGAGTTGCTTCCCTTGAACACGTAGCTTTGCAAGATGATGTCAAGTTTTATTGGGTATTTTTCACTATGAAAAAATAAATACATGGGCAATTGAATAGCAAAATAGAAAAAAATCGTATTTAATGCATTTTGTCCTTCAAAAGGATTTCTTCACACTGAATAATTTACTTTTCTAAAAAATTAGAACAACTACAATATGGGATATAAAATTTTTTAAATAAAACATAACACTAACTTAACACTAACAGCAATAAAAATCAAAAGCTAAGCAGAAGCTGAATGAAGTCGTTAGACTGTAAGTAGTACAATTTATGTCGAATGCAAGAAATTTAGATTTAAATTTAAGCTTCCCTGCATCTTTCTTTAGCGTTTACTCTGTGTTTAATTATTTCCATTCCCTCACCCTACAGATATATAATTCTATTAAATTAAAACATTTTAGTCTGAAGAAGTCTTTTTCAAGGACGAAATGCGTTCATAAGATCTTCTTCTATTATGTCATTCAATTACCCATCAGAATTATTATTCACTATTATTCAGGTAAAAAGAGATGTGTTGAGGTATGTTGATAAGAATGGACCATTTGTAGATGTCTGTTATTCATGACCACCCGATTTATATTTAACGTAAAATATCACAAAATATGAAACGGCAAGAAGGAATAAAAACAGTTTTGATAACAACAAACATTTATATTTATTTTGTGTAATGATATGCGTAGAAGTTAATATTTTGGTGTTATATCCCTTAGACTGATTTAATTTTTTTTATCTGAGCTCACAAAAGTTGAATGATTATAAAGCTGAAAAATGCTGAATAAACTGTAGCTTTAGAAAAGTATTTCAAAGAGAAAAATTCTTGTTGCTTCTTTGGAAATATTCTGTATGTTTGTAATGTAGTTTGAAAAATTTTGTACGTACGTGCATGCGTGAATATGCTTTTAACATCTGACCACCCATGGTCGAGATGGAAATCCTTAAGGTCACATCTTCGCAGGAAAAAGGAATAGAAGAGAGAGAATGAGTAAGCTTGTGTCTGATATTTATAATTAATGTAACCACGTGACAAGATCAAATGAACTTGGCAGGAAAACTTGACTTGGTCACGCACTGGAAAAATATTTGTACGTGGGTGGATTGCAACGCCCACTTGTGTGTTTATTGACCAATTAGAAGCTGATATTTCCTGAAAATATTTACTGAGCTGAGTAAGCTCTCTGATCCACTTTTTACACAAAATTGTACAAAATTCAACATTGATAAGAAAGTGGTAGCGGGATGCTAAAGATGTTTGTGTTAAAAATAAGCCTTTTGCTTTTTCCATGGCAAATGATTCAACAAGTTATATTCTTTAGTTTCATCAGACATAATTTTCACAGCTAAGATCTACCATGTACACTGGAACTAATCATCTCTATCTCCTTTGAATTCCATTAATAAGACTAAGAAGGTAATTTTATTTCCCAAAAATTGCTACTTTATGGAACATGCTCCTAAGAGGATACTTCCTCGATCATAACAATCCTAACTTCTTTAAGTCTACAGTTAGCCAATACATTTACTAGATTTCCTTTTAAACTGCACTCCTTACTTCCTCCTCTTATGTGCAACAACCTCAATCAGTAACTCTCTACCTTGACTGACTCATGGGCCTTGAATTGAGTGAAAAATTAGCAAGAAAACAGTCCCAGTTTGAAATTTGTATATAGTCACACAATAATTTTTTATCATAAAAAAACATATGACATGTCACAAATATTTCAGCTTGTCATACGTCATGATTTTGCCAGATAGTCCTTGTGATATTACTTGAGTGGTATATGGGCACATGACCAAGGTGTTAGAACATTCACTTTCTGACGATGAGATCCGGGTTCAAATCTCATTATCGTTGATTTGTCAGGAAGGTGACTTCTTGATATTATTAGTCTGGGAATGTACCTGAGCAGGCTTCAGCAACAGGGATTGGTTAGCTGCCCTAGTAGATGGGCATCCTCAGATATGAGTGGCCAGCATTTATTTATGTGGGTATGCAAGTACACCATGAAATTTAAAATATGTTGGAACTTGGAAACATTTTATTATATAAGAAAAGTAAATCTATAATAAAATATTTAGGGCTTGCTACTGTTGCCAAATCTCATGCCACAAAGATGTTGAGCCCACAAAATCCACCTTATCTCTCCAGCTCTCACAGTTTTGATAGTGTCAGAACATCCTTTAGTATCAGATTAATCTACTGGAGGTCATGTCTAGCCTGTGTTGGGCTAACAACCCGGACAGGTGAACCTTCCTATTAGGACCTTGAATAAGTTCTCAAGGATTTTTTTATGAAAAGTAATATTTTTTTTCAGGGAACATAATTATGAATATTTAAGTCCTTTATACATGTCACTGAAAGTATTGTCCATTTCTAGCCACTACTTTTTCCTGTATTTCTGGTAGCATTTGAATTCCACATTGGAAAAAAGACATGTCTTTTGAGGCTAACCATGAATCAACCCATTTTTTGGCATCTTCATAAGAATGAAAGTGCTGCTCAGCCAGGCCACGTGCCATCGATTGAAACAAGTTATAATAGGATGGGGCAATATCTGGTGAATATAGCAGGTGGGGTAGGACTTTCCATTTAAGCGTTTCCATGTAGGTTTTCACCCATTTTGCAACATGTGGCCTAGCGTTGTCATATTGCAAAATCACTTTGTCGTGTCTGCTCATATAGCGGCCGTTTTTTTTTCAATGCTCAGTTCAAATGCATCAACTGTAGTTGTCAGCAATCACCTGTGATGGTTTCAGTCAGTTTGAGCAGCTCATAATACACTACGCCCAGCTGATCCTCCCAAATGCAGAGCAGAAGCTTTGAACTATGGATATTCGGTTTTGCTGCCAATATTGATGCATGACCAGACTTACCCCACAATCTTCTACACTTAGGATTATCATAATCTATTTAATTTTCATCACCGGTCATGATACGATGCAAAAAAACCTTTCCTTTTCTGCCATTGAAGGCAGCTGTTCACACATGACAAGATGCCATTCGATGTCTCTCGGCTTCAACTCATATGGCACACAATGTCCTTGCTTTTGAATCATTCCTAATGCTTTCAAAAGTTTTGAAACTGTTGTGCATTCAACTCATAATGATTCTGCAAGTTCAGCTTGCGCCTGACAGGAGTCTTCATGAAGTAATGACTTCAATTCTTTGTCTTCAAAATTTTTGGTTCTACCAGAATGTTCTTTATTTTCAACATCAAACTCATTATTTTTTAAGTGTCTAATCCAATCTCTGCATGTTGTTTCCGACAGAGCATGGTTGCCGTAAATCTCAATAAGAATTGTGTGTGCTTCAGCTTCAGATTTCTTTTTGAATAAAGTAGTGCAATAAAATTCCCCACAAATACATTTTCTTTGGCACAAAATCAGACATGTTTAATGCTATGAAAAGCAAAGTTTTTTACATGTCAGCAAAATGTCATACACTGAATTTCAAGCTTGCTTATAGTACATCCTTATAGATGCATTACCATCTGAAACTACACATACACAGTTTTGGGAGTGCCATCTGTTGGAAAACAGTGAGAACTTATTCAAGGTCCTAATATTATTGATACCCAACAGATTTGGGGTTTGGTATAAGTAAAAATATGGCTGTGTGGAAAATTAAATAAAATCAATAAATAAAATAATAATAATGAATAATAAAAAAAGAAAAAGAAATTGTTGTGCCAATATATACAATATTTACATTATTCGGACTATTGTCCTGATCTTTGTCGCCATATTTATCACAACGTTTTGACCGTTGTATGCTCCGGCCTTCTTCAGGTGGTTGGAATGTCGAACTGAACCCTTTATTTCACTCACTGGGGTAGACTGTTCTAGTTTCACGTGCCATGTTTAATGGATGTCAGTTATCAGTTATCTCCTGTTAATTACCCTCTCCAAGTTCTCCACTACTGGGTATTGAACTCACACTCTTTGGGTCTTGTCACTGGATCTAACCAATGCCTTTATCCACTATGCCATATGTCCTTGAGGACACATAATACCTCATCTCAGAAATAAAGACATACTCAATATATACAAATTTGAAATTGGAACTTTTTTTTTACTAATTTTTCACTCAATACAAGGCCCATGAGCCACTCAAGGTAGAGAGTCACTGATTGAGGTTGTTACAGTTTAAGAGGATATGTAGGAAATATATTGCTTAACTCTAAACTTAAAGAGGTTAAGATTTTTGTGATCAGGAAAGCTCTTCTTGGGAGTGTGTTCCATAAAGTAGTAATTTTGGGGAAGAAGCAGTTCAAATAAAATTTCAGGCCTACTAATGTTTTTCTATGATGCTAGTAATAAAGGTACTGGAAATTTTATTACTCTATTGTCTTTGTAAAACACACGTTAGGCGATGCTGTTTAAGTTGATAAAAAGACAACTTCTTTCTCTTTTCTCCCTCTTGCTCCAAGATATAACAGCATGTGGGGAAAAAAAATACATCTCTACTGGAGCATGTTCAATGTTCGTTTCCCCGGTCCACTGAGGACTGAACTCTCCACTTTCCAAGGCAAAAACCTCCACCCATGAAGTAAATCAATCCTTTCCTTTGGTCATTCCATATTAGCACAAGGCTGATTTGAACTTGACCATTATAACCATGCTTATTCTGACTTGACCAAACTTACTTCTGGACCAGAAAAGAAACTTGCTTCCACTTTCCAGTGCAGCCATTTGTACGTTATTTGCCAAAACTCCACCGTTGAAGTAAGACAAGTTTTACTTTGGTCGTTCCAACTCAGTGCAAGGCTGACTTAAGTTCAACCATTATAACTACTGATGAAGTAAGTACAACATTTTTATGGTAGTTCCAAATCAATGCTTGTCCTTGGCATGACATTAAACTGCGTCCACATCCTGGGAACAAAACTAAACTACAATCATGTTTTTTTTTTCACAAAACAAATTCACCTATGTTCTGGGTAGGACATTAAACTATTACTAGGCATAGCATAAGAAGCAAGATGGATTAGAAACTAATTATTTGTATGAGGAAAATTTCACCTACATGTCATCAACTTATACGATAAGCCTACAACCTATCCGTTTATACTTAAGATGGTGCCTTCAGGAAAAATAATATAGTTTTTCCATACAAACAATCTATTGAAAAAAAATAGACAACTTTAAACTACCAACAAAAATCATAATCCACAAACTATTTCTTTACACAAAATGCTGTGCTTAAACTACTTGTTCATACAAAAGTACCTATAAAATTGCAATATATAAAGTACACATTTATGAAAATTGATTCCCAAAAACTACAAATCCCCCTGAATGGAGCCACCTGTTTGCCAAGGGTGGCAACCTGTGACACCTAGGGACAGAGTCCTGGTGACTGAGTGACTCCTGACCTGGTATAAAATGGCCAGGAGTTTCCACAACACATCACTTCAGTCCCAACCTGGAATAGACAGCTAGATGGAATAGCCCAATTCAATCCAATCAGTTAGTCACATAATAGCAAGGCATAGTTGGGATGAAAGAGAATGGCTACAACATGGCTGAAAATCCTTATGCCATACTATACCTGGGTAGATATGGTGGGAAAATGAGGGTGTTCATAGTCACTTTCAGCATGACTATACTGTCTATATAGCCCTAACAGATCAGAGTGATTGGGATTAGTCCACCTTGATAGTGTTCTTTAAGAAGGAACTCCAAGGCAGGTGAGGATCATAGATAACGAATACAAAAACAAAATTATATGACTAACTCTTATAAACAATCGAAGAGACAGTATGAAAACTCTGAAAGAAAAAGTGACGATGAAATAGGGAAAAAACAATTTCTAATTTTCATAATCATAGAATCATTAGAAAGTGAAGTTACAAAAGGTTATATCATCCACAATAGAACCAAAGTCAGTTAAAAAAAAAAAAAAAAAAGAAAGAAAGAAAGAAAGAAAAATAACACACTTCTAATTCAAGTAAAAACCAAAAAAGACACAGAAAACATACTAAAAATCAATCAAATAAACAACATGAAAGTAAAGGTTTATTTTCACCAATTTCTTAATTCATCTAAGGGAGTAATAAAATGCCCAGAACTGTCACACTGTTCACTGGAAGAAATTAAAAATGATAGCACCCTAAAAATACAAGGCGTAACAGATGTCAACAGAATACAAATAAAAAGAAATGGCACATCAATAGACACAAACACACACGTTTTGACATTCAACAAACCTACCCTACCAAAACAAATAAAAATAGGATACACAATATCCAAGGTACAGGCATACATCCCTAATCCCCGAAGATGTCACAAATGTCAGAAATTTGGCCATCTACAACATCAATGTTTAAGAGTACCAGTCTGTTGAAGATATGGGGAATTTGATCATAAAAAGTCACCCTGTGAAAGGCCTCTTTTATGCCTAAACTGCAAACAAAACCACTCAACAGATTCTAAAAAGTGTAACATCTGGAAAAAGGAAAAGCAAATAGCAAGAATACACACAAAACATCTCATTCCAAGAAACTAGAAAACAGGTTGAAACTAACTTACGCAAATACTACTAAAATATCACCAAAATGACATACAAGAGCTTACAACTCTAATAAATGAATTAAAAAACTAATAGAACTACTAAAATTTAGCATACCACGCATAAACTATATGTATTCAGTATACCACTCATAGTCAAAACAAATCCTATCCTGTCAACCGCAAACAAAAAAAAAAGTCTATAAGTACAAAACAAATAACTCTGAAAATCCCAATCCAAAGTACAAAAATCCTTCAAGAAATAGAACCCTCCAAACATTCACAAGAGAAACAAAACTATTTCACCTACTAAACTTAATCTGGACAAGTAAAAACTCATAACACCCTAATATATAAGCATGATGCAAAAAATTATACAGTGGAATCATCAAGGCTGGGAAAAAAAACTATTACCAGCAATACATTTAAAAAAAATAAATAAATAAATGAAAAAAATAAATGATTATTACCAGCAATACATTTTTGAAAAAAAAATAATTACCAGCAATACATCATTAAAAAATTAATATGCCAGCAACAGATTTGACTCTCGACAAAAACCCTCTTTACAAAAATATGACAATGAAACCTGATCTACAAACCGATTTCTTACAAAGTATACATATTCTATTCATATGAGCCTATCCTAAAAATTTGGCATTAAATAACCCATTGAGATTGATATACCATAAAACAAACCAAACCAACTGTGTGAGGATGACTTGAGTTCAACCATTATAATGCTGCTTATTCTAACTTCTGGACCAAAAAAGAAAATGGACACACCCAAGAGACATTGAGAACTTTGTTTCACTACAGTTTTTATATATATATACATATATATATAGAGAGAGAGAGAGAAAGAGAGAGAGAGAGAATAAATGGTCCAGAATAGAAACCTACATTTTTGTATGCTTCTTCTTTGATTACATGGGAACATGCAACCCACCTAAAATATACATAAACACGCAACTTTTAAATTCCGTAAAGAAAATAATTAAAGAAAAAGAAATGATTATTATCATCATGATTATTATTATTTATTTATTTATTGTAATAATAAGCAAGAATTTTGTAGTGAAGAGGTACTGCAGGATTGTAATGGACAAGGTTAATCTTGATCATCAGCCTGTAGAGTTACAACTTGTTACAGCACAGGCACAAAACTTTCAAAGTAAATGAATTCAACATTTTCAAAAGAAAAAAAATTCAACATGTGAAGGATTTTTATACCCGTTTATGCTGTTCTTAGGTCATCATGTGTCATCATTTCAAAATCAAAGAGGAAAGAGAATAAGGCTTTCAAAAATCATGCTGCCTGTAATTTTAGCCAGGGACGGTAATCCAACATTGGTTAGCTGTCATACTCTACCCCATATAGGCTGCAACCAGATTAAAACAAATTTGCTAAAGAATTTCAGCATATGTTATAACAAGAAATCATTTGTCCTTCAAAAAGTTCTTGGTTATCTCTGATTCATTAAGTAGCAAATCTTTTTTTTCTTGTAAATAAACAATCTAATAAATAAATAGCACTTAATATTTTTGTTGTAAATTCTCAAGAACAACAACAAAAAAAAATGTATAAATTCACTTTCATCATATGTTTAGTTTTTATTCCAATTCTAACCATCACTTTTTAAAACAATAAACATTGCCAAAGAGTGAAGGTAGTTAAAAAAGCAGTGTCATGGGAAACACTATCCTTTTGACACTATGTCTTATTTGCGGGTACATTTATCCATGTTTGCTGATTACTTCTTTAATACAGACTGGACTAGAAGATTCATGTGTGATACAAAATCTGTTCTTGATTATTAAAAAGATAATCCAGAATCAAGTTGCTGGATATTACCTTGATGCTATGACTTCTAATATCATTCGATTACTGAAGCATTCCAGCTATATTGAAAACAAATCTGGAGTATTCCCAGACTCACAAATATCTGCCTACCTTGATGTCAAAAGTCAAGGTTTATCATCCACTGCAGCTGACGTGAAATTCTTGAAGTACAGCTGTATACTTAACTGCTTAGCATCGCAAACTTTTCTATCATAATTTCTTTGTTGGTATTGGAACTATACTATAAATCTTCTCTAAATATACATGCCCTTTCAAAATTAAAGTTTCACTTTTTTGCATTAATTTCACAGCTCTGTCAGTCGTAACGAAAACCTTGTGCAAGGCTGAATCTGGGATCTATTGAATACTCAAAAATTGAAATTTTAACATTTGTTGAAATATATTGTTGTGGAACTATTTAATGTTGATATTTTATCAACACTAAAACAAAATTTGATGTGTTGGAGTTTTCCTCAAACAAGAGAGTAAGAATTAACATACAAACAACTGCATACAATTAATGTTTTATTGCCATAGCAAACTAAATAGAAAGATTGAGTCATTCATTTTCTACAACCTTTTGCAAGTTATTTAAAGCCAGAAAATAGTTTTAGATTGTAAGAATTTGTTTTTAGAGATAATAATGATTTAGTGATACAAATCTTACTAATTAACCCATAACTGAGGGGAGAGGAGGTGGATTCATATCTTTTCCAAGGGTATTTGAGTGTAAGTGAATATAACGAACACAACTTGGCTCTTCGATTAACAATTCCAAGTCATTATCCATTACACCACCTGCACATCCAAACTTACAGCACCTGGTATTCCCAAGCAGTCACCCATCTAGGTACTGATTAGACTCAAGATTACTTAACTTTGGTGATCATATGGAAACCAGTGTTTTAACATGATGTGGTTGTAAGCTTAAATAGAAAAAATACAAAGGGGTGAATAAGAGTTAGTTAAGTTGGTAGGCTGGACAAAAATCCTTCATGGGCTAGATGTGGTCCAGCAGTTGCCAACTTCTGGTCTTTGAACTCAAATCCAAAATTCTTCAAAACATCCAACATCTTCTCAGCCCTCTAAGTAGATGCATTGTCCTATAAAAAGAGAATTTTCCAAGCTTGTCTTGCTGATTTTTTCTTTCAACACCTCCTTCATTTGCCAGAGCAAGTCTGAGATATATCCTGCATTGACTGTTTAGTCCTGAAGATAATCAGTCATCAGTGGCCATGATCTTTTCTACTTTACTGAAAACAGTACAATTTGTTTTGTCATTCTGGTCACAAGATCTTGATCACATTTTTCCTAAAGGTGTTGATATTTATGGCTATTGCAGGTAAATGTGGTTTAAACAACATCCTAGTGTATAAAAAGACTTTGTGGATAGATTTCTGAGGAAATTTGAAATATTTTTTGTCTACTTACTTTGGCAATGAATAAAACAGTGAGTCAAGTCTATTCATTCATATATGATTATGAAATTAGTGTAAGTAAAAATTGCCCTGCAGTGGCTGAGAGAGTTCACCAACAGGACAGTACATATTGATAAAATAGAGGAAACACACAAACAAAAACAAAATTAATATTTTTGACTTAAAAGACTAAAATAAAAAACAAAAAAACAAAACAGAAAAAGAGAAAAAAATCATACCTGGATACAAGAAAGGTAAAAATAAATTTAAAAAAATTAAGATTACAAAATATCTATAAAGATAAAAAAAAAACAACTTTTTTTTGCAGTTTTCTAATGTTTTTATTGAAATATTAAAAAATACAGGCAAAAATAATTAAAAAAAAAACCCTAAAAAACTACAATATTTGCAAATATAACAAAATACTGACAGGTAGACAGCTGAAAATATTTTAGCTGTTGGAATGTTTTGTTTTATATATATATATATATATATATATATATATATATATATGGTGCAGCAGAAATACCTCCCATTGTACAACATTAGTGGCAATGGTGTCTTCATCTAGCTAATGTCTTACCATTATATGGGCGGTATTTCTGACGAAATCCGTATATAAATAAATACATACACACAAGAGATGTTAAAAAGTTATCAGCCTGACCAAGAAGCCCTTTCCTCCAAAAATTGAATGTTTGTTTATTTGGTCAGATTTCGGAAGGTGGGTTAAGCCAAGAAATTTTCAGCACCCTTTGTGTGTGCGTGTGTGTGTGCATATAATTTTACAGCAACTGAATAAATCAAAGAGACAAAAATGAAGAAAACTCAACCTGAAACACAATGAAAGTAACTAAGTGAGGAAAATCAATATAACATTTTTTCAAAATTTAAAAAATTCAGATTAATAAAAGTATTTTTTTTTAATTAAAAATATAAATTTAAGAATTTGGCAAATATTTTAAACCAAGAATGTGAAACAATTTAATACAACACTTTAAATTTTTTTTTTCCATCATAAAATACCACATTATTGGAAAAATAATTAGGAAAATAATTTATTTTTTAATATTGGAGGAAAGCAATTAAATTAATTAACCAAATCAGATATGAAATTTATTCATAAAGATCTTTAAAACTATGAACACTTAATCATATTAAAATTAAGAATCAATTTAAATTAGCATCAGATAATTTGATGATAAATTAAAAGCTGTTTAAAATCCATATCCATATATTTGAAATTTCAAAATTAAAATTGATAGAACAGATAGACACAGTTATGAAATAAACTCAATTTTAAATCTGTTCTGAATAAAAATAGTAAACAGAAGTAAATTTCTCTACATACATGCACATATGTATGAAATTGTATGACAAATGAACCAAGTTAAAAAAAGAAACAGTTATTGTTATACAATTTTATGTTTTGACAACAAAAGAGGCGTTATAATTTTACATCCATTTGTGCTTAGTTGTAGCTGGTAAGCTTATCATTCATTAGACATTAAAACAAAGATGAAGAAAATTGTGTTTAAGAAAAAGCATTATCTGACACTCTTGATTAATCAGTAACAAAATAAGATTTTTTAAAAAATGTATACCAAAAAAATTTTCATTAGCAAATTAATTTCATCCAATTATTTTTAAAAATAAAAAAAATAATGCATAATTTAACAACTTGACCAGGATTATATTTTTTTAGAAAGACTCCCAAAGCTAATTAAATTTTAAGTTTATACACATAGAATTACAATGTATGATAAAAAAAACAATAATTACCACTTTTCTTCCAAATTGTCATTCTGATGGACAGCACAAAATAATTGACCATTTTAACATTCCAAAGAAACAAAAAAGTGAAAAAAAGATTAATTTGAAACTAAAAAAAAGAATACTGCTAAATCTTATAAAAAAAAGTTGACAATCTTGGACCTTTGTACCCACAATAAAACGGAGTACCAAAAAAAAAAAAAAAAAATTTTTTTTCCCCCTTAACACTGCTATTATTTTAACTACTTTCATTCCTGGGTTTATTATTTTAAAAAGCAATGATTAGAATTGTAATAAAACCTAAACATATGAACTCAGTTTCATATGTTTAGGTTTTATTCCAATTCTAATCATTGCTTTTTAAAATCAAGGAGTGAAAATAGTTAAAATAATAGTGATGTCAAAGGAAAAACCATCCTTTTGACATTCCATTTTTTGTGAGCATGAAGGGTACAAGTTTGCCAAGAAATTGATGACAACTGAGAGATATTAGGTTAATGATGTAATAATGGCGTTTTTTGACGTATTTTTTAACGTCAAAAAACGACATTATTACGTCATTATTTTTGCACCAACCTAATAGTTTCATTCCCTCACAGAAGAAATTGTTGAAGCCTGTCATTTTTAAAGGACATTGAAGGCAAAAATGTCACTATATGTATAATTCTGTAAGCACAAAAAACTCCATTTGGGTTTAATTTCTTTTGCCACTATAAAGTCAAATGTGTTTTTAAATTAAAAAAAAAAAGGTTTATTTAAAAATAGAGTAATTGTTGTTTCTTTTTAAGTTATTCATCCCCAAATGCATATCATCACCAAAGAACTAGTTTTCATAGTTGTTTTGTTGTTTGTGAGAAATGAATAATTATTACACAATAAATATGTAACACATTTAAAATTTTCCTGTAATGTATTTAAAATAAAGCATAAATGTGATATCTGGTAATGAATTTAATAGATTTATCTTACCCTAATGAACAGGATGGCATCTCTGCAAAACTTAAAATTGGAAGCCATTTACCTCTTTTATTTAACTATTTACTTAACAATTACAGTTATGTAGATACGAGTTTGCCGATAGCACCAAGAATGACAGTATTTCAAATATATTTTCCCCGTTTATTAATTTTTTTCTTTACAAAATTGCTCTTCTCAGCATCTGGGTCCTGGTATTACCAGAACAAGGGAGATAACCTTAATATTACAAAAAGATACTTCACAGACAAAAAATAATTGTATATTATATACTAAGATAATCAATTTTCTACAAGTTTATAATTGTTGAGTATCTAGTTGAAGATTAAACTCACTGGTTTTCATTGTAAATGTTCTGATGAGCTTTCTTTGTTGACTTCACAAATTTAAGCACAGTACTAGATTGGTAGCTAGTCTTATAATTTCACTGTTAAAATTACTAGTTGCAACCATAAGTTCTATGCTAATTGTTTCTTTGACATTTCTTGCTTGTGGAATTCTTTTCCGTCTTTCTGCTTTACTGTCAATTACGATCTTCAAAAATTTAAATGCAATGCCAATCTTCTGTCTGCTTGAATCCTGTTTTTTTTTTTTGTTTTTTTTTATTTTCTTATGTTACTTTCACTCTCAGTAACCCCTTGCATCGTAGTGGCTTTTAATGTCTTGTTTGGGGTGTAAGGATAAAAAAAAAAAAATAACAGCTTACTGGAATAGCCCGATAACCAAATGACTTGCAATATATGATTTTTATATATCACCTTGGCAAATGTCATCAGATTTATCATAATTACATCAATATTGAGTTACAATTTGTACTTTGATGATTCACATGCTGTTATTTAAATGGATTTTATTATCTTAAAGGAACCTTCTAAGTGACAACGTAGAATGGATATTTACCATTCATAAGGATTAACAGATTGGGCATCTTGATGTGGTGTAATGGTTAGCAAGCTTGTCTTGCGAGAACAATTATGACAGTTTAGTGAGTTCAATCCTCAGTGAGTGCCCAGATACTTTCGGCCTTGTGTCATATCTAAGCTATGCTTAGAAAATCACCATAAGGATTAACTGTTAAGCATTTGAAAAAGCATCAATCAGGTTTTGTCTAAACAAAGCAGGACCAATCCTATTTTTTTTTTTTTTTTTTTTTTTTTTTGCATTCAATATATGATCTCTACTGAAGCAAATGAATTTAGATATTTATATTGTATTGTTATTTACATCCAAATTATATCTGGAATCCGCCACACTCCACAAAATCTATCTAACCAACATATTTATATAAAGTGGTAAAAATCCATCATTCACTAATTACTAACAATGTTATTTTTATGAAGACATTGACTATATTTTATTATTTTTATTCTTTTTTTTAAAAATCTTAAAAGAAAACATATGGTGACTTTATAAACTAGTTTCTATTTTGTTAACTAGATTTTTCAAAAACAAAGGAAAGAAAGTTTGAGTTTTGACAAGAGCTTATTTATTTCCAATTGAATTGTTTACTGATGGCCAGTCTGAATAATTGTACTAGAAAGCAACTAAAATTAATATGAAAGGTATAATAGTCAAAATTTCAATTATCTATGTTACAAAAAAAGACAAAGAAATCATGATAATATTATTACTATTTTTCAATTAATTTCCTATATTTAAACTACAATTACCTGTTGATATCATTGTAATATGAATATTCAGAGGACAATCACTTGTTGATATCATTCTAATATATTTAGAGGACAATTGCTTCTTGATATTGTAATATGAATATTTAATGGATAAGAATCTATTGATATCATTGTAATGGCAACCATTCTTTACTGATATCACAAAAACCATGAAGTAACTATTTTAATAATTACCTTATTTAATGGTAAATAAGACTCCAACATTTACATTTTCTAACAACATTTTTGAGTTAGACTAATTATTAAGTTATCCCTTCTTGTCTGCTTAAGATTGGGTTTCCAGTTTCTCTTTCATTCCCAGTAGCCTTACATTTTAATAGTATTATTGCCTTGCTTGGGGTGAATTGATAAAAAAAAAAAAAGAAAACAAATTATGACAAGAATAGACTGGATGATTTCCAGATGTATGTGTAACATAATAGGTAAAAAGGTAATGTAGTTGTATCAATATAGTTGTAGCTGCATATTATATGGACAGGATTTAACAGCAATTGATCACAAAAATGGGACAGATGAAACACTATTTCTGAGGAGCCAATTGCTTGAAGCTTTTCTTGGGCAAGAGTAGCAGGGTTATACCAGAAATATGTGAATTTCAGAGAGATACTAGCAGCCCGTAATAAATGTGGACACCCACAGATGATGCAAGACAAGGAGAATAACCACCAAGCAAAATCAATCAATCCTTCATGGGTTATTTAAAGCTGAGACATATTTTTTGATAGCAAGAAGAATTCTTTTTTTGCAAGTGAATATTGCATTAGCAATATTTTGAAAATAACAAGGATTTTTCCAGAAACGGACCCTACTATTTAACCCTTAGTTGTGGAGAGGAGATGGATTCATGCAGGTACTTGCACATAAGCAAATGTAATGGACCCAACTGGAATCTGAACTCAGCTCACTGATTACTCATTCTGAGTTACTATACATTACACCACCTGCATATCCCCAAATGGAGAGAAACATTGCACTAAATTACATGCCAATTCAATGCTGGTGTCACTCAACCCATCAATTAATGCACAGTACATTATATAGGGTTTCATAGTTGTTATTTACTAAGCTTAGTTTAGTTTGGCATAAGGTTACAAGTATGGAGCATCCAGTGAGGATCTAACTTCTCAGCAGTAATGATTAACCAAACTAGTTTAACCATTACCTCACCATGAGACAACTGAAGGTTTCCATAATAGTCTGCTAATAAGGTAAAGATTTTTATTTCAACAAAATCGACATTGACAAGACATGATCTGAATTAAACAGCTGAATGCTTGATTTATATTCAAATTTCTATAACAAGTTGAAGTAAAAAAAAAATCAAAGCATTGAGCTGCTTAAAGACAATCAGATTTTCCCTCACTTATGTAAAAATTCTTTTCTGATGTTGCCAGTTCATTGGTGAAACATGTCAAAGTAAAAAAGTTTTACAAATTGTCTTAAATTTAATAATATATATATATATATATATATATATATATATATATATATATATATATATATATATATAAATATATATATATATAAACATTAAGAATAATGCAGCTTTAAATAAAATGCACATGTAATACAAAGTGAATAAATATAATAAAAACAGAATATATTTAACAAATATTGAAAATAAGACCAAAAATGTTACAAAAACTTAATTTCTTTTGACTAAAATTTAAATTCACAACCAACAATAGAACTTGAACCTTTAACCCAGAATTTTAAACATTCAGACATAGAAAAATTGACAGTGAATTTTCCTATACTGCTGTGCAAATCAGTGACCAGTATTCATCATATGCAACAAAACAAATTCAGACCGTTGATGTAGAACACATGATTCCATAAGAAGGAACATATTTCTACAACTCAATACAGAAATAAGACTACAGTCTCATGGAAAAAAAGCATTTCTTTCCTATAACAAATATTTAATCTCCTTCCTAGTTAATGCAATTAATTCACTACTAAATATTAGTCAGACACATCAAATATTATACAGTGAAAATTTCAGATCAAAATTCAAATTATGTTGGCAAAGTTTCACAAACATAATCACAAAAAAATGAGTGTGTCAGATGGATGGTTTTTCTCTTGATATTACCATCTGTATACTTCCAAGGCAATTTTCTTTTTAAAGCTATATTAAGAAATATTTATTTTATTAAAAAATAAAACCCAAACACATGAAACTGGATTTATGTTTTCTTTTTTCTCAAGAATTGACAACCAAAATATTAAACACTATTGTTATTAGATTGTTTATTTAAATAATTTTACGTTTACAAGATTATAAAATGAACCAACTACAATGCAATATTTATTATTTACCATTTTATAAAGAAATAAGTATGAAAATTTTTTTCATAAATTTATAAAAATGGCTGTGGACACAAATATTTAAATAATGATGAGTAAATGTAATTATAAATTTTGAAAAGATGCATTTTCCAGAAATTTCTTTCATTTGATCTTGTCACATAAATTCACTAAAATAGGTTGTGAGCATCAAGATTCATACATTTTTGCTTAAGAATTTGACAGCAAAAATGTTAAACACTATTTATTAATTAGACTGTTTATTTATAAGAATAGGATTTAACATTTTTGTTTTCCAGAAAAAAGGTAGTTTAAAGCTTGGATTTTATAAAAATTCTACAAATAGCTTTTTAAAACAATAAAAATTGCAGCAAGAGTATACAGTAATAGCAGTGTCAAGATAAAAACTGTCCATTTAACACACCGTTTTTGGGGGGTTATTTTGCAGGTATGTTTCTTAAATTATAACATCTTTGTGTCAGGCTACAAATTTATTGAACCGCCTTCATTGGTATTGTATGGAACAGAAACACTTTTGTAATTGTAACTATTTTCTTGAGCAAGGCCCCAAAACATCATATCCTCTCCTGATAAAACAGTTGGGGAAAAAAAAAAAATCAATCTGATATTATTTTTCTTTTTAATATATTAAGATATCTTTTGCAGAGTACTGATCATTTCCATGGTAGAAAATGAGAGAAAAGATGGATTTTTCTCTATTTCGTTTAATTAGTGATGGAACGATACCAATATTTTTAACTAATTCCGATTACTGTTCTATATTCCCAATTCTGATTCCGACACCTACAATGATTAAAATTCATTATTTTCAGGTCCTATAGCTGATTTGAGAAACTTAATGAACAAGGAAACAAGGTGGCAGGGCCAGACAAAATTGCAATGGAAATACTAACAGCTTCCAATGACTTTAGCATAGACAAGATCACAGAAATAAACGAATGTGAACTCTACCGAACAGTCAGCCTAATGAGCCATGTAACAAAACTTATCATCCATATTCTGATGAATAAAGTGCACAGCAGAATAAGGCCAGAGATAGAACAAGAACAGTGTGGGTCCGTTAAAGACACCAGAACAAGGAACGCGGTATTCCTGCTTGGAATGTTATCAGAAAGAACAACACAAATGCAGAAGGACGTGCACCTATGTTTTATAGACTACACAAAGGCCTTCAACAAAGTACGCCATAAGGATCTGTTGGAACTGCTCAGCAACTGTGATATATTTGGGAAAGATATTAGAATAATCAAGAACATCTTCTGGCAGCAAACAGCATGCATGCACATAGAGAACAAGTTCAGCAAACAAACAAAAATAGAAAGGGGCGTAAGGCAAGGATGCGTCTTCTCATCCGACCTATTCAACCTATACAGCGAGGCAATTCTGAGAGAATTGGAAATTCTACTGGGATTCAGCATTGGCAGCTACAATCTTAACAACATAAGATATGCAGATGACACAGTACTGATAGCAGACATGGAAAAGAAATTACAAAACCTCGTACAGAAGGGAACGAAGGAGAGCGAGAAGAAAGGACTAAGCATAAACTACAAGAAGACAGAATTTAATATCATGAGTTACCAGCAATCATGACAAAGACTGCTCATGGATAAAATTGGATTCATGACTTTCTGAAAGCATTAGTAAAACAAGAATTTAAATTTTGGTTTGTTCATATCTTTTTTAGGGTTGGAAGAAAATATCCCAACAGTAATATTATCTAACAAACAACTGGCATTAACTTAAAACTATTGTTATATATTGCATACCAAATTTCAACTCACCTACACAATTAAGCTTATGAAATTAAATAAAAAATTGTTTTAACCTTATGATATTAAAAAAACATTTTGTTTAAATTTTTTTACAAAATAGTTGTATGTAAGGATCAGGCTTCGGCCTGCTACTGGTAACATGTAGCTCAGTACAATCTACTATAGTTGGCATCTAAACCAACTCCTCCACTAGCTTTTCTGCTGGTGAGGAGGGTGGCAATGTCATCCCAGGGGACAAAAAAATCAAAACCTGTTAAAGGACAGATGAGCTTCTTATAGGAGCAAAAGGCTTACGCATATATATATATTACATACAAACACACACACACACACACACGCATGCATGGTCAATTTTTCACAAAGGGGACTACTTCTTGTCATTGGTCTGGAAGAGGTGATCCCAGCATGCGAAACTTTTGGAAAATGCCTGAAAACCATACCATGAGTTGACCCAAGCCTTGTGAGTCAAATTATGTAGACATAGCTCTTTGTGGGCTATCGATGGTTTTGCTAGCACAAAGTCACAAGGGTTTGTGTGTGCTGGCCTTGTTCAGACTGTTGATCATGCCAGATAGCACACTTCTCTCCCAGAAAATGTAACTAAGGTCACTCAGCATAGTTGCAGTATAAACCACAAGTAGGCTCTGTGGTTGTTGAACAAACCCAAATGTACTGGAGCAGGCGTCTGCAACAGGGATTGGCATAATAGACTGGCATTCTCAGATACAAGTGGCCAGCCATTATATATGACAGGGTATCAAGTCTTGAATGCCAACCTTCCTAGAGATGTTGTCTTGATAAAAACAGTCAGCATACTTGGACTGCTGTGAGTGTCCAAGTTGGATATCAGGAGGAGCATCCAGCCTTGTAAAAACCTTGTCTCAAATATTTATGACAAATCTTTTGTCAGGCAGGACCCATCTTGCTTTTTGCAAGATTAATCCAAGTATTAATGTATATATGTAAATATAGGTCAATAAAACAAAGAAATGTTTATTAACTGGAATGTTTTTAATATATTTTAAAAGTTAAGCCTCTGTAATTTTAGGACAGAAAAACTGTCAAAAGCATTCTAAAGAAAGCGTTTGCCATTTTTAATACTGAATTACTAAAACAGTAAATAAGTGGCCAAATTCTAAACAAACATCCTCCATAGGGAGCTCGCCATGGTGTCCTAGCTTATAAGGTGACTGCTACTGGGATATATGGGCATCTGCAAGCATGACCTCAAACCCACTGATATCAGTGGATGCTTGAAAAGTGACAGTTATAAAGTTATTGTCTCTGGCAATGTTATTCATAAGCAAGCATTGCCACTGCAGAAAAACAATAGAACTGACTGTGATTGAACTTAAGAGAGAGAAGAAGGGCTGTGGAAGCAACCACTCAACTGCCTCCATCAACCTTTATATGTAGCAGATATGACAGGGATTGTCACTTAAAAAAAGTCAGCTTGTTAAAAAACAACCAATCCCGTTGTATGTGCAACTAAGTCCTCAATGTGCACATTCATTATCGAATTAAGCAGATGGAGTAGACATATATACAAAATTACTTTAGTATTTCATGCTCAGGCATAAAAAATAAACTGTTTTTGTGTAAAAAATTAGACAAATTAATCAATATCAAGAAATATAAGTAATTAATTATAGAATACATATTAATTGGATTAAGCACTCTTTCACACATACTTACATACCTGAAGCATCCAGCAAATGCAATATTAATAGCTTATATAACTAATAAGCTCTTTGCTACACTACCTGTATTTAACACACTGTCGGCAGTCAATTACAAAATCCGACTTCAAACACCTTTATAATAGCCAACTTAGGCAATAAATATTTTTATGAGTTGATTTATGACTTTAATTGAAGTCTTAACATTGTTTTCAAACTATAAGTACCATTGCAAATAAACTCATTGTTGGCAGCCACAGATGAAAATGTATCAGAAAATGTCAAGCTTGACATAACTTGTAGTCGTTATCATAATAAAAACTGCCAGCCATGAGTTATCACATTATCGGCAGTCAATGTGTTAAAGTATCTTTATGGGAGAATATGATATATAAATTTCTATACATCAAAACAATGTTAGGTAATTGAATGACAAAGTGGAAATAATTCTATATAATGCATTTCATCCTCTAAATGAAGTCCTTTTAAATGAGGAAGCTTATTACACAGAATTTTTCCCACTTAGCCATTCAATTACCTCACAAGGTATCTCTAGAATATCTTGTATTATATCTTATATATTATCTATTCAAAAAACATTCAAGGTTATTGTATGCAATATTAGGTTTTTGAAAAAAATGTGTATATGCATACAGATGCTTGTATGCATCATGGGACAAATTTGATATATGTAGGTACAGTCTAATTGTAAAAAAAGAACAAAATTACACAGCAAATACTTTTCAACAATCTCTTTCCTTGTTAATGCATTTAATTTAGTAGGAAATAGTAATCACAGAAAAAAAAAATTGACCTGAAGTTTTCATTGTACAAATGTGGTGCTGAAAAGTCTTTGTCTGAATTACTTCCCAAAACTCAAATTTTAATGATCAAACATCAATAGGATATAGAGTGTTCCAGGAATATTGGCTATGAATCATTGGACGAAACTGTTGAAATGAAACTTATATGAACAGTCAGAAATGCCCTTGTGTCAGACTTTAATTATTTCGTTTTTGGGAACAAAATTTTTCCCAATAGTCTGATCTAATAATTATTGATTCCATATTTCTTTTAATTCAAGACTACTTATATGACATTATATTTATGAGTTTTATCTTGTCTGAAGCCTGAATCTTCAGTTATACACTGTTGAAATTGGCTTCTGGCTCAATAGCATATGAGACAGATGACCGTCCACAGTTCTGACATAACTTTGTTAATCAAGTTGCCAAAATAAATTTGGTGTTATATTTTATGTTTTGTTAAACTCTCTAATCTTGTATTTAAGGTTTTTAGACATATTGAAAATAAAATTTTAGTTTGGGATACCTAATCAAAATACTGATCTTCCCAAGAATATGGATCAGGTCATGAACTTTTCAGTGTCCTTTTTGTACAATGAAAATGGCAGATCAAAATTCAGCTAATGTGTCATTTTTATAAGTAAAATCAAATTGTAAAAGAAGTGCACATGTTTGTATGTGTGTGTGATATGACAGCTTTGGAAAGAGAAATTTTTATGCTTATGCTATGAATTTACAAATGAAAGATTTTCAGAAAAATATGTCAAAGAAAAAAAAAGAAAATATCAGATCATTTTTCTTTCATTGTTACAAAAGATTTGTCAAAGTAAAAAGCTAAAGTGAAGAAACTTTTAAAGAAATAAATGATTTTTTTTTAAATAAATAAAAAAAGAAATAAGCATATAAAAATAGGAAGAAAAAATTAAGTAAAAAAAAAAATGGAGAAAATTAAATTCAGAAAGATTTAAAAACTTAAAAATTATTTGTAAGTACAAATTTACTAAAACATAAAAATGAAGGTAAAAAAATGAATTACACAAAAAAATAAATAAAAAATATTGAAAACAAAAACAAATTTTTTTTAACATGAAAAGAAAATAATAAATGTGATTAAATTTTTTCAAACATCAACATTATGTGTTTCCTTTCCATTGCGTAAGGCATCCAAGGTATGAAATAATTTTTGAAGTATTTTAAGTCTACCTCCTTTGGTTGAAGGTGAATTACATTCCTTAAGTAAGTAATCCATATCCCAATCATCTCTAGCTGCTTTGGACATATCATGCAAGAGTCCTCCAGGAATTACTGGGTCTATTGCAGATCCAGAGAGGATGTAACGACAAGCCATATAAATATTCCAATCAGAACGAGCATGTCCACATAATTCCTTGTAAGGAGTTGGAGGGACAACCTCATCATATATTAGGAATTTTGCTTCATAGGTTTCCATAAAATTATTTTTATTTTCTGGAATAAAAAGAAAGTGCAATGAAATATAATGGATGCTGTGTGCTGAGTTTTATTTAAAGACATAATGATTTCAAATAGAAACAAGAATTTCATAGTTTCTGTCCAACATCTTTGACAAGTCATCATTAATTTTTTTTAACTAGTACCCTATCTGGTGACATCTAACACTGATTATCTACTTCCAAACACATTTATTACACTATTAGGGGTTGTTTGGTTGGTGAATTTTATAGTATCAACCCTTGTTACTATTATGGAGTTAGGCTAAGTAAAAGCACAGATAGATTACATCATTTTTTATACTAATAGTAATATTAGCTGTTTCCTTATAAGAAAACATTCAGCATCCATTGACAGAGCAACCAGTATTGCTACCATCAGTTGAGATTTATAAAATCTTTCTTCTAAAACAATTTTTCAGGAAAATAGGTTTCTCAAGTCCAGTAGATGTTATTGCTCTTTCCAGTATTGATGGGGGCTTCATCCCTAACATTTTATTTGAAGTAGTGTGAAATAACGACATCTTAATTATGCCATCGTTTTCTATTCAAGCTATATGTGTTATCCATTTTAGTTGTTGTTGACTGTCCTCAAGTGATATAGTTTCTCTTATTTGGTACAGTTCTTTGTGATCCTGTAGCACCAGTCCATAAGGCTCAAGAAGGATGATCTTTGCAAAGACCCATAGGATCCACTCGTTCAAAGCCGTTTTTAACAATTGATTTGAGAAAGCAGTTGTAGATAGCTGCCAGTTCAGATATTTCTGAACAAGTTTGGCACCATGCATATAAAAGTCTTGATCTGACGAGGCATTTTTTGAACATGACTCGAGTTTTCAGGTTGGTGTTTTGGTTTTGTAGTAATTTGTGGTGTTGGGCAAAACTATCCCTAGCACAGCTTATTCTATGTTCATTTTCCTTATTTCCTATACTAAATTTGTTATAACTGATCCATACACCAAGGTACTTGAAGTGTTTTGTATTTACTAATTCTACATTCTGAATTTTTCTAATGGATTCAGGGTACATACCACCCCTGCATTCATTCCAATTCCAGTTCATATATTCTGTTCTAGGAAGGTTTATCTTGAAACATTTTGTTGAGGATGTTGATCTTCTGTACAAGATAATTCTTATTCCAACTATGAATACCTCTATCATTGGGGCATATATACACCCACCTCCTCATCATCAGCCACATTTGCCTGAGAAGGGAAAGTAGGTCTTCTACTGGTAGATTCACTTGGGGTGTGGTATGGAATGCTTAAATGATCAGTGCCCAACTCTTCACATCTATGCTTGTAAATGCACAAGGCATAGTTTAAGATTAAATAGATTAGGGCTCTCATTTCCTCCTGACAGGGTTTCAAATGTAGTCCTTGCCAGATATGTAAGATTTTATGGACCAATAAAGTTCCTCTATTAGATCGATATATTCAGTGGATAGTTCATCCAATACGGGGCTCAAGAGTCACTCAAGGTAGATGGTTTCTGTTAAAATGGTTATGATAAATAAAGTGTATGATATAAAAAGAGAAGATGGTAGGAAATGAATAATATGACGATAGGGAGGCTAGGTAATGACCAGCACTTGATTTGAAAAGTTTAAAACTGTTGCGTTCAAGGAAGCATCCATACAAGAGTCTGCTTCCTAAAGTAGCTGTTCTTGGGGAAAAAGCTGTCCGAGTGAAACTTTCTCTTTATGTTTGGAATATGAAGGAAATGAGGCTGATTCATCCCTGCGGTAGTGGCATGACATGTCTTAATTGTAAAATTCTGAACTAGTGAAATTAAAGAATAGTGGAACTAAAAACCTGGGTAAACAAACTATCAGATACTTCAACTGAAGACCTGGGAGATTATATACTATCAAATATGGTATTTCTTTCATCCAATTTCAGTTGCTTTTCATCACAAATCTAAGACTTATTCTATCATCATGAATGAGCAAAACAAAGATGAAAGAAATACATGTTAAAGAATTATAACACACAATGCTTCATCCAAGAAACAATCATATACAAAACAATCATATCACTCCTAATACATTTTGTTTTTAAATGCCATGTCCCTTCAGAACATAGACGATCATGGCTCTACACTGATTCCATTTTCTTTCTTATCTGCAAATTACCATGACTTCTTAAAAAGGACAGTGGAGTAGTTTCCCACTGCCTTCTCTAGGCTTTTGAATTCAGTGTAGTCTTTCTCTCTTCAAAAGATAAGCAACCATGGCTCTACACCAATTCATTTTCTTTATTATCTGCAAATTACCATGACTTCTTAGGTTTATTATAGTCACTTACATGCAAAATACCATTAAGTAATGTATGAATTCACATCATTTCCTCACCCCAGCCATGGGTAATTAATAGGATTTGTATTAATAAAAGTCATTATCTCCCAAAAATTCTTACAATTTAAAAATATTTTCTGGCTTTAAATAACCTGCAAAAGGTTCAATTTTAATGTATTGAAGATAAATGGAAAATAAAAATTAAAATGTATTACTCACCATTCACAAATGATTCTCGATCCACAACTACGACATTATTAAGATCAACAAATTTCACTTGACCATATTTGTCAACAACAAAGTCATTAGCTTTCAGTTCTGTCCAATAAATTGCATAGCCATGGGGATTATCTGTGAGAATTTCAGCAATTTTCAACACTTGGTAAGCAATGTCCGCCTTAAGAAAAAAAAATAGAAACAAGATTGTAAATCTATATTAAAAATATCAAATTATTTTATAAAGAGAATATAAATAAACTAAAAAGATACAGAAATTGTTTGATGGTTGAGATGGTGAAACATCCCCTGATTGTCAGTCATTGACAATTGAACCCAGATAAAAGCCAAAATTTTGAATAGGAAAACTTAAAGAAAATGTGCCCTCAGGCAAGATTCAAACCTGAAAATTCATTGATTCTTTAGAAAATGTTTTGTTTATGTTTCAGATACAGAACTGAGCTGGTATGGCTTCCAAGAAATTCTGAACAAGTTCATGTGTATTAAAATAGAACAAATAGAACATATATATTATACACACACACAATTGTGTCCTACATGGAATTGTCACATAGTGTAGGATACAAGTTCGATTTCTGTCAGAGGATGCATATTTTCTATGAGATTTCTTGCACATTCAGGCCAGCAGATGTTGCTAATACTGTTTATTATAAACAGAGCATTTACTGAAATATGTGTGTCTATATAAATAACATAACAAAATATATTAAAATAATTGTCGAACTTAGACCATTTCATATATATATATATATATATACATAAAAATAATTGTGTATTTAGGCAGCAAATCTTCATTTATACATGTTTCATTAAAGATGACAGACAAGATACTATGATTAAGCTTTTTCTTTAATTTTTCTTGTGTTTGAACAAGTGTTTTCTTTTTTGGACACAGAGTGTGTAGAAACTGACCAAATGTTCTATAATTCCGAGCCCTTTCAGCTATACTTTTAGCCATTATCAAGGATGATTTCATTTTATTTTAGTTTTTTCAATTTAATTGAGTGTGTGGGTTGTGTATGTTTTGAGTGTTATAGAGATGTTTTATTTTCTGAATACAGTTAGCACATTGTGGCCCTGTTCCTAGTCAATATTATTAAGTGTTGGCTTTTCCTTTTTTATTATTAAGGCTTCCATTATTTTTAATCTTTTTATACATGTGGATGAGGTTATCATATTTGTATTTTCTACTATTATGTTTCGAATGGAATCATTTTTCTCTTTCACACTTCCTGATGATGACTCATGTGAGCTGAAAGATTATTTTACACAATGTGAATTTTGTCCAGTTTATCTACACATATCATTTGCAAAAGGATAATCATACATTAGAAAAAAAGGAATATTAAATTCAAGACATAAAATATCTATTGTTTCTAAAAATACATCTTTAAAAGGACAACTGCTCCTTTTATTTATATATATATATATATATATATATATATACAGTGACACGCATAAGTATTGGATACATGTTATTTTCTGTTATAACTCTAAAATGTATTCAACCATGAGTTTTTAATTTTCCTTCCACATACAACTAAAACAACTTTACGAGATATTACTTACCAAATATCAGGCAAAATGGCAGACATAAACTAGAGTTATAACAGAAAATAACATGTATCCAAAACTTATGCGTGTCACTGTATATATCACATTATGAATGGAAATGATAAGACAAAGTGGAAAAGTTATAAGCAATGTGTCTGTTGGTCTCAGCTTCTTCAGGTCAGAATGAAAGACAACTGTGTAATGCAAATATATATTTGTTTGTTTTATTGAATGATTGATTTGTTTTCTACAACTTATTAACCTTCTGCTGGTTATTTAAAACCAGAAAATAGTTTTATATCATAAAATTTTTTTTTTGAGATCATAATGGTTTTAGTGATAAAAGTCTTACTAATTAACCCATAGCTGAAAGGAGGGGAAGTCAATTCATACCTTTGCTGAGGGTATTTGCGAGTAATATAACAATCCCAATGGGAATTGAACCTCAGCTCTCTGAGTAACAATTCCAAGCTTCTATCCATTACACCACCCACACACTCATGCACATTCCCTCATAGTCATCCATCTAGCTACTGACCAACTTCAGTGATCATACAGGAACCAGTGTTTCAACATGATGTGGCCATAAGACATATATTAAAAAAATCTGATTATTTTATAAATTACAATATATAAACTAAATGATAAAAAGTTTGCTTTGTTGCCAAGCTTGTTGCATATTTCCTGTTGATTCCAATTGTCAATGTTCAAATTAAGCTAATAGCCAAAATTTTAAAAATGCTGATTTTCAAGGTAAGTAAACTTGGAAGGCAAAAGGCCACAATTATTATGTTTCTTTAAACCAGGGTTTGTACTCTGATAAGCTTAGTTAATAAATAATCTAAATTAAATATACACAGCTAATATGCATTATGTGGAGGTACTTATACCTCTTGATAAAATTGACATTGCTTGCTGTCAACACACACACCTTCAAGACACTGTGAAATGTCAGTTTGTCCTATTTCTATAAACTAACGGTTCTATTTCTAAAACAGTGTAGACATATAGTAGTATACAATATAACCTATGTTGTGATGTATTTTTATTATATCATGATTTAGGTGTGTCATTTAGTTTAATGCGTATCCAATCAAAACAAAATTGCAGTGCCCATTTCCATTAAAAAAAGAAAAAAGAAAATAGAAGAAAAAAAAAAAATAAAAATAATCATCATTAAGCATCTTTATATAGTTATTTATTTGCAGTAAATGGTAATTTCCTAATTTTCTCAAAGTGGGCCAGCATAACCAGGCAACAATGCAGAAGTCAATGTGTGAATGCCAGTTAATTCCATTCATCAATCAAGACAAAAAATTTAAATTTAGGCACTTACTTGAGTAAGATATGACAAATGCAGCATTTTTATTTCAGTGCTTACAAAGCTAAAATATTAATAAAAACAACAAAAAAATGTGAATGTTTATTAGAATACATATTTAAGCCAGCATATCAACACAATTTGGGGATTTGTCCAACCTGTTGCTATTGTATCTCATCATGGTCTTACACTTCTAAATTATGAATTTGCTGAATCCAAATAACATTACTGAATTTACTTACCCTTTTCTCAATGGGTGCATTGTAGAAATTTTTGAGAGACTGGCCACAGTTTTCAACAACAATGAACCTTCCACATGCACCAATGTAAGCAGGAAATGGCCAACCCTCAGAAGATGGAAAAGTCTAGAATTTGAATAAAAGAAACATTTAACATTTTTTTTTATTATTGATAATTAGTTCCTCCAATTTGGAAAATGCTTGTCTAAATATGTTTGAGTTAACATGAAAGAAATTCAAAATGACCTACTAAACATTGTTTCAATTCTATTTACTTATTCCAATCTGAAGACATGGTTTCGCAGTTCTTTTGTCACAAGTAGGTTGCGATAACAGTTCTAAACACATGAATGCAACCATTTCTAATAAATTAGATAAGAAAGGTGAAAGCTCAGATGAAAAGTTTATGTCAAAGAAAAAGAAAGGACATCTTCAAATTAGCCAAACTCTAAACACTGCATATTTCCATCATCATACTATCTATTTTCAAATAGTATGTTGCCAAAAAGCATTGAATTTATTGAATGCCAAATTTACCATTTTGCTCCACTCTCTTCTGTCATTTTCAAGTAACTTGATCATTTTTATCCCTGCCAGATCTTTTTTTCTTTACCTTTCTCAGAAAAGAAATTCTTTTGGAACTTTTTACTATCTTCCAGGGAACTGAATTTGTCTTTATCATTGAGAAAATTGTTTAAAACCAGAACAAAATGTTTAATTATTCTGATAAACTTTCCTCTTTGGTATCTTGACTTTACAAATTTAAGCACAGCACTAGATTGAAAGTTAGGTCTCATCCTTTTACAGTTGAAATTGCTAGATGTAATTATAAATTCAATGCTAACAGTTTTTTCTCTCATACTTCTCGCTTTCCAGTGAATTTTGATTTTCAAAAATTTAAATGCAATGTCATAAATTATTCTTCTTAAATCCTGTACTTTTATTGTTCTCTCCTTAATGTTTTTTTTTATTATTTATACTAATGTTTCTCCAATACAAGGCCTAAGAGCCATTCTAGGTAGAAGGTTACTGTGTAATGTATGAATGTACAAAAAGGCATCAAGTGCAGTTCATGAGGTTATGTAGAAATGTGATGTTTTTTCTTGTATTTTTTCACATTCAGTAACTTTTGTGTCTTAGTGGCTTTATTACCTTGCTTAGAGTATAATGATTTAAAAAAAAGAAAAAGAAAAAAAAGAATTCTTTTTCTTTTTTGTTGAGTGAATATTACATTAACAATTTTTTAAGAAAAACAATGATTTTTTGAGATACAAATATCTGATGAATGCAGATGATCAGTGAAAATTTATCAGCCAAATTGTAACAATTTTTATCTGGTCACCAAAAAGAAAACATACAATCTAGCATTATCATCATTGACTATTACACTATTTTTGGTAACTAATTTCAGATGGTTTTTGTTAATTTAGTCAAAAACACAATAAAAATTAAGAAACTAGCTGTAAAAATTTATTCAAAACTTACCTGTAACATTAATGGCTCACTGTTTATCATTGCGGTGACCAACACCTGAATTTTATCAGTGATGTAATAAATGGGCACTTCATGTTTAGCACGTTCTTTGTAATTTGCCATCAACCGCCGGACAAACCTCACTGAAGGACATCGAAACATATCACTCACACCTGTAAGGTGAGATACCTGCAAATCAGTAGTCCGAATTTCCCGAGCAAAGTCTGCAATATAAGATACCCTTGCAACATCACAGCCAATTTTTCTATCAGCAGAAAAACAGATCCGTTCATCTATATCCTGAAGGACACTGTTTTGAACTAATTTTTTCAAGACAACATCCTCTCCTCTGTATTTACCATAATGGAAATTTTTGAAGTTCAAAATATCAAGAGATCGAATATTGGAAAGGCCTGTGAAATGGGCTTTGCCATCATAAAGCGGCTTACAAAGACTGGCACCATAACAGGCAGGGCACTTGTTTGTCTCAAGGTAGGAGTCTTCTCTCAGCCGGTTGGAAACCTGGTGCATTGCCATCAAGATGTAGAAAATGATGAGCATGAACCCACAGAAGATGAGGACACATTTTGTTCGCAGAGAGAGACGACTGAATTTTGAGGAGGTTGAACTTAAGGCTGACCTGAGCATATTCAATGGTTGACTTTTACGCCGCTTCCGAAGCCCATCACTAGAAAAATCCATTTCTGAGTGCACGTAACTTGTTCATGCATCCATTTGATGAGTTCTGCTTAAAAAGAAAGACAAGAATGTTAATAGTGCATTCATTGCATATAAACCAAGCATAAAGCAAAAACTGTAAGTTATTTGATCAGTGAACAAAAATCATAACATCAACAGTATTAATAACTTTCTAAATCTGCAGCAATATCTATAAAGATTTTTTTTTATGATATATTTACCAAATATCAACATATATAAATCTATTGTATTTACGTCCTTTAAACTGAAATCAGGATTATCATAAAACTAGCTGCAGAATAATGTAGAGGATCAAATTGCTTCAATTTAATCTCTACTATTTTTATTTTCAACAAACGTGCCAAGAAACAAACAACAAGAGAAATAACAAATTTGACAAATCAATGAAATAACAAAAATAGATTTTTCTTTTATCAGTGACAAAAGAGTTACAAGATGTGTTGATGTGTTGTATTGAAATTATTATTACATTTAGATTCTGTACAACTGATTTGTTGTTGTTACATAGAAGTTAAAACTTAGGTTTAACTTAAGTGTTCATTTAATAAAGGAATTGTTCGTTGGAATAAGTGACACAAAGCAAATCTTTATAGATCAGGTTTGTGTTGATCAGGGATCTAACATATTTTCAGATAGAATTGGCCATAACACCTGTGACAATCAGGTCAAATGAGGGTGAGATTTTAAAACATGGAAAATGTTCCACTGAGAGTGGATATGAGCAATGCAAGGCCACAATTTTCATTGACCCACCAGTGAGAGAAGGGTTCTTGGTTGAGGAGGAGGGCTTCCTTCCAGGTGCATGACACAAGACCATTGGTCAAGCATTATTATTGACTGGCCAACCTGAGCAGTGCACTTGGGGTTTGCACTCTGATAAAAAGCAGTTCCCGAGGAGTAAGATCGAACTGGTCTCACTGATAGTAAACTAACATTCTTCCTGCCAGATGACTGTGGTGCATCAATCAGCTAAAGTCCTGTTCTTTGCACTGCTTTGTGAATTCCCTTGATAAAACGCCTTCATTTAAATAGTTGAATTTAGCCATAACTGTAACTGCCAATTGTAGCTATACAATTGACATAACTGTTGCATAACAATTATGCCAATTTAAGAATTCCTTATACAGGGTAACTTCTACAAATCCTTTTTATTTATGTATTCTTTATCTTAATCAATCATAGTATCATCAATAAAAGTTATTTTTAAACTTGTTAATGTGTTGTTGAAGTTAATTAAATTTCAAGCATAACCAAGACAGAGAGAAGTCAAGCCTGATCTTCAACAGTTCTTCACCAATATCCCTGTGAATACTGAACCACCATGTGGGGATGCAGGATTGGTGCAGAGTGAGCTTGCCGGAGATGGACCAAAATAAGAGTGGCTTTCAATAAAGTATACAGTAATAGGGTTATAGTAAAACCTATTACTGGTATTCATTGGGTTACTTTTCAAAATGTTTTATAAGTCATTAAATTGCCTGTGTTTCAAATGCATAATTGTTTTGACATAAGATTGATCCAAGAATTATTTTAGCATGAAGATGGAAAATTAAAAAGAATTTATATGTATCTATAAAACCAAAATTTGTTTAGAGTAATTCATTGTCACTCTCTGTTTAAATGACACCATCACTTTTGGTTTGATTCATTAAAATGTTTTAAGAAAATTAGTTTTGTACAAAGTCAGGATCCATTCAGTCAGATAAACCATGAATTTCTTTTCCTTTGTATATATAACATTCTTGATATAATATAGCTGGTGCTTTTTGGATTAGATCAAAAAGTGGCCTATCCCAGCATGCATCTGTATGTTTTGTTTATAAATTTGTGGAGGGGGATGTTTTTGCAGTCATTCCTTTACAGGATTGGAACCAACACTAACCATTTATATATCCCTGAATATAACAGGTAGAATTTATTAGATAACTACATCTAATCTTTCATTCATGATTAAATGTCTAGAGCAGAGTTAGTTTCTAAACTGATGTGTTGTGATATTAAAGGAATTAACATTTCTCTAATTGTTAAATAAATTTCTCAGTGATTATTTCTATTTATATGCATTTTTAATTATATAAAGGGATCCTTAAAAGTTATTGGCCCAACATACTTTCCCAAAATCTGAACTTTTTGAATTTTGTTACTGCAGCTAGAAAGAATGTTCTTTTATATTTTGAAGTGTCAATTTGAAGGACCTTGCCTTTATTTTTGAATTTGTTTCAAATCATTGCACCATATCATGGAAAACATGAAGTTTTCAAGTGTATTATTAAAAATTTCTGTTTACACAGAAGAAAACAACAAAGGAAATTCATGAGTGTATGATGCAAACATTGGGTAATATTTATATTCAACTGCAAAGAGGTATGCCAATTTCCAGTATACAGGAAAAAAAATACTGTAATGAAAATGATAATAAAAAAAAAGTTTTGAAATGTTAAAAAAATATTTAAACAAAATAAAAATAAAATGGTTTGAAGTATGAAAAGATGTTATAAAAAAAATTAAAAAAAAGAAATGCTGTAATAAAAATGATAAAAATAGGCTTGAAATATGAAAATATGTGTGTGAAAATCATTTGTAAATATTTATATGTATCTTGTTTGCATTTATTGACCCCATAGAAAGGGGAGATAATGGAGGGAAAATGAGTACACTCATCCATTAGATTGAGGGGGTGGGGGTTTCAATCTGTATTGGAATGGCTACAAAACACTTTCCCCTCCCCAATTTATAGGCAAAACCACACAAATGCATGCTGGGATTTCTTCCTAGCCAATAAGATAATTAGTCTTGATGTCAGAATGCTACATTTATCTGAATTGACTCTTGTGTGTCAACCCCAATTCTTAGTTTGTGAATTTTTTGCCATGTTACTGTTGCTTTGCCTTATGACTGTTAATTTGCCTTGCATATATTGTTTGCTTGTTTTGTATTATTTTTGCTCTGTTCTTTTTCTTGTTTATTACAAACTTTGTCAATTCAGTTTATTGGGCAGTTCTGCCATTTACATTCAACCATGGCCACTCACTTTACATTAAGACCCAAGATACAGCACAGCTCTTGAAATTGTTAATCATGTTCATGATTTAATAATTTTGGCTGACTGATGAATCTCAGCCAAAATAATTTCCAAGACAATGGAGTTATACATATTGAATTGATTATTAGTTGGGTATACAAAATTTGTAAACCAAGTTAGTGTCAAAATGTTTGAATGACAAGTAGAAATGATATCAAGTGAACAACTCTAAGTTGATTCCGTAGCATTTTCTGTGACATCATTGAGTGATCATTCTTGAAACTAGAGCTATTAAAGTCACCAAGAGGATATGCCATTGACTAAATACAAAGTCACCACTATTCACAATATTAGTAATTATTTCTTGGTACATACAGAGTACAGAAGTGACTACTGTTGAAGAATTGGGCTTGAAGTGAGATTGAGGTTTATCAAAACTTGTAGCAGAGCATAAGTGAGGAGAATAATTACAACCAGATATATTAATCCAACACTATTAATACGAGAAAAGCATACAGCATGTCAGAAAAAAAATTACATAGGAAAATATTGGAAACATCAAAAATAGTTTTTGCTGTTCTTTTCATTTTAACTGGAAAAGATAAGGAATCAACAATGGGATCTTGAGACAAAACACATAAAACAGGAAGACAGTTTAGAGTTTATTTGTAAAAGTTGATTTCATCTTTGTGGAGGAACTGAACATTTCAACATTGTTGGCGTATGAAAAATTTGAGAATTATGTCAGATCTGAAGATGTGCAAATTAACAATAATCTGATTGATTTTGACAACCTTGTGAACAAATTGAAAAATGACAATATTATTTTGTTTGAACCTGTATTAGTTTATAGAATGCTAAAAATGTGGCAACATATTGAAGGAGAATGAATGATCAGTAAAGTGACAATGTATGAATTAACTCTATATTCTACATCAATACAGTTATAAAAGTGAAGAATTTTCTCTCTTCTCTGCAAGTTTTTTTTTTTTTTTCAACAACTTGTCACTATTGATGAAACAGTTATATCTCTTTGATCTGGTGGCTAACAACTATCCATGCAATGGTGGCACTCAGGTTCTCAATGGCCAAAGAAATTCAAGACCCAAAAGTCAGCAAAAGGGATTATAGTCACAGTTTCTTGGAATAAGGAAGGCATTTTGATGACTATTTTCAGAAGAGCCAAACAATAGCTAATGCAGAATATGACTCATTCTGCTCATTAAAAAATGCATTGAAAGAAAAACTTGAGGGAAGCTGCTAAAAACTTTTCTCTTTTTGCAAGACAATGCATGGGATGTGGGAGTGGTATAATGGATAGTGTCTTGGAATGAGAAATCAGATATTCAAATTCCAGTTAATACATTCACTTATACACAAATACCCTTCGGAAAGATATGAACTTATCTCCTCCCTCAGCTATGAGTTAAATAGTAGGACTTGTATCTGGCAAAATAATTGTTAAAAATGAATAGAAGGCAAAAAAAGATATGTGGTTCTACAGAAGGATGCTGAGAATACCATCGACTGAACATGTAAGCAATAAAAAAGTTCTGGAGACAATGGCATCAAAAAGGACACTTATACTTAACATCAGGAAGAGATAGCTGAAATTTCTAGTATACATAATGAGGAAAGAAGGCTTGGGAAATTTGATACTCACAGGATAGATTGATGGTAAGAGAGACAGAGGAAAGCAATGCACAACTTATCTGGCTAGCTTGAGTGAATGAATGGTGGAGCATGGTTTTGGGAGAGATGACAAAAAGACTTATCCCCTGAGCAACTAGGTGGACTCGCCAGCATGTTTATAAATGTGAGGACAGAACATGGAACTGGTAGAGACAGCAAAAGCCATATTTAGTTGTCATCTGAGACAATACAGTAGTAATCTGCAGCTGGACTTACTCTAAGAGTGGACTGAACTCTACTAAGTAATAGACACATTACAACAGTGGTGATCAGACAAGTATTTGAAAATTAGAAAAAAATAACTTTTTTCTTTCTACCAAAATGAAGGAGTTACAACTACTTTTCCAATGCAATGAAGCATATTTTCAAAGTTTTGAGCATTTCTTTGAAAAAGAATGTGCAGGGTGGACTGACGGAAAAAAAAAAGTGCAGATACTACTGAGAAGGCTGGAAACAAAAGAACACAAAAGGTACCGTAATTTTATATTACCAAAAAAACCAAGAGACATGTATTTTAAAAATGTTAGCAATACTTGAACAGGATCCAAGGATAAATTTATAGACAATGGATGAGGAGTGTCAAAAGTCAATAAATTTAAAACATGATACATGTCAAATTGAAGAACCAGAAGATATGGAGTTTGAAGAAATAAAAATACAGCAGAAAATAATACTGCACCAAACCCGTTACAGATACGGGGGAATGCATTTCTGGAAAAGTTGCCCATTTAAAACAAAAAATGTTTCTGTGGTGGGAATCTTGGACACAAGAAAGATTTCTGCAGGTGGAAAAAAAGAAAAAAAAAAGAATTATAACTGTGCTAAAGGAATAGATTTTATGAAAGTAAGTTTCGCTACCCAAAAAAGAAAAAAATAAATACTTTAAATAGAAAATTTATTCACATTTGCATGAACAACAAACCTGTGGCCCTAAAATTAGATACAGGCTCTGATATTAGTAAAAAAAAAAAAAAAATATAATAGATGCACCAAAATTGAAAAAAAGTTACCTTGAAGCACATAGTGCCTCGGGGGAGAAACTAAAAATAGTAGGTGAATTGAATTATGAAGACTTGATATGAAACAAAAAAAGTTAATGCAGTAGCATTATGTGACAAAAGGAAAACAGTTAAATTTATTAGGTGCAGATTGGCTACATTTGTTTAATTTATGGAATGGACCAATCAATTCTATTTGAGTTCATCAGATGCTCAAATATGAAGATTGACAGTTTAAAGAAAAATTTATACAAGAGTATAAAGACTTGTTTACAGAGGAATTTGGTCTCTGCACTAAAGTAAAGGTATCTTTATAGGCAAAAGAAAATGATAGACTTTTAAACCAAAAAGACATGTTCCCTTTGCTGCCATTGAAACCATGAACAAGCAACTGGACAGACTACAATAGGAGTTATTTCACCAGTCAACATTTCAAGTTGGGCAGTGCCCATTGTAATTGTCCAAAAAAAAAAAAAAAAAAAAAGGTAAATTACAGAGTTGAATAATGCTCTACGAGACCATAACTTATCCATTAACAACGACTGAAGAAGTATTGACAAAATTAAACGGGGGAGCTATATTTTCCAAAATAGATTTGCCAGATGTGTACCTTTAAGTTGAAATGTAAGTAAGGAATTTCCTACAATTAATATGCATAAATGGTTATTTCAGTTTAATAAACTTCTATTTGGCATAAAAGTCACTCCGGCAATTTTCCAGCAAATTATAGATACTATGTTGGCAAGACTCAATTTTTCAGTTGGATATTTGGATGATATTATGATTCAAAGTAAATCGGTAGACAAACACAGAAGTCATAGACCAGATGTTGAAAAAATGAGGGTCATAAAGGATATGCTGGCTCCTTCAAACCTTTCTACATTACAATCATTTTTAGAAATAGTAAAATATTATAGTCAGTATATACTGAAAATATATGAACTGAGAACTCCATTGAATGTACAACTTAAAAAGATAAACAACAGAATAAGTCAGCTGACTGCCAGAAGCATTTGAAAAACTTTAGAAAATACTAACTTCTGAGCTTGCACTAGTGCATTTTGACCCTTCATTGAAAATAATAGTAGCTGATACTAGTGAATATGTTATCAGAGCAGTATTACTATAAAAAAAAGGGTGAAAAAAAAAAAAACTGCTGTTACACATGTGTCAAGAAACCGGTGGAAAGAAATTATAGCCAAATTGAAAAAAAAGCATTGGCAATAATTTCTGCAATAAAAAAATTTCCACAGAATGTTGCACAGTAGAAGGTTTCTACCACAAACTGATCATAAACCACTTTTGGAAATATTCAGCTTGAAAAAAGGCAGTCTCATACATTTGGCAAAACACCTACAATGATGGGCTACAATGTTTTTAGGATATGATTTCACTATTGAATATTTGCCATCTAAAGAAATGAGACATGTGGAAATTTATCAAGATTAATACCTAAGTGTGGGGGGTTTACTTGAAGATACCATCATTGCCTCAATAAAAGCTGAAGAAGAAATAAAATATACTCTATGTAATAAAATAAGAGTGTTATCAATTACGAAAGAGGAAATTAAGAGTGAGGTCAAGGAGTGTGACATTCTGTGTCATAACATAGCTGGTCAATGTAGGGGGTTGCTGGGTGACCAATTCGTCTTGCTCCATGGTTAGATTCCAGAGCAGTAGATCACTCACAAGTTCTTGTTTTGCTCACCAGCAGTGCCCTGCAAAGTACGTTCTGTATTTGTGTAAGATTTTAGAAATATCAGGGATGGGTCCATAGAGCTGTGATTTAGTTGGGTGTTATCATCAAGAGATGTTAAGTATAGCTCTCAGCATCCAAGTGTAGCCTCCATCAAACTTAGACTCTAGGGATTTAGTTAATGTCCAATCAGTGGCATCATACATTAACAAAACCTCTGCAGTGGCTCAAAAGAATCTCTGCTTGAGGTTGTCTGGTAGATCAGATTTCCAGATTACATCCATTTTATTCAAGACAGCCCAGGCTTTAGCTATTCAGTTTTAGAAGCATTGGCATAGAGTCCAAAATCGTTGGCAGCATTTTCTAGATTATGTAGGAGAACTGTGGCATTGGTAATGGTGTCTGTAATGATAGCTAGGTCAGCTACATAGTCAATATCTGTCAACTTTTTGCAGAATATTGACTTGAGAGTCCTTGTGATAAAGTAAAACCTAGATGATGATGTTTTTTGATGGAAGTTCTCAATACGTAGTCAAGGGTAATAAAAAAAAGAAAAAGTGCAAGAGTGTCACCCTGAAGGACCTCTGCTTTGATGTCGAAGAAATTAGTGCCTCCATACAAAAATACCAAATCTTTGGTTAGATTCCCAATTATTCTAGGTTGGATAAATGAACTGGATTTTGCTCTTTGGACAGCTTTTTCTGGAATTGTAACAAGGAATCTATAGTGGTTGTTAATGTTGCTTTGATATTGGTAGCTTTTCACTTCATACCAATTATTTGTAATACATGCTTCTTAACAGCAGTATGATGACTACTGAAAATATTGGAAAAGCATTGCTGATACAAAGACTGCAAAAATTCCATCAAATAAACCTGGATATTAATGTGGTCTACAGGTTTATTTTACTGAAACATGCTGGGTCCATAGATCAGAACTATACTCTGCTAACAAACTTAAAATAACAACCAATATAGATTCCTCTGACAATACCAGAAAAGGATACCTAGACAGTAAAACACAGTTTGTTTACAAAACTTAGTCATACTGAAAAAGTTCACTTGTAGAAGTGGGAAGATTCCATAATTTAGACAATTTGATGTACACATAATTTCATTTGTAATGAAAATACATTTATCTGGGTAATGAAGGATATTGAAATTAAACAATCTGCCATATGAATATGTTTAAATTTTGATATTCAATCATGAAAATGTTTCATTAATTTTTTTATGTTCACACACTTCTGATGAAAAAAAAATCCCTAGAACTTGCATAAGAATTAATTTTATTGCCATATTTGTTGCATCATTAAAAGATCAGAGAAAATTTTGATATGAAATTTATTTGTGACCATTATATAAAAAAAACAAATATATTTCTTTGAAAAGTTGTTTTACAATGTATAAGTCAGTGATACAATAATTTGCACAAGAAAATTTTAGGCAAAAATCACAGGTTTTAAAAGTCTAGCAAAAATCTGATGTCAATAAAAACATTTTAATACTTATTTATTTATATATCATTTAATAAAAATCCTTGGTTTCCCAGAAAATTTCCACTGAAATTCCTTGATTTCTGTAGAATATGACAGTAGTAAGTCAGAGCCTAGCTAAAATGATGAATGGACAAAGAAATATTTTTAGTCACACTTTTCTAATCCTAGAAAACAAACATATATCATATAACATTTATTTTCAAACAATTTTCAATGTAAAAAAACCTATAATAAACATATCATTCAATACATCAAGTTGCATTAGAAAATTCCAAATAATTGTATGATTTTTCTTTAAAAAAAAGTGACTATTTTCCAATTGCCTGATTTCCAGTTGAACTATGAAGTTTGTGGAAATAAATTTAAGTTAGTGAAACCTTAAAACTTCAAACAAGATATTTAAAATATTGCAATATGTCTTAAAATTATTTTTATGAAGTCATTTACTTTTAGATATGGCCAGAGAGGTGAAAAGAAACCTAACCTCATGTTAAAAACTTCAATATTTTTTTTGCCTTGTTTTTTAAGAAAAAATTGTTAGTTTTTTAAATAAAAATTAATGCTACTTTTAAAGATAAATTAATATTTTATCAAAAATTACTTTACTAGTCTTGAGAAAACTTGCCTCAAAATACATTTAAATCTAATTGTTAGACTTTAATTAATGTACATTAATTCTGAATAATTACGAAACAAAGACTTTGTGTTAGAAAATTCACATTGTTTTAAAGTTCTTTAGTTTGATTTTTTGGGGGGATGGAGTATATTTAAAGGGAAAAAACAAAATTATTTTTTCTTTTTAAACAAAATCGCCCTAAGTAAGGCAGTAAAGCCACTAAGACGCAAGGGATTACTGGGTGTGGAAGAATTAGGAAACGGAAACATTACTAAGGAGTGTGAACAATAGAAGAATAATCAGGAAGACAATAACAATTGACAGAGCATTTAAATTTTTGAAGATAAAAGTTGGCCGGAAAGCATGGAGCTGGAAGAGAGTTCCATAAGTGAGAAGTGTTAGCATAGAACTTATGGTTACATCTAGCCTGTAAATTGATGAGACCTTGGTGCCAGTCTAGTACTGTGCTTAAATTCATAAAGTTTAAGTACCATAACAAAGGGCTCATCTGAACAATTACCATGAAAGTATCAATAGAAAAAGTATAGGGAAGAAACTTTATGGTGGTGAGAAAGTGAGTGAAGCCGAGATACCAGGTCAGGACCAATAATATTGCTGATCCTTTGGATTTTATCAAGAATCTCTAAATATATAGCAGAAGCACCAAACCACATGTGGCAGCAATATTCAAAGCAAGGACAAATAGTAGACTTATAGATATGCAAGATAGATTTTGGAGATAAAAATTGCCTAACATGACATAGCGAACCAACTTTCTTAGCAGATGACCTAGCAATGAATTCAATATAGTCTTTCCACTTCACGTCAGTCAAGAATGTTAACCCTAGAAGGCACAAGTTACACTCCTGGAGGTTAGCATCAGCCATGTTGAAGGAAGGAGTTCCTCGTAATTAATTGAGAGCAGTTTTGTTTTTGAGGCATTAAAATTAACAAACTATTCTTTGCCACAGTTAACAACGGACTGAAGGTCGTTTTCAACATCAGCTGTCATCAGAAATGAAAACAAAAATATTGTTTGGGCATATCACAGCCAATGATGGTCTTACATTTTATCTTCACGATGTTACCAGGACTTTTGACACTTTGAAGATTGGTATTTAATAGGTACCACCAAAATGGATACTTTTTTCAACAACAAAAGCAAAAAATTACCTCCTTCCTGTTTTAAAATATTTGCCAAAAATCAGGGAATTATCCAATTCAAACAAAACTTTCAGTACTTATTCATTAGTTAATGAATATTTTACTGAATAGGTTATTGTATTAAAAAACCTTGGAGAAATATTGGGTGGGGGGCATGTTTTTTAAATAAACCCTTTTTGTTATCGCATGTGTACATTTTAATGAAGGGTGGGTCCAAATTTTTTAGTTATATAAAAAGAAATCTCTAAAGACATTATTTCAGTGAAAAATTTATGCAATATTGAGTGAGAACCTACAGAAAATTTGGCCTGAATCTTACCAAAATCAATTCATCTTTAAAAAAAATTTTTTTTGAGAATTGATGCTTGTATAATTTAATAAAACAGGTTATTTTTTTCAGATTTAACACAAAAAAATCTGAACTTGATATTTAAAAAAAAAAAAAAATTACTTGTAATTTTTCAGTGCAATTTTGAAATCCTGTTGCTCTTTTTGTCACAAGAGTTTATTTTAAAAATAGACACATTTGAAGATTTAGAAAAAAAAATGAAAAGTTTAAAAATGTCATTTTCGAGTGTGAATCTTTTTAAAAAAATTTTATTTTTTCCTTTTAGCAACTGTTAGATTATTTTTGGTATGGATTGTACAAATAGGAAATAATTCTGATCTCGTGTTCGACTAATCAATATCAGACGAGTATTATTGATAATCTAATTTCATATCTCCCATTCTGTAAGTAAAAAAAAATACAAAAATTATTCATTATACTAAGTTTAAAAGCGTAGAATAAGACATTCTTAAATTATAAAGTTAAAGAAAATTTAGTTTTAAACAAATAAATTCTTGATTATGGCACTGCTGGTCTTTCGTACTTATTTTCCATTTTATTTTTCGGACAGGAGTAGAATAGAGTCTTTCTACCATGTCTATTGACTTCACAGACTCTCTCTAGCATAATGTAAATAAAACGTCATTTTCATTCTGTTTTAAGTAAAAGGTAAGCATTACTTTTAGAAAATCCAGTTAATTAATCACTAAATTTATTAACAGATTTCGAAACATCTCCAGAACAAATATTGGATTTTAAAGAGAATTTTAAATTTGTTGTTTACATTTTTTCGTATACATTCAATGACAACGCCGGATGAGTGACGGAAAAACGTACTTTTTATTAAAAATCCCACAAAAATGCATTCATACAGGGAAATTCATTTTCATACAGATTAGCTTTTAGACCATTATCTTTCAACTAGAACCGAAATTTAAGTTCAAAGAAATGCATTTTTCGGGGTTCTTTTTAAGAAAGTCCATAGAGATACCTTTTTAAACGGTGAGAGCACACGTCTCTCACGTAGCTAGGCATACCACATAGTAATACTAATATAGTTATTGTGGTCGGCGCCAAACCAACAATATCTGCAGTTGCTGATACTGGAATTTGCAAAGCACATACATAAAGTACCATAATAAAATCTTGCAACGACATTTTCTGATGTTGCAAAAAGACACGCAGAGACAATTTGTAATTTTTATAATGCAACGGACAGCACCATATTTGCTCTTCGACGCGCATCCAGACTTGAATTTTTTGTCATTAACCGGTGGCATTCTGTCACGACATGGGCGCACCGATAAATTAACTGGTGACATTCATACACCGAGGAATATATCTAAGAACTCCCTTATCACGAAAGTCTTTTGTAGTGTTTTTTTATTACTTTACAAAACCGAAAGACCGCGGTTACTTTCATCATGATACCTGCCGATTCGCTAACGAATTATTTATAAAGTAAACAAGGATAGTTTATTATAAACATGCAGTCCCAAGAGAAATGTGGTGGCATATAAAATAATATAAAGAATTCCCCATTAACGTCGGGGTACTTTTACAAAGAAATGGTCCCTAGGGAAATATGGAGATGTACAATGACGTCACACGCAAACAATGATGAAATAGTAGAATAAAAAAAAAGAATGAATGCAAACTTATACAAATATTGAATTACTTTATTTATTTAAAGCATAAAATGTTATATAATTAATGCGGAACATACCACGCAAAAAAATAAACTGAAATGTAACCAATAATAATAATAACAACCATCAATTCTTGTTTTCAGTGCTTGCTTGCTCAACTTCCATTTGAATAAAAAATAAATGTAAATCTTCTGATTCCTTGTAAAAATGGTAAGACAAACGTCACTACATTCTCCTTGGGGCCACATATAAAAAGTACCGTAAAACAAATTTTATCGCTTTTCTGAATGAAGCTGATAATAAATTGTAAAACTTCTTTCCGAATGTCAAGCCACTTCACAAAAATGGCGGGTTTATCAAAAACTGCCAGTGTCTGTCAGGTTTTATTTTTCACATATAATAATATACGTTTTTTTACCTCGTAATTTCATAGCACAGTTCCTTGTTCATATAAAAATACTTTTTTAATGTTGTATTTCCGCAGCGAAAACATTGTTTCAAGTGAAAAATTTTTAAGAAAAAAAATCATCTTAATTTTTAAAGAAATTAAAAAAAAAAAATTGGTACTCATTTTGTACAGGTGTAAACATTTTCAACCAAAGATTTCGACATTTGCATGCGTGTATATTGAAATGAAAATACTAACGAGTTCTAAAGTCATCTTATTCTTAAAGAATAAAAAGACTCTAAATTTGTTTGGTTGACACGTATTTTGGGGAAGTCGGTAGAAGGATGGGGGGTTATTAGTAAATATAGATAGTGTTGTTGAACATTTTATTTTAATTTTCACTTTTTCAGTGATTCTATTTTCTCAGTTCCAATAAAGATTTTTCGGTTTTGAATTTTAAGAAAAACGGAGCAAAAATGTAAATGTATGTTACTCCAAATTATTATTTGTTCCATAAACTAAAAAAAAAACGAAAATAAACTGAAGTATTTCGGTTCCTAAAGTAAACTTAATTGAAAGTACGATACGACTGATATTCATTTATTCGGTTAAGACTTTTCCAAAAAGACCACTAATGTGATATTTTAGGTACTTTATCTTTTTAAATAAAATCAAAAACCCCGGAGACTTCTCAATGGTTACTTAACTTATTGTTATATTTATTTACAAAACACACTTTAGACTTCCAAATTTTTAAGGAGGGTTAGATTAATTTTTTAAAAAATCAAGTCACAGCTAATTATAATAATAAAGCCAGAACCTAACTAAACGAATAAATACATTACACAGTAACTGGGCAGAATTGAAACATACTCGACAGGAAATGGCAACTCACCATCAAGGAATAGCCTTAGATTAAGGGAGATCACTCTGATTTGTTATTCTCTTACCGGAAGTTGAACTCTCTAATTTAAAGATCACTTTCTCACATGCTTTTTAAAAAAAAAAAAAAAAAAATGCCTTGAAGTGCTTGCAATATTTGCTGCACTTTCCTGAGTCAGCACAGCACAGCACAGCACAGCAATGTTTGGAGAGGATTCATAAGAATTATTTACAATGTTGCTGAAGATGAAAAACCGCACTGATTTGCAGTATGCTTTCAAGTCGATGATGATTTTTTTAAATCAATTTAGTATTTTTTCTCATTTAGGTATTAAATTTTTTTTATTAGAAAGTGATATAAAATAATAAAGTGTATATAAATAAATAAATCTAGGTTTGTCTTTTGGGAGAAGTGTATTTAAAAGAAGTCTAAACTGTTTATAAAAATTAAATCTGATGTGTTACATTTGTCTGCTAAAGTTTCTAAATTTAGAAATGGCTTGAAAAAAACGCCAGAAATAATTTGGTCAAGGTGGACTGTTTGTGATTCCATTTTTCAAATTTAAAAAATATATACACTTTGTATTTATTGTCCAATCAAAAGAGTGGCTTCCACCCAAGTAAATTTAAAGTTAAGACATATCTGGAGCCACTTCAAAGTTATATAAGATAGGTCAGCAGGTAACTTCAGAAGGTAACCAACTTTTCAATTAGTAAAATTTCAAATAGAAGGAGCAAAAATTTTAAAATAGTCAAGATGAGTAGACATGAAAATTTCATCCTTTTCAGAAATATACAATAGCAATAAAATGTTCAATTTTCCTTGCATTGAAGTTTTTAATTAAGTGTTCTTAGTATGATGTGAAATGTGTGAACAGATTTACTTTATGACAGTCAGCCTAATGTGTTTGTGAGCTTGTAGACAAAGGCTTAGTCAGTGGCTGCCTTCTATTGTGTGCATGGACAAGGCCCTAGTTGGTGGCTGCTGGTTGTCATCTCTTCCATTGTGTGTACACATGTCAAACAAACAGGCCTCTGAAATTGTTGTGGGTTTTGAGAAGCAGTACGCTTCTATTTTATATCCATAAGAAGATTAAAAAAATAATTTCACACAGAGGTGCAAACTTTTTAAATACAAGGTTTTTACTTGTTAGAAAATAATTTCATACTGGCTTTTGAAAACCATTTTCTTGAATTTGTGGGAGTGGTGAAGGGAGTTGTTATTGTTATTTTCTAAATGGTGCAAAAATAACACATGGTAGGTCTGCACAAGTATTTTGTTGGTATTTGCCTTTGTAATGATTGTTTATCAAACAAACGTTCTGATGAAATTTTATTGGTTAAAAATATATAGAGATATATAGGATTTAATTCTTATAAGCTGTTGTACAGTTTAGGCCTCAATTCATACTATTTTATTCTTAAAATTACAAGTATGAACTCAATGACCACTACTTGTATTCAAAGAAAAGAATGTTCAATAAAATATTGGATCAATAACAGACTGAATTCAAATGCAACAAACTAGCAAACACAAACTGGATTGCTTCTGAGATTTGCTCATTGATATTGTTTTAAACATTTTATTCCTGATCACCTCAAGTGTTCTCTGACATAACAGATATGTTTAGCATCTGTATATATATATACATATATATAACATCATAGCTACAACAGTTAATTTTAAAATAATTATAACAAAGTATGTTCATGCGTGTTTACAAAAACCACCATCACAATGATTACAGTTACATTAAGTTTGTCTTCACAATTCACCTCCAAGGATGATCTCAGAGGAGATTGAAAGTACTTGGATTAACAAGAAGTATTGCACTTTCTTTGATGAATTTAAAAAGGAGTATACAGTAATAGTGATATCAAGAGAAAAACTCATTTTACAGTATTTTTTTACCTGGTTCTAAGTTAAACTTTGCATAGAAGAAAATTAACTTTACTTCAGCCAGTTTGCTTTTAGTAAACTTAGTAGTGAACACATTACATGTTCATTCAGACTTTTTTTAAAATTGTTTCACCCCAAGGAAGGCAATAATGCCACTAAAAAACTAGGGGTTACTAGGAATGAAAGAAAATGAGAAAACTTTAGAATGAAATTCAAACCAAATCATAAAGAGGAAACAAGTGATAACTCCTGTTCAAAAGATGGGGAAGGGGTGTAAACCAGGCGTTTACAATGATTAAATGGTCTTATTCAATTTTCAAAACCCCTAAGCTTAGGATCCAATAGTTAATACACAAACAAAAAAAAAGCAAGCTGACAACTTGAAAAAGTCAGTAATAGAAAATTCACTCACATCAAAAGAAATGTCTTTGTACTGCAGCAACTTCAAAAACCCAACTAACCATTACACACAAAACAATCAGCTGCAGATGCCACTAATTGACTATCTTCCTTCTTCTCTTTCTGAACTCATGTCCATGAACCAACCTCCTTTTTCTTATCAGTATATACTCTCTCTTTCACATACATACAGAGCCCTTTTAACTAACCTAAAGCCAAACTTAAAACTGCAAATACGGAACAACATTTCTCAGGAAACATTTTATACATTTTGTAAATACTTATCTGTGTACATTGATTTATTTGATATATAAAAGTTTACCATTATTATATAACTTATATACAACTTTGTCTTCTAATTCATTCTTAGTATTTTTGGAAACTAAAAAGAACTGTTCCAAATTCAGTTAGCAGGCACAAAATTAATAATTTGTCATCACCCTAAATATTAACCTTAGGGTGCCTAAAATACTGCTCTGTTGTTTCCAATGATTTAACAGAAAATAAAATCCTGTAAATAAATCTATTTTTTGTAAATTTCTGCAAGTTTCCCCAATATGTTTTGAGGAACAGTTATGGCATATTGTTTTATAAATACCTGCTTCAGAATTATTTTTCATGGACAGTTTTGGTCATTATTCTTTTACGAACGCAATTTCATATATCTCATATATAATGATTTAGCCAATGCATTAGCTATACACAGAAATAAGTTCAACCACAACTTTGATCTAAAAAATGCTACATTTATTAATAGAAAATAACTTACTTAGACAGAAAATTCTTGACAGTGCAACTATTGTTTCTTGCCAAAATATTAACTTACACACTGGATTTTTTAAAATATCTCCTTTCTTAAAGGAAATACTTCTTTACCAAGCCAACATACATGACTATAAAAATGTTAGGAAATTAAAAGATCTATTATTTAAAATGAATAAATACATAAATAATTTATCAAATTAAAATAAAATAATAAATAATAATTACATTAAAAAAATCAATAAATATATATAAACAAATAAGAAAATAAAAATTCATCAACAGCAATAATAACATTTACTCATTTTCATTTATTAGGCTTTAAATTTCATCATTTAGCGCTCTCCATAGTTTAGTTTTACATGCACAGCTTTAAGAATATTTTGGAGTGTTCTTAAATTTAAAATTTTAAAAATTTAATGCGATTTGTCCTCTACATAATGTTTTTTTATAAATACATGCTGTAAAATAAAATTTTTACATTTGCTTTGAATGGAGAGGATGAAAGGAAATGGTAAAAAAGTTTACCTTTTGTCTTTATTCATATTGTCTTTTTACAGATATATTTTATTTATATCTGAATTTTCACACACACACACACACACTCATATGCTGTGTGTGTATTGGATAATTCTATATCAACTCACCCAATGGTCCCATCGGCACCATATCAGATTTTGATTAAATTTTAGTATGTTGTACTCACCTAAACTGTAGGAAATTCAGTTGTTCAGGTTTTTGTTATATTAAAAATCTGAATGTCTGAATTCCAAACAATAATAAAATAAAACTAAAGAAAACATGGGTACACCTGTTAAATTAGTAATTTGTATTTACAAACATATGTACATAAATTCAAAAGAGTCGAAAAGGAGTAAAAATAGGCTTTAGTTGAGTTCAAATCTTTGGGTAGCGGGTTCAAAGACAAAGCTGTGCTTTTGTAAAAACTTTTATATTTAGCAAAGATTCACTAACCATCTTTGTTAATGTTAATGATTTGTTTGAAATTATTAACTGGTCAGCAACACTGTTGTTGGAAATGATTCACCTGAGGTCGCTGACATATGTTTTTTAGCACATGCTGGGGAGAAAGAAAAAGCTATGTAACCACATCTTCTCTTTGGCTTGGAGTCAGTCACATCTCTACTCCCTGAAAGCCAAAATCTGTGTTTTTATCAGAAATTTTTCCCAAAAGTATGCTTGAGAAAAATAGGGTTTTAGTTTTCTCAGATTGGTCAAATATTTCACATAGTGATGTTAATTTATAACCAAGTTACTTTGAATGGTGTGAGTTGTATTGTGGAATCTTTTTGGCATGTTTATCATTATTTTCTGTTATTGGGTAGAAAATAAAGTTTGGGCTTGTTTTAATATAGTATGTATGTGGGTATGTTATTCTATTGGAAATAGCATTTCTTTCCTTTAAAACCCCAAACCCTAAAATTTTTAGCTATTACTACAGGAGTTATTGCCTCTTGAAATTTGTTGTCAGTTTTTGCTGATTTCAAGATAGCATGATTTTTAACTTTGGCATTTCATAACTTTGAATTCTAAGAAGATACCAAGTTGATATTACAATCAAAACAATACTTTTGTAAAGGCTCATACTGAGAAAGTTAAACTTTTTCATGATGATAACATATACGGCTTTCCTTTTAGAATACATAGGATGTTCTTTTGGTTAATATATGAATATCATCATAAGTAAAATTACTTACATGAACATGTCCAATATTTCTACAATGAATTGTTTTAACACATTGTTCATCTAAAAATACTTCTAAGCAGCATCTAGAATTTCCATCCATGTTCATCTTTTGAGGGAATAAGTTGTGCAAAATCCGACAGAGAAATAACTTGATAAAAAGTTGTTTAAGTTTACACTTCAGAAATCTTAGTCACATCGATACATTTGTTTGTGATTCTCTAAAGTTTACACTTATTGTTTACCAATAAAACCTTATTCATGAGCAATTTTTATTTTCCTTTGAAAATTGGTGCAAACCCTCAACACTTCTTTAGAAGAAAGCCTCTCCAAATTAGTGTTTTTTTTTTAAATAAAAGTTTGTTTTTTATTAAATAGGATTAACGTTTTTTTGGATAATTCTAATTTTTTTTAACCTTAGAACACTAACCATGGGTATATAGTACTCAGCACAAATTTACCTGTTTTTAATTACAATTTTTGGTACCTGATTTTCTTACCTAAATAATGTTTTCCAGTTCCTATTAATGTTAACTAAAAGTACAAAGTTTGAAGTGCCTGCATGTAAAATATTTCAAATAAAGATTTATATTTAATATTTTTTTTTGATAATTTCAAAATCGGGTATGATATACCCATGGTTAGTAGTGGTGTAACTTTAATTGATGGTTAGTGTTCTAGGGTTAAATTTATTACATGTTATAGAAAAGAATATAAACCATTTCAGAAGGTATCTTTCACCCAATTAAAATTTTCTAAAGAAATATTTTAAAATGATAATATAGCCAATTTATTATTAGATGAATTTTGAGAGACTACATTTGGCCTGAGACAAGAAGGCCTCTTTTTTTATCTAGAGAGTGCTATATCTACTTCGAAATCGGTCAATATGTTTACAAGATAATTGTCCATTACTTACACTATTTACATTCAGACTATTGTCCTCACCTTTGTTACTGTTATCACAATGTTTCAGCCATTGTACTCCTCGGCCTTTATCAGAACAATATTCTTTTTGTTAATATATGAATATCATCGGAAGTAAAATTACTTACATGAAAACATTCAATATTTCTGCAATGAACTGTGTTATCACATTGCTCATCTAAAAATATTCCTATCATGAAGACTGAAATTTGATAAAAACAATTATAAGGACAATAATTTGAATATGAATAGTGTAAATTAAATAAGGATAACTCTTCATCCCAGAAATTCAGTAAGAAAATAATTGTCCATGTCAAATACAATTAAATTAATGAACAATATTAATTATTATGTGCTACATGATAAATTGTCCTATATCATTTATTTCATCATAAGATCTATGCTTTCTTTTGTAGCTAAAATCAAATATTCAATAAAATTTTGAGTTGTAGTGTTATTGTTAAATTAACAAAATAAAAATAAAATATAATTTGGTCTAACTGACATTAATTTTGGAAAGCAAGTAAATATATTCAATTTAGCAACCTCTCAAGATGAGATAAACAAATTAAATGAGAAAATATAGATTATAATATCTGTGTCTATAAATTATCAAAACACTCATTTTTAATTCAAAGGTTGTTCAGAGTTTCGAACACATTCTTTGTCTTGTATAGAAATTACTTTTATGCAGTTTTTTTGTTTCTTTTTAAGAATCTCTATGAAAATAAATTTTAATCACCATTTTAATATTATAATTAAACAATGGTACATTTAACTATATAATAGTAAATCTGAGATTAAATACTTTATAGCAGTATTTCTCAACCTTTTTTTTTTTTACTTCGGGGCGCACTTGTAGAATAACTAAAAAAATTAGGGTGCACTTTAAATTTTAAGGAAAAATTTGCCATGAAATTTTAAAATAGGAAAAAATAATAAAGAAGTCTTTATTTTTGAGATATTACATGTATTTGGTATCTCTAGCTTTTTAAAGATAATGATTTATTTTTTTTAATATGAAAATAATTCATATTACTATTAGTCTTCTGTTAACTTGGGATGCAGTTGGCTATTTTTCAGGGTACGATAGTGAGCCAGGGTGCACCGGCTGAGAAACGCTGCTTTGTGGAATAAAGAAACAAGGGAGATCACTCTGCTTTAGTATTCTTTAACCGGAAGTAGACCTCTCTATTCTGAGAAATACTTTGCATTTTCCTATTACTGTGTTGGCGTTAATGTCACGGTATTTTTTTTTATATTACTGTTTTAATTTGTAAGTACTTTCAATATCTTCAGAATACTCTATTCTTTCGGACTACTGAGAAATTTATTTTACTATCTTCTTGTTTATTTCGTGCCGGTCGTAGTGACGAGTACTAATAACACAGTCGGACTTTGTTTTCACTTTTCTTAGACATTTTGTTTCGCAAAGAAATAAGCGCTAAAAATGAGTGGACGGCCTAATAATACGATCCCGATTCAATCGACAGCGGGTGCAGTCCCCATAAAAAATGAGAAGGGAGACATTACTATGCAAAAGGTTAAAGTGAATCGCTATGTCACTGGTAAAAGACCTGATTATGCTCCGGACACAAGTAGCGATGAGGAGGAGGAAGAAGTTGATTTTAATTTTGGTCCGAAGAAAACCGCACATGATGTACCAAAAGTAACCCCTGTCGAAACTCATTACGAAGATCCACGTCTGAGACGATTGAAAGAACGGGCAGTAGACGATGATGAGGGTAGCGACGTGGAAGATCGTGTTACGCGACATCGTCGCGAAGTAATTGAACCCGAAGTGTTGATGGAAGCCTCAGAAGATGAAACAGATAACAGGCATCGCCGAGAAGAAGAAGAGAGCAGTGAAGAGGAAGAATTGGATGAAGAAGAGATTGAACGGCGTCGTGAGATTCTGAGACAGCGTGCTTTACAGAGAAAAGAAGAGCAAGAAGAGGAGGTGATGGATGTTGAAGATGAGCGATCAGAAGGAGAAAGCGAAGAAGAATCCTCAGAATATGAAGAGTACACAGACTCTGAAGAAGAAACTGGGCCCAGGTTGAAACCTGTTTTTGTGCGCAAAAAAGATCGAATCACAATCCAAGAGAAAGAAAGGGAAGATCAAAAAGTGCGTGACCAAGAGATAGAGACAAAGAGAATGACAGAAGAACGGCGCCGACAAACTTTAAAGATCATTGAAACAGAAGCAAGGAAAGAAAATGAAGAAAAGAAAGATGATGATCCTTGCAATGCTGTTGACACAGGGGATGAGAATGATGAAGAAGAATACGAAGCCTGGAAAGTACGTGAATTGAAACGAATGAAACGTGATAGAGAAGAAAGAGAAGCATTGGAGAAAGAGAAGGGTGAAGTGGATCGGCTGAGAACAATGACAGATGAAGAAAGGAGAGCAGATCTTCGTGCTAATCCCAAAGTTATTCCCAACAAAGCCCCAAAAGGAAGATACAAGTTTCTTCAAAAGTATTATCACAGAGGTTCCTTCTTTATGGACGAGGAAGACACTGTGTACAAAAGAGACTTTTCAGCACCAACTCTGGAAGATCATTTTGATAAGACCATTCTTCCAAAGGTCATGCAGGTTAAGAACTTTGGCCGCTCAGGCCGAACCAAATACACACACTTGGTTGACCAAGATACAACACAGTTTGATTCACCGTGGCTTACAGACTCTGCTCAGAATCTCAAATTCCATATGACAAAAGGTGGTGGCATGAAACAAATGTTTGATAGACCAAGTGTCAGGAAAAGAAAATGAACTCAATTTTTTTCTTTTTTTTGTATTACATAAAAATTGTTTTGAGACAAGATTAATTTTTTTTTTAAAGTTTTTGTTTCCCCCTCACCTTATTGTCTTTTCTTTTTTGATTTTCATATTTCAGTTAGACACATTTCTTTTTGAGACTTATTTTTGGATGAGAATTCAATGGAATGGTAAATAAATGACAATTTCAAAAAAAACTTTTATTAAGAATTAGTTGAAATAAAAACTTTTTCTGATGATGCTGTTTGATTGACAAATCATGTCAACATAATAGTTTTTCCAAATTGTCTCATATTCACCATTTGTTTTTGTCTCTTTAGTTTATATCAACTATTTTTTTTTTTATATATCTTTCATATTTTTAAGATGCAAGCCATAGGCTTTTGGTTTCACTAAATAAGAAAAAAAGAAGTTTTATGCAAATATCAGTCTTGTAACAACAAAATATATGAACTTAGAAAATATGGATTAAATCTGGCAGAATAATTAAATAAGGAACAAATAGGAAAACATTTGTAAATTTAATATTTTGCCTTCAATTTAGCTTCATGAAGCTCAGATGAAAGCCAAACATTAAATTTAAAACTGTTTTCCTATTTTTCCTTATTTAATAATAATAATATATCTGATAGTCCTGACAAAATAAAACTAGCAACTGCTCTCGAAAATAACTTCCAATGTTAACTGGGGTAAGAAATAGCTTGTAAATTTTAACACCTCCAAAATGAGACTGATTTCTTTTAATCATCATAGAGAAACATTTTTGCCTTCTATCATCATGGCTGATGCTAACCTCCAGGAGAGCAGCACATGCAACTTTTGGTATCACATTTTCAACTGACTTGGAATGGAGTGATTATATTTAATTAACTGGTAGAAGATAATATGAATAAAGACTAAAGGAAAACATTTTTTTACCAATGCGTTTTGTCCTGTAACATGCATATATATTATTGATAACTCACTTATTACATTGGTTAGAAGCATTTATTTTCTAATAAAGATTTTTTTCACACTATGTTACCAAAAGGAAATGAAAATGTTTCTAATTTTAAAAGTGTATGATAAAAGAAAAAACTAGATGTTAAAAAAAGTGTCATACAACACTTTTCAATGACTGAAATTTTGTGAAAACAAACATGCATCATAAAGTGTCTGTCTTGAGTTTTAAAATGGAAATTTATCTTCAGAAATACATTACAGGACAGAAGTCTTTATTACAGTGGCTGATTCATTGCAACAGCATACTTAATTCTTGGCATAAAAGGATAACGTTCAGTATGTTAATATAATGATATATTGAAAAATGCCTGGTATGAAATATCCGAACAAAGTGGTGTTAGGTGGAATATGTGAAAACTAGTTGAATGTTTCAAATTTTAGTCTGTCAATCTTCATTCAGTTAGAACATCAGAACAAAAAAAAATCTTTTCCATGGCATCCTAGAATCACTGGTTTATATGAGTTATTTTTCTTAGAAAAACTGTCTTTTATTTTCCTACATTAAATCATTATATCTTAAATTTGAACATTTTCTGGTGCTACTATAATATGATATCTACCAAGGCATTTGCAACCTACCATAAATGATGATACACTCATTATTGCTGGAAAATGTTCAAGAAAAGCAATGACCTCTTTACTGCTTTTTTAAAATGACATCAAATTAGTTTACAAACATTACAATCACTATTTCATGATTTTTTGTATAAAAAAACTGTTAACATAAACAGTTCATTATTCACTGCCTTTAACCCCTAATCTTAACCCTAACATATTTCATACTTCCAACAGTTGGTAAATATACCACAGTAGAAAATGGACAGAAGATATCATACTATATTAGCACACATTTTCCTATGTAAAAATTTCATTGGTTTGTTCACAGATATTTATTTTCAATTTTATAAACTGTTAAATTTTCAAATTCACCACAGCATTTCTGTGTAGAAAAGTTACCATTGTCACAATTTTTTCCTTAGATTTTTTTTTCAGTTGTTCTAATGATGTTCTTACTGAACAAAATGTTGACAACAGAATATAATTTTAAACATCCAACTGCTTTTCACATATTCCATCTTATATAGGCTTTTCCTATTATCTGAAAGCAAAGCATTTCTATTAAACCTTTCATAAGTTGAAATGACATAAAACAAAGAAACAATTATCAATTTATGTGGGGAGAATTTTTATCATTCACAAAACCTAGGAATAACTTCCGTGCCTCAATATTGAGGTTTGTTGTCAGCAGTGACGAATGTAGAAAGCTTAAAATATAATATGCTTAACTGCAGGCATTTTTTCTATCATCCTGTAAACCTGCTTAAACTTCTATGCCCTGTCAGAAATGAAAATCTCATGCAATGGTATTTTGTAGTTTGGGAATGCTCAATTTTTTTTCTATATAAATTAATGGTAATTGTTTTTTGCTTTACACAAATTTAGATAGGAAGTAAAATGTGAGCTCATGTAGGGATTTTATAAAAGTGAAATGGGATAAAAGCAGAGGATACTAAAATACACACACAAACAAGTACATCAAACAAAAAGTTTCATAGGAATGCTCTATTTTTGTATAGTAAATAGTAAGGAAAACAATACCAAACTTCACTGATAAAGAATACAGCATAAGTAAAAAAAAAAAAAAATTCATTAATGCAACCCTCTCCCACAACTTTTTTTTTGAATGATCTTGGCTGCTGTAAATATTTTCATTGGGCACAATTCCCATCGTTGTCAACAGCATACTATTTAATATTGCGCTCTTATGGGATTATCCATAGTTGATGAAATCTTTTATGTTTTTGGTTTTACAGATATGCTATCTATAGCTCATGTCTAAACATTTTGGTACAGCTTCAGGTGGCTGAGTTTTAAAAACAGAATTGTCCTTCTCCTAAACTGATTACCAAACAAACATATTTACAGAGCCCAGACTGCCTTGTTATTCAGACATTTAGCCTTGTAATATTCATTAGTAGTTGGGGAACTTAGAAAAAATAGTGTAAGAACATATTTCATATAGGCATTCTTTAATCTTTAGTTTTGCTTTAAAGTCAGCCTTCACAGAAAAGGGAAAAGTATTGATTTTTATTTAGCTGAATGTCAAATTACTTGATTTGATAATATTGTGAGTATACCCCACCACTACACACAACCACCATTTCAGCAAAGAATATAAAAAAATCTAGTTGCATTAAATCTTGCTGGAATTTCATCTATGTTTCCTATTTAGATGAGTTTGAAACAACTTATTTTTTTATGTATTTATTATAGACCTAGGGAAGTTCAGTGGGGAAAGGGGTTTTATATTTCAATGGATGTGAAGCTGGTGTAATAGCAGCTTGGAATGAGAAATCAGAACTGGGTTTGATTTTACAGTTGGGTTTGTTACATTCACTTGCGTAAATACCCTGGGAAAAGGTATGAATCCTTCTCTTCACCCAGCTATGGATTAAATAGTGGGACTTATATTGGGAAAAAATCATTGTTATTCTCAAAAAAATTGTTAATTCACTTACAACAAAGAATAAATTATGATCCCAAAATATGTTTCAGCTTTAAATAACCCACAAATGTTTGATAAGCTGTAAAAAACAAATTAATCAACTTATATCCCATCAAATACAATGATCTTGTTTTTTTTTTGTATTAAAACATTCTATGATTTACTGATTTAAAACAAATATTAGTTGCATGAAAAAAGGAAAGTTAAAAAATTAAAGCCCAGATATTAAAATTTGAGTTTAAATTAGTTTTATTTTTTGTCATTGTTTTTTTGGTCCATAATTTATTTAAGACATTTTTACTGTTAACTTTGAAATAAGGTTTTATAGTTATTCGGTATTTAATTTCTGAGATTCAAAGGATGAAAAATGTAATTTAAAGTAACAAGAATGATATCAAGAGACTTTTCAAAATATGGCAATGTTTAAATATCCTATACTCATTTTCAAACAATAGTAATACTCTCTTGCATTTTTTCATTACTAAGTGAAGTATTGTAAACCATTATTATTCTTTTGGCTAATATTTCTTTCATTCTATTTTCTCTTGATTTTCAACTGAAGTTAAGCAATGTTGAACCTCGTCAGAATCTAGATGGGTGGCTGCTTGGGAATACCAGGTACTGTAAGTTTGGATGTGCTGGTAGTGTAATGGATAATGGCTTGGAATTGTTAATTGGAGAGCCAAGTTTCAATTCCAGTTGGGTTCGTTATATTCACTTATGTGCAAATACCCCTGAAGAAAGGTATGAATTCATCCTTCCATCTATAGGTTAATTAATAAGACTTGTATCACTAAATCATTATCTCAAAAAAAAAATCTTAAAATATTTTCTGGCTTTAAAGAACCTGCAAAGGGTTGATAAGCCTTAGAAGACGAATTAATCAATCTCTTGATTTTCATTGGAACTAGTCAGACTGTCAGTTCACAGCCACAGCAAGCCATAAATAGCACAGTTGGAAAATAAAATAAGCTTTTTGGCAAGTTTTGAACATGCATGCTTTTACATAAGTCTGTATAAAACTCATTCTCTCATCTAAGACTGAGCTACCAGATGTAGAAGAAAAAATCTAACCATATGAATATGCTCCTTATTTTCCCCAAATGCTTGGTGCCACCATATTTGATGCTTTCTTTTTACATAAAATAGTTATTAATCCATGGATACACCAAAATACTCAATGTACAGATTTTGAATATGTTGTGGATGGTTCACTTGATGGAAAAAAATATTAATCTTTTCATGAGTGACAATGTAAAAACTCACAGATGCAGACAAGTGAAAACTAACAAACAGACATCACATCATTTATTGATAATGACTGGAAAATCAAAAGTACTTAAAGAAAAATAAAAAAAAATATGAACTTCAGACATTTTATCCACAACTTTGAACATAATAATCAATATCTTATCTGAGTTGGAAAGTATAATAAAAAATTAAACAAACCTTATCAGTTCTATTTGATCAAACTTGTTTGGAGATATATATATATATATATATATATATATATATATATATATATATATATATATATATATACTGGCTTAAAAGCCTTCCTATTAGTCAGTGTTTAAGCTAGTTCCTGCAGAGGGCTCTTAATTAGGCCTTCATCACAGTAGGTAGGGAAGAGTAGATGCAATAGGCAATAATAAACTACTGAAGAACTCAAAATTGAGCACTGCATTTAGCATTTAAGTATTGCATTAATATTTAAGCTTACCTTTTAAAAGTTCAGCAATAATTCTTTTGCTGCCACTAAATTTAAAGACAATTTGATATACATATGTCCTTACTTTCCATACAAACAATTATTTTTATTTCATGGGTGACTTTTGCTGGATTTCGCAATTTTGATTCTTCCCAAATTTATTTTCAGGTTATAAAAATTGTTATTGTACAAAAAAATTTGTCACAAAAAATCATGTAAAAAAAAATAAAATTGCTAAAAACAATCACAGTAATGAAAACTTGGGAATCCAAAGTTTCAGGATTGAGGGTCTGGATCTGGCCTAGAATGTTCACGGAATCAGCCTGCTTCCAATATCTTATGATATGTTGGGCTATGGCTTCTAGGAGTAAAGTTGAAAAAGTCTGACATGGTGATACACTGGCATTCACATTTATTATATCGATATATGTGTGTGTGTATGTAGTTATGGGTTGGTGTCTATGTGTGCAGTAAGCCCACTGGGTGTGTTGAACCCTTGAACTTTCATACAGGTATTATTGAACTAGGAGAATGAAAATTTTAAGCATAGGCATTGCTTGATAAGCCAGAATTGAGTCTTGAAATGATGTCATGCTCAACAATGAGGTGGCAGCCATCACAGAGAGATCAGTCAGTTATGTGCCATGTGTGATACACACTTAGGCGATCATGTATCTTTCGATACATGACTGACGAGGCAGATTTTTTCCCCGCAATAGGTTGCCATTTCTTTCTGCAGTAGACCAGTTGCCATGCAAGGCTACAGAACCCAGTCTGTCCTGCTATTTACCCATAGCTGGGAGGAGAAGAAGAGGATTCATACCTTTTCCAAGGGTATTAGCACATAAGTGAATGCATTGGATTCAACTGGAATTTGAACTTGACTCACTGATTCCTCAATCAGAGTCGCTATCCATTACTCCACCGTGCTAACTTTTCAATATAAGGTAATAATAAATATTATTCATCATTATCAATATTTGACTAGTATTTATTTCATCTTAAAAACATCAATATTGGGTAATGGTTAGTTTGGCTAGTCTGGTTGACTATTACTACTGAGTAGTGAGTTTGATCCTCACTAGGTGCCACATAAAAAATTCAACATTAAATAACCCAACAAGGGTGGACATGTCATAAAATCAACCAACCAACAAGTGGAGTTGAATAATGTTTAGCAAGTTTATTCTGGTTGGCCATTTTTCTGCTGAGTGACAAGTTCAATCCTCACTGAGTGTCCCAAACAAAATCCAACATTGACTAACCCTAGTAGGGTTGACATGTAAAAATCAACTGACTAATTAATCTTCTATTTTATCTTGGTGGTTTTTACAACTATTAGAATTAATCTTAACTTGTCTGAATTTCCTAGATAAAGCATTGTCAATTATGACAAATGAATCCTTTAAGTCTTCAAGAAGCCACTCCTTCAGCATACCCTATAGGCTGATGCAACAAAATCACAAATGAAAACCTTTCCACATCAGTTGAACACATGCAACAGCAACAACAAATGTAGTACATGTAACTAAAAGAGAAAATGATACAATGAAGGTTTTGGAAAATATGTAACTCAAAAGACAAATACTGATTTTCTCTCTGCATAGCCACAAATTTGTAGTTTATGCTCAAAAACAAATACATGCATTGTGAGTTTAATTACTGCAAAATATATCCATTTTCTAATTTTATTGCTCATTCATTCTTTTTTTAGATATACTAATATGCACCCAATACAAGGCCCAAGAGTTACTTAAGGTAAAGTGTTATTATGCGGTGTTGTATGGCCATAAGAAAAGGCAAGAAATACAGTTCATGGGTTGATGTAGGAAAGATAACAGTTAACCCTTGACTTGAAGAGGTCAAGATTGTAGTGATCAGGAAAATATCTTGTCAGGAGTCTGTTTTGCAAAGCAGCAGTTCTTGGAAGGAAGAAGAAGTGGAACTTACTTTTTACTAAAGGAATATGAAGGGAATGAGGATGATTCATTCTTGTGTATGTGACATAGCAGGTCCCAGCTGCAAAGATGAGGGCTGGGAAATCAAGGGGTGTAGCTCATCAAAGCACTTACTGTGGAAAGAATATATTGAATGCTGGTATGAATAAAATAGTGCTCAGGTGTATAATAACAGCTATAATACTAAATGTCATTTTTTTTCCCTGATTGTATTAGGTTGGTGCAAAAATAATGACGTAATAATGTTGTTTTTTGACGTTAAAAAATACATAAAAAAAACGACATTACGTCATTATTTTTGCACCAACCTAATAGTTTTCAGTTGGAACCTGACAATAGCATTTAAACATGAAACAGACTGTTTCAAAAACACAAACTTTGTGATTTATCTTTTAATAAAGTTTGATAGAGATGTTCAATGTAAAGCTACAGCTGGTTCCAATAATTCATGTCACATGGATCAGTTGAAAGCAGTAGAGAAATCCGAGTGTTGAAGGCTAAAACATAACTGAATGCAGACCTGGTTATGTTACATATTTTGTGTAGCATTATACAGTTTCGAGTTCTACTAAACTAGAAAATTTTGAATTACACACTTTAATTCTTACTGCTACACATTTCAGCTATCTTGACTACTCATGGTTTGTCAATATTACAAAAATTCTTGATAACTTCACAGGAAATGTGCAGCAAAGTATAATGTTTTTAATGAACAGAACTACAAATAAAAATTTTCACAATAAGACTATACATTTTAGCTACCCCAACTACTGATGGCTTTCATTGCACAGACCACATTTTTTTCAGTTCATCTAGTTTAGCATTCAGCTCCTCTTCCAATTTTGATATCTCTATGGACTTGTCCTTTGCAGATCTTCACATGGCATTGGACTTTGCAAAAAGTGTGAAGTTCTGAATCTGCTTAGCTTTCTCTGCATAACTGTCTGCTTATTTGAGCAAATCTTGTGTGCAACTTTCAAGCTTGTTTTTGTTTTTCATTTCTTCTTCAGTTTTCATAAACATGGTCTTCCATTTTTGTCCAGTTGCTTTTGCCTGCCATTTTTTCTCCCTCAGTCTCAAGATATTAGTTGTATGTTGTTTGGCATTGGAAACACTGCAGGGAAGAGCCTTAGTCATGGGAACATTCCCAGCACCTCCAACTGTGGCCAATTAGTCCATGATAATGCACTGTGTGATCAGAACCTGCTGTTTCAGATTGTCAATGGAAATTTCCTTATTGACTGAGAAACCTCTCTCCACTGAGGCTTGTCCATGACAGAGCCAGCAATTTGTGAACAATTTTCCACAGTTTTTGATATTCTTTGTTGCTAGACAAAGAAGAGTAGAATAAAGTGTCCAGTCTTCATGCTTGCTGAAATTCTTGGAAGAAATATTTCCAGCAGCCTCCTCGAACTCTTTTTGTATAGCTCTATCTGCCAAAAATCCACATTCGATCTTTGTAGCATCTTTATGGATGTTTGGCTTTGACGGAATTCTTCCAAACTGATTCAGTTTGGAAAATGTAATTATCTTTTTTGCACATTCTTACTTCAAAAATCTTAACAGTTTTATGATTATGCTAAAAAAAGATCATCTGCAAGGATTCCTTTCCTGGTTTATTGCTTTGATATTTGTTTACTTGTCTGATGCCTTTTGTCTTTGCTTCTCTTTTGAAGACACCTTTATATTTTTTCTCGTCACCTTGGCAAGAAAATACAGAAGTAACTACAAAGTCATGAACTCATTCTAATCAAGGGAATAAATCACCATTTGCAATAATTGCCAAATACTAATGACTAAAAAAAAAAAAAAAAAAATTTTTTTTCTTAAAAAGGAAAATTTTAGCTTGTAAAAAAGCCAGATTTCTGGGATTTGGCATTTTGATTTTTCATAAATTGAGAAAAAGGACATGGGCTGCCTAATTTAGAAAATTCCAGGACTTTTCAAGGAGCTTTTGCCGTTTTTCCAGTACCTGTATGAACCCCAGTACAGCATGCTGTTCCCAAATTTCTGGTAGAGTGAATTGCATCATGGTGCTCTTTTTATCACAGATGGTGCCCAATTACCCTTACTATACTGTGCAGTTGACAAAAATCAAAAACACACATGAAATTAAAAATTTACCCATCACACCCCATGTGTGTGTGTATATATATATATATATATATATATATAGATAAATAAAGAAATGTAAAAAGAGTACTGTTGTGCATGTATGCTAACTATTGAGACTGTGAGGTATAGGGCCACAGTTTCACTACACTAGTTGTTGCTACAGTAGCAAGTTGGCTTTTACAAGTTGCTTATTCTATGCCCTGATTTTAAATTCAGTTTTCCAAGGCTATCCTGCTATAAATCCATAGCTGGTGGGAGAAGATATGAATTATACCTTTCCCCAAGGCTGCAGGCTTGGTTAAAATTTGAACTGACACACTAATCTCACTTTGGGCTGATTCATTGGTTCTGAAATTAATTTTTAACAATGAAAAAGCTGAAGCTTTTAGTTTTAATTTTAAGCTATTAAATTATTATATAAGCAAAATACTCTGCTGTATTTCAAAACAAATTTGAATTGATTGGAATGAGTTTTTGTGAAATGGCTGATTTTATCCATAATTACAAATCTTTCAAAAATAGAATATATTTTGAAACTTTTGAGGAAGATTAGTTAATTTAAAGCTTAATTATCCTGATGTGAAATAAACATTATGTACTTTTACTTTAAAATATCACAAAAAAAAAAAAAAAAAAAAAAATGCATATTTTAATAGGGAAGTAGGTGTTTCATAACTATAAAATTGACAAATATAAACATTTTTATACAATTTTTATTTTTTTAATTATCCAGTAATCTTAAAAATTTAGGAAAATATTCTAAGTAATCTAATGTTTATTGGATTTTAGGTACTTAAACTTTTAAATCTAATCTAGATACTGCTCTTATTTTTTGATAAGGCTGTGTATGTGGAGTAATGGATAGCAGCATAGATTGAAGAATCGGAGAGCCAAGTTCGAATTCCCGTCAAATCCATTACATTCACTTATGTTAATATCCTTGGGAAAAATATGAATCCTCTTCCCTCCAGGTTCTATAGCCTTAGATGGCAACTGGTCTACTGGAGAAAGAAATGAAGCCTACTGCAGGAAAAATCTGCCTCGTCAGTCATGTATTGAAAGATACAGGATCGCCTTAGTGCGTATCATGCATGGCATATAACTGACTGATGGATGTCTGTAGTTATAGAAATCAGCTATTTATATACACACACACACACACACACACACACAAATTTGAAATTCTTTTCACTAATTGTAGTACACTTTTCCAGTTATGATTAATAGTTTTTACTTAATAACTATTAGGTTGGTGCAAAAATATTGTCGTTTTTTGACGTTAAAAAATACATCAAAAAATGACAATATTTTTGCACCAACCTGCTATAAATTCAGAATTTTAAGATTTACAACTTTATAAATTATTCTCATTAGAAAAAAAAAAGAAAGAAAATGAAAATTCTTGTAAAATTCATTATACATTTAAAAATTTTTTTAACATAATAGTTCTTATCTTAATCATAAAAGCAATTGAAAACTTTAATTAAATAAGGTCTTAGTTTTATTGCATTTTTTAGTTTATGATTTAAAACTGATTTTCTGTAACTGGTGGTGGTGGGATGCTGTTTTACAAAACTACATCGATTTAAATTTTCCAAGGATGTGTTCTTATAATATAAATATTAAGCCCTTACAAAAATGAATTTCTCAATGTCATAAAATTAAAAAACTTTTTCTACCAAGATTTTCTAAATAAGAATTGCTGCTAAAATAATTCATTTGTGAATCAGTATTGAAAATTACATTAAAATCTGACAATTATTTGATTTTTGCAAAATTTTCCAAATCAATGAAATCAATGCAAATTTCCCATACTTATTTTATGGTAACCCACTGACGCAAGAAGAAAAAAAAAATTTTTTTGAAGGTTCTAAAAAGGATTAAAAAATATAATTTAATAATCAAAAAATCCTTTGGACTTCCTCCTAATGAAAAATGATTTTGAAGATAAAAACTGGTTTTTAATTAAGTATGGGGCATTTTTCATTGTGTATGTTCATTTTTGTTTTAAAGTATCTTTAGAAGTAACCTACTTATAATTCTGTGATTTTTGTTCTTTGATATTTTTTCTCTCTTCTTTCTTTGGTTTACCTTCCAAAGATGAACTAAAGGAAAGTGAAGTTGTTTTCCTATTCTTCAAGTCAGATACAAACAAGCAGATCTCAACTTCAGGAGGTGAAAGGAAAAAGAAAAAAGAAAAACAAAAAACCTAAATTCTTTACCCTGAAGATGATCAAAATGATAGCTAGTAATGACCTTATGTCAAGCGTCACGGAAAATCCAGACAAAAACCATGTTTGAATTGTGACAGCAAGAAAAGAGAACACTTGCATTTCTTTTTAAATATTTTATTTCTCCAAACACATATTTGGTTTGATGTTACAACAAAAATGCTGCAAAAAGGATAAGAGTGAAGTATGTTGGGCAAGTAAAAGAACAGCTTCCACATTGAGCAATGTCCAACTGTATTTGTTCTAGCTCAATGAGGAGGACAGCTGCAGGTTATGGCCAGCAAGTGACAAAGAAAACACAACAGACTGAAGCCTATTAGAAAAAAAAAAATAAAAAATGCTGCAGCTCAAAATATGATATATATTATGTATGGATGATGGATGGAAATAAATTTAAGTTGTTTAATCTTCATC
>OZ010586.1:34490623-34708123 GCA_963932145.1 Acanthosepion lycidas
TTAGAATAAACTTAGAAATGTTTTAACAAAGATTAGTAATTCCAATGGTAGTAAAGGGAATAGAATACAAAGTAACATTATCATTTTGAATTATTCTTTAATTCCCCAAAGGAAATATGAAAATTTCATAATATAGTCAAGATGTGACATTATTGGAAAGGCACTAATAAATTGAAAAAACATTAAATTCCAATAGACTGAATATATACTGATGACCAGATGAAGGAAAATGAAAGAAATGGATATTTGTTTTCAATTGAAAAAAACAAAAAACAAACAGAAGACCGAAAAACACTAAATTCTGACTGAAGACAGTGACGATCAGACAAATGAAAATGGAAAAGAACTAGGAGATAATTAAATTTCTTGTCCGCCAGAGAGTTAAAACAAAATGATGATCTGGTTTTGATTAGAAATGAGACTAGGTGACAAACGATTCTGGAGATCTGGACAAGAGTTTGGTTGATTGATAAGGATTAACTTTTAGAAGCAGACAAATTTCCAGCAAAAAATAGGTAAGAGAATGATAATTAAATTTTCTGTCTGTCAAAACACAATAAAACCTCCCAAAATCAAGGGATTGTTCCCTTTTTGTAACTTGTTGACCAAAGGGTTGACAATGGGATAAAAATGATAAATTCCAGATGTGAAAACAACCACACACAAAAGTACAATAAGAATTTCGAATTATAATTAAAATTTGGCCGTTGGGCTAGACCATACCTAGCCTTTAGGGGACGGGCTTGGTCAGGTGACCAAGGAGGAGAGGGCCAAGGTGGAATTTCAGGGGAGACGGAGGACTTTCCATACCCCTTGGGCAGTGATGGCGAGAGGCACTCACACAAAGCAAGAAGGAGACTGGCTTGATCAGGTGACCAAAAGGAGAATGTCCAGGTAGAATTCCAAGGATGGAGGAGGGACTCCCTCATAATTAGACATTTGCAAGAAGAGCCCCAATTGGTTGTTTGAGGAATGCAGGCATTACCAGAGCACATCATGCCCTACCCCAGCTCCTGCACAAGGGCAGATAAAAACAGAATGCCAAGACACTATGGCAGAGATAGCAGATTACCACCGCTTTGCCTGATCTCATGATTTGCCACCCTGAAGAAAAAGCCCCTCAACTTAAAGACTTGTTCCAAAATAACAATGTGTCACGATAATTGGGAAGGGTTGAGATTTATTGCATGAAGAATATAGTCCTGCTTAAACCATCAATAACTGTACCATCAACTTTGTATCAAGTAACTGTATATAAATATTTTTTTCTTTCGTGACTTTACTCTTGACTGAACTATTGATTCCAGTTGACCATTTGGACCAAGTCAGTCTTGCAACCAGTTAATGACAACATAGGGCAAGACAAGACTTGGGCTGAAACAATTAACTGTATGATCAGCCAAAAGGATCAAACTTAAATTTGGAGCAGCTGGAGTAGTCATCATAAAATCACCTCTGGACAAGTATTTCAGAATTCAAGACTGATGTAAATCATTTAGAATATCTGTTGCAGAAAAGTTTTCACAATTTTCCCATAGAAATTTGTATAAAATGCATGCATTAAATTTATTAATGATTTCAAGATCATTAATGTAAGCTTGTAAAACAAGAGTAAAAAGGTTTAATATATGGTAGAGAACCCCCCGCCAAAAAAAAAAAAAAAAAACGTTAAAATAAAAGTAAATAGCTGGTCAGAATTCCTACTTCATTTTCTGAATGTTTTACATTAAAAACATGCAATTTTTTTTCTCCTAACTGTAGTTGCAGTTAGGTTTTATCCAATCATTACTTATGGCATCATTTGATGACATGCCATATGCAAACAAACATTAAATATTTGTGTAAAAATATTATTCAAAAGGATGACAATTGATTGATTTTTATTTCAATTAAATAGATTTTCTTTTAAAACCCAATCAGTTTTCAAATAGTGTCATTACTTACCTGGTCAACACTAAGAACAGTACAAGCAGATGATGTTGCAAATTTAAAAATCCAAAGCAACTTAGAATAGAGATCCAAGATATTATTTTCAACAGCATCCATAACAGTGCCAACTTCCTATTGAAAAATAAAAACAATAATTACTAAAATAAATAAGTCAAAATTCATTAACAATTCTATATCAAAAAATTAATACACTTACAAATGTAGTGGAATTAAAGATTTTGACAAGAGTTTTTTTGTTTTTTTTTAATTAAATGTTAATCACTTTATTTCATGTTGGTTTTATTATTAAACTACAACATAAAATCAATAATCATGCCAGTTGATATAACAGGTAGGACTTATAAAAACTTTCATTTACTCTAATGATATATAGAATGATTGCAAATTAGTGGTAGGGAGGGGAGAGAGAAAAGATGAAACAATCATAGCTGTATTTTAGTGCCAAATGTATTTGAACCCAGTATTTGTAAGCGTTTATTATCATCATCATTATTATTGCTGTCCACTGACTTTACTGTTACTCCTCAAATCAGCTTAGTGTTGTCACTTTCTGAATTAACAAAAGTAAATAATTTAGATCATTGTGGAAGAATTAATTGATTAAATACTTAAAACTACTTTTAGCATTCAATCTATATATTGTGCAATGAAATATCAGGAAGAGAGATTATTAGTGGCCAGGAATTAAAGCATTACTGATAGAATAAGATTAGCACAGCTATTGTTATAGCCAGCTTTGTAGACAAAAATAGAAGGCTATGTTTACAATGCAAGCCTAAGTAGAAGGAAATAATTTCTTACCTCAATATTGACACCTATATTTTGTTCTCCTTTTTGATGACGTGCATAAAGTTTTGACAATACTTCTCGACTCTAGAAGCAGGAAAAAAATTTTTTAGTCTCATTTATCATTCCTAGAGCACATGACATTTTTCAATTCAATCATTTCACTTATACTTATTTCTGATTTGATTACAAGCAATTTTAAAAGCTAACAAATATAAGATTATTTTTATAATAAAAAATAAATAAATATAGACAATTTTACAACAAATCTACACGATACATTTATTTTTAAGTATACTTTTCTACTTTGACAAAACTTGAAAAATAAGTTTCTGGTATATAATTTTATTAATGGATAAAAGACTGTTGCCATCAATGTGTGAACATTCTTACAACTCTATGAGTAAATTAAAAGACATATTTTACCTTAGCACCAGTGTTCTCAGCAATGGCTTGTGGTAGAACTTCAAGTGCTTGAGCAAATTTTTTGATACCATATTGTTCTAATCCAGGAGCACTCTTTAAAAAAAAAAAAAAAAAAAAAAAAAATTGCAAGGGATTAGACAAGGCTACATTGATAAAATAATCCAAATTTATAATAAACATTTTATGTTCAGTTTATACAGAGCTTAAAACAAAGTCATCCTATTTTGGAGGAATATTTAAAACGTTAAATATATAAAAATGAAGTACATATGGTAGAGCAGTTATTATTGCATTGGTGTTGTAAAACTATTGATAGCAAGTTTGATTTTCAATGGGAACTTTATAGAATAATTTATTTCAGGAGAGAGAGAGAGAGAGAGAGAGAGAAAAAAAAAAAAAAATACTAACTTCTCCAAATGTGGTAATTCTTTTTGCTAATTCAATTTCAGTGGCTCCAGCACCAGCAACTAAACGACTATCCTGAAAGAAAGAAAATTTGAGGATCACAATTCTCCAAGAAATAACTACCCATAATACAAATGAGATTCTTATAACAGGATAGCATCTTGCTAAAGAACACGCATTGATGAACCTCTTTGAGAATAAAACAAACAAAAACAAACATTGTTTTCTACAATTTATGTTCATCATAGACTGTATGTATACACACAGGTACATACCTTTATTTAATAGTAACATTATCTACTGAGTAGAAAGAAGTGATGGAAATACAATTTTAAACAAGCAGAAGACATGTAATCTTAAAATGACAAATTTATAAAAAAATTTTTTTTTTTTTTTTTGATTCAAGAAAAAAAAAAAAAAATTTACAATGTTTAGAATTTTTGCTGGTTAAGCTATTTTCCTCAGATTGGACAATATTCTATTAAACATTTCTAATGTTATATTCATTCAAAGTCTAATGTAGATGTTGAGTGGCTTGAATTTAAAAGAAAAATAGTTTTAAGTTGATAAATCACAAGCATACAAAAATAGAGAACAATTTGCCTGAAAAAGAGATTAAAAAACTTACTCGAGTCATAGCCTTAAAAGTGTTCACACCATCATCAATAGCACGTTCCATGTCATCCATTATGTTCTCTGAAGAACCACGAATTACTATTGTGGAAATAATTGTCTCTTCTTTATCTAAGAAAAAGAAACAAATTTTTTTTTATTTGAAACTACATCAACCAGGTAAGCTACAATCTTTGCCATTTTTCAAATCACCAAGATTGTTTGACATTAAGTTAAATGGATTTTAAGGTCATTAATATGCAATATCCTATGTTTGGGACAGTGAACATTAACGGATTAATGAAATATCTGTATTTGACAGTATAAAAGACGCACCCCTATTTCAGCAGGGCAAATCAAGAAAAAATTTGTAAACCTACGTATGGCACATAAGATATTTTTGGTAGGTAGGTAGGCGGGGGGGAGAGAGAGAGAGAGAGAAAGAGAGAGAGAGAGAGAAAGAGAAAAAAAAAAAAAAAGAAAAGAAAAAAGTGCCTTAATACTGTTTTTTTTATTTTTGTAATTAATACAAGATTTTATGGTGGACAATATTGGGTAAATAACTATGATCATCTTCCACTTTTAAGTATACCTCAGAGAACTACAATTTAATAAATAGGAATTTCTATCACCGTCAGTGTTATTACAAATTCAATTTTAAAACAAGAAAGTCTGCTTGCAAAAAAAATATTTTTATTAGCAAATTTAATATTAAACACAAAGATGTATATTATTATTTAAGATATACAGACATGTATTTATATAACATTTGAAGAGAAAAGATAAAAAAAGTTTTGCTTTCTCATTAATGGAACAAGGACACACCAGAACTTTACCTGAATTTGTATTTATTTTATAAAATAAACAAGGTAAGTCACTAACAAACAGTCATGGTCAGCTTGTTTAACTTACCTTGCTTAAATATCACAACTGAAGTTTCACCAATTTCATCCACATATACATGATCGCAGTATCCCATTTCCTCAGCTGTGGGTACAGTCTGAAAAAGTTTTAACAAAAATGTTGAAAATCAAAACTTTTCATGGAAACATATTGGAAATTTAAATAGTGAAATTAATCGCTAAACAAGACATATTTGGTTAAAAAGGCAACGAAATGAAACTAATCAATTTTTAAATCTCAGTTTAAATATTACAGAACTTAGAAATATCCAGGTTTGCTTTGAGTGATAAGCATCAATCAATAATAAAATATTGGAAATGCTACAAATTATCAAATTATATTTATCCTTTAGAAGCAAGTATTGAAAAACCAGTAGATCAGAAATTAGATTATTCCACATTTTGAATCAGTAGGGGAATCCTAAAATATCCATCATTTTCTACTGGCATAAAAATACTGTGTATATAAACATGGGGGGGACAGAAGCAAGGCAAAAATGGATCATAGTTTAAAAATCAAAATTATTGGATCAGCCTCCCAAAATTGTAAAGTCATAAAAGCAAATAAAATTAATCAATCAACAGCTACACCACCCTGAGGCAATAAACCATCTTTCCATGAGCATTTTCCTCTGTACAACCCCCCCCCAAAAAAAAAAAATTAGATATTTCCATTCTACATGACAGGAATTCATAAATCATTTTTTTTTTTTTTTTTTTCAAATTATCTACAAAACTTAAAATGCATTTTCTAGAAAAAGGATAGTTATGAGCTATATAAATAAGATAGTTCTATGTAAAAAAACATCACAATTTCAGAAATAAACTAATGATTTTTCCAGATACAAGTTCTATAGCTGTGGGGAGATGGATTAATACCTTTCTCAAGAATATTTGAGTGTAAGTGAATGTAACAAACAACTGCAATTCAAACTTTACTCTTCAATTTCTAATTCTGAGCTACTATCATTACACAACCTGTACATCTACCCAACTAGCCACGTAAACATACTTGAAAGATTTCATAAGAGATTTAAGTTTAAAAAGGTAAAAAGTAAATATTTTTTTCTTTTCAGCAATGAAAGAATAAAACCTGCTGCAGGCCAGGTCATACAAATATTGATTGAAAACAAAATCTACATTGTAAGTGTTACATAAAGTATAAATTCTATAATGGAGTTAGGTAAAAAAACATTTGTCATCTTTTAAAATATTTCAGCAATTTTTTGTTAAGAGTTTTATAACTGTATCATATTAGATGTAACCATCACCTCAAATCAACCCCCTCCATTCAACAGATCAGCAAGTTGAATTTCTGTCAATAAATATCAGTTGGGGAATCCAACTAAAGTAGTCATCATTTCTGTTGAGCAAACTACAAAAAGAGCATAAATATTCTGAAGGATTTCAAGAATGCTGTAACCAAAGAATTTTCCTTCAATGTCTTAATCACAGATATGCATATGATTAAAATTTAATGAAATTTTGCTTATAAAGATTAGAATCAATTTTCCATTGTACTTGTATGAATCTGACATATGCTTGTTTATATATATATATATATATATATATATATATATATATATATAAAAATGGGTGCATGGCAGAGAGGTTAGAACGTTCACTTTCTGACCATGAGACCAGAGTTTGAATCTCGCCACAGTTGATTTGTCAAGGAGACTTCCTGACGTTATTGATCTGGAGGGGGATGATCCCAGCGTGTGGCACCTTTGGAAAGTGCCTGAAAAGCATATTACAGGTTGACCCAAGCCTTGTGAGTGAAATTGGGTAGGCAGAACACTTAGGGGACCGTCAATAGTTGTGTTAGAATGAAGTCACAAGTCATTGTGACCGAGGTTTTGAGTGTGCCGGCCATGTTCAGATTTTTGACCGAACTTGATAACACTCTTTCTCCCAGAAACTCTAACTAAGGTCTGCTCAGTATAATTGCAGTTTCAGCCACAGGTGGACTCTGGGGGTGTTGAACAAACAAATGTGCCTGAGCAAGTGCATGAATTATATATATATATATATTTTTGAAGAAAATACCTTACTGCAATGAGGCAAAAGATTTATACAATTATCAATTGATATATATATGAAAAGAAAATTTCCCAGTGATATCAATAAAACAAACATTACCAATGGAATGAGGGTAGTATAAAATAATAGTGGTGTCAAGGGTGGGTGGGGTGAGAGAAAAGTCCTTTTTTGAAACTCCATTTTTTTAATGGGTACAAAAGTTAAACTTTGCCAAATTTTCCTTTATTTATTCATTACATTAGCTGCTTGTACATTGCCAATTCAGTTACACACAAAGAACACAACTATTTACATTGTTTATTCAATGTGTATAAAGAAAATCTTTGATGACAAATCATTATAGTTAAAATACTTTTCAATAGATCAGCAAGTTGAATTTCAATCAAATAAAATCTGTTGGGGAATCCAACTATTATGCTCATCATTTCCATTGAATAATAATAAAGTAAACTAGAAAAAACCTTTCAAAAAACATGAACCCTTTCTTTGGAATTTTCTCATGTAAATATTACTTGAAAAACAAACTAAAATAGTTGATGATACAGAAAACATTAGAAAGGTCATAGGTACAAATTAAAAATAAAATATAACTGGCATCAATATTAGAGGTACCCTTCATCCAAAACTGACATTTTTTCCTCACTTTTCTCTCCACAAGTTATTTCATTCAACAGATCGGTAAGATGAATTTCAATAAATTATCAGTTGGAAAATGTAAATAAAATCTACATTGTAAATGTTACAGAAAAGAAAGTATAAATTCTATAATAGAGTTGGGTAAAAACATTTGTCATCTTTTAAAATATTTTATCGATTTTTTGTTAAGTGTTATACAACTGTATTAGTATTAGATGTACCCTTCACCTCAAATCACCCTACCCCACCTCCGTTCATTCAACAGATCAGCAAGTTGAATTTCTGTCAATAAATATCAGGTGGGGAATCCAACTCAAATATTCATCATTTCTGTGGAACAAATTAAACACTTGTATAAAACTACAAAAAGAACATTTTAATGTTTAAATATTCTGAATGATTTCAAAAACACTAAAACCAAATAATTTTACAACATTCATTAACCTCATACATGCTTATGATTAAAATTTAATGCAATGTTGCTTATAAAGATTAGAATCAATTTTTCATTGTCCTTGTATGAATCTGACATGTTTGTTTAGCAATATATAATTTAAGAAAATACCTTACTGCAGTGAGCAGAGGCAAAAGATTTATACAATTATCAATTGATATTATATATATGAAAAGAAAATTTCCCAGTGATATCAATAAAATAAACATTACCAATGGAATGAGGGTAGTATAAAATAATAGTGGTGTCAAGGGTGGGTGGGGTGAGAGAAAAGTCCTTTTTTGAAACTCCATTTTTTAGTGGGTACAAAAGTTAAACTTTGCCAAATTTTCCTTTATTTATTCATTACATTAGCTGCTTGTACATTGCCAATTCAGTTACACACAAAGAACACAACTATTTACATTGTTTATTCAATGTGTATAAAGAAAATCTTTGATGACAAATCATTATAGTTAAAATACCTTTCAATAGATCAGCAAGTTGAATTTCAATCAAATAAAATCTGTTGGGGAATCCAACTATTATGCTCATCATTTCCATTGAATAATAATATAGAAAAAAAAAATCTTTCAGGCAAATGTTTCTAATAAATTTTTTTTAATTATTTGCACATATAAATAGCTTTTTCTTTTGAATTTTCTTATGTAAAAGTGAAGATATTACTTGATAAATTGACCCTTAAAAACGGAAACTAAAATAGCTTAAGACTGATGAAATATTAGAAATATCATGTTTAAATTAAAAATAAAACATAACCAATATTAGTATTAGAAGTACACTTCAGCCAAAATAGACCAATCCGTCTAGTTATTTCATTCAATAGATCAGCAAGTTGAATTTCAGTCAATAAATATCAGTTGGAGAATTCAACACAAATATTCATTTCTGTTGAATTAAACACTTGTATCGAACTACAAAAAGAGCATTTTAATGTTTAAACGTCCTGAAGGCTTTCAAGAATGCTGTAACCAAAGAATTTTTCTTCGATTTTCCTTAACCTGAGATATGCTTATGATTAAGATTTAATGCAATGTTACTTATAAAGATTAGAATCAAATTTATCGTCCTTGTATGAATCCTGTATATATATATATATATATATATATATATATATATATGCGTGTGCGTGTGTGTGTGTGTGTGTGTGTGTGTGTGTGTGTGAAGGAAATCTCTTACTGCAGTGAGTGGAGGTAAAAGATTTATGTAATTATCAATTAATATTGTATCTTTGAAAAGAGAATTTCTCCAGAGATATCAAAACTATCAACGTCTGAAAGTTTACATTTTTATTAAATGATTATTTTCATTGAATATAAAAAAAATGCTCTTTCAAGCTTCAGTTTGAAATTTATAAACAGTGTAAGTGTCACTTATCAGATTGAGATGCTAAAAGAGTTATATTATTTTACTAAGTAGGTGACAATAGTGAATTTCAATAGACATCAGTAAAGCAAGACCCATTTTTTGTTGCATGATTTTTCAAAGCAGAAATCCTGCAATATATTTGCTAAATAAAATTGTTTCATTACAACGTTAATGCATGTACAAAAAAAGAAGTTTTTCAATAAAATTTTAATATGCATTTTCTAAAGTCAACATATCAAGATTGTTAAAATAAGTTATGATTAATATGGTAGCAGGTTTTTCAAAAGTATCACAATTTTTTCAGGTGATATGTAGAAAGAAATGAGAAAATTCCCAAGTAGTCATATCAATTTTTGAAATATTTCTTTAAAGATTATCCTATCATCCCCATTGTAAAATTAAAAGGTTATATAAACTAAGTACAAATTCTGTAATGACACTAGATATGTGGATAGTCGTATGAGAAATCAGAGAGCCGAGTTCAAATTCCAGTAGAGTTCATTACATTCACTTACGCATCAATTTCCAATCCTGCAATGGGTTCAATAGCAGGGCCGTGGTTGGCAAGAAATCTCCCAGAGAGAGAGAGGGAGAGAGAGAGAAAAAAAAAAGGCAACCTACTGCAGGAAAATCTGTCTAGTCAGTCATGATCACCCAATCATGTAGCGTATATGGCACTTAACTGACTAGATAAAAATAGGTATAATCTTTTTCAAATATTTGAGTGATTTATTAAAAAATAAAATTAAAAAAAAAATAGTTGTTGATAGAGACAATGATTTTTTTTTTTTTTTGATCATCAAGTAATGTAATGGCCTCCATTTTTTTATTTTATTCATTTTCTCATGTGTATATTTGATTCAGCTAAAAAAAAAAAAAAAAAAAAAAAAAAAAAAAAAAAAAAAAAAAAAAAAAAAAAAGAAATTCTCAGAATGATTACTCCACTGACAAGGCTATCAAACAAATGGAAAGAAGTCAGATACTTACAATCTTAGGCAGAACAGTAGCAGATACAGAGCGTGCTAATCTTCTGAGATCAAATTTAGACATGACACGGACAATTAAGAGATTGTATTTGTTGCAGTAATGAAGGGCAAGTTCGCCAACCTTGCCTCCAGTGACAAGAACATTACAGCCAGCATCAGCAAGAGCTTTTATGTGCTAAAAAGAAAAGTTGACAGTCAAATCATTAATATTTATGAGCAACAATAAAACCTTGAAAGCAACACAACAATTTAATTAATGCAAAATTAATATTTTTTATAATTGGCTATTTTTACTCTAAAATTTGAAAAACTTTAAAAGTTCAACCCAATTTCAATACATTAATTGAAATTGAATGCCTGTATCATTGTTTATGGTTTTATTTGGATTAATATACTCTGGCATTCCTCACAATAAGAGGAGATAAGATTCAAAAACAAATACCCAAAGAAGGCTAGAGAGCATATGGCTGGCTAAGATGTTGATAGTGGGTAAACACCAAAGACGAGTGTGACGTTACCATCTTCACCAGGTCAACTACATCCCACACTGGAGATGATAGTCATCTTAGTAGGGTTACACACTGATGCTCTTCTCCAGTTGTGAACTGGTCCCATCTCATCAGATAACTTGGGTAATAAGGTTCACATATTAAATTCAGGCTTTTTATTTGACCCCCATTTGTTTAATCCTTTTTAGAATCAGTGCTTAGTGAAAGGGTATGAAAGAAAGAGAAACAATACTGACCATTATTTTATTTTGTACAAAGTGATTTGCTTTTTCTTCATACTAGTCTACTTTGCCAATGTGGAAATGAGAAGCATGGTAAAAGTTGGACAGATTTTATATCTCAATGTCAGAGATGAAGTTCAAACAATAGAGGGTCCTCTTGCCATAAAGACAACAACTGCTTAAGACATGAGCCATTCTGAGAAAATGTAAATTAACAGTGCGGCTATTTTGGGGAATTCCCATTTTTAGATCTGGTTAATAATAATAATAATAATAATGATGTGATTTTACAGAGACGCTTAAATAGGAGTGCATATTTCATGACTGCTATATAGACAATACAGTATTAGGATATTTTTTTTCTTTCTTTTGAGTATGGAAACTAAGTCAACACCCTGCACTGAAGGAAAGTGTTACATTATTTTCTCATGACAGCCACTTTTAAAAAGAAAAACTGAGGATTCTGAAAACAAGGATATGCAACCAGTAAAAGAGGTAATAAAGTGAAAAATTATTTAATTCTGTCTTCAGTATGAGAAAGAAATCAATTACATCTTTGAATAAACAGCAGAAATTATCTGTTTGTCATGCATCATTTTAATGAAATGTTTTTCCTATTTTTGTTATTTCTTGCTAATTGAATAAACATCTCTACATATAAAAAACTTGTTACACTTCTTAAGAAATTCGAAAAGATCTTAAAGCAATTTACAACTATAGACAAATTTTGATTTTATAAATGAACAACTTAAAAATTAATTTGCCAAAAGCAAAATCGGTTCATAGAACTTACAATATATTTTGCACAATAATCTTAGATTTACATCTCACCATAGATGATCAAAAATGTCTAGATAGAGAATTTCTTTTTAATAAAAAAAAAAAAAAAGATAATATCAGATGTGTAGAGCATAATCAAATACTCATTTTACTCACTTTATCCATTTGATCTTCTTCTCCTTTGCTAAAATTCATCAACTCTTCTGCAGTTTTTATCAAAACAGTTCCCTGGAGTTAAAAAAAAAAAATTGTTATTGCTAAAACTTGGAGACAAGGAGATGGAAAAAAAGCAATAAACATGATTGGAAATACAAGTACTAATGAATGTTACAAAATGTTTTTCATTAAATTTGAAATTCCTAAGACTAACAAATTAGTCCTTAATTTTATTGAGTAAACTACAATTTTAAGACCTTCCTATATATTAACAATTTTGTGGTTATTAATATAGAAATTAAAAAAAAAGTCCAAAGATTAAAAAAAAAAAAAAAGAAAAGAAAAAGAAAATGTTTACACTTTAGATACATGTGAATGAACAGCGTCTCCTTGCATACAAAGTTATATGAGCCATGTCATACCAAAAGCTACTGTGAGTTGGTGTGTGTGCGTGTACATACAAATATCCTTACAATGGTGCAGACAATTCACAGGAAGACTTTTTTTCTTTTTTAATTTATTTATTTTGTACACATCTAAGAGGAATATTAGGATTAAAATTGCTGATAATCATTTTTATCAAGAATCATTTGTATTTGAAGAACTAGCCCAGTAGGTTATACATCTGGACTGAAGATTTAAAAAAAAAAAAAAAAAACAAACTAAAAAGGCATTTCATGCTCAGATTACTTCAATCCAATTTTGACTCAAATGTCTCAAGAATTGACATTCTTTATGATCCATTACATTAATCTTTACTAGGCTTATATGAGCCGTCTCCCATAATTACATGCAGCAAGATCTCCAAAAGACCAAAATGAATAGCAATATTAAAGCTGTGAGAGATCTAATTTAAAAGGAATTTTTATGACATAGAATGGACAGGAAATATAATTATCATTAGTCTTCAATAAGTGCATAATACAAAATATGGATGTGCATTATGAATATTTTTAATACAAATATTCACAATAGTCCAAGAAACATTATCATTTTGTATGTGGTGAAGTTCCAAATTAAATGAATTGCATTTGGTGCTAAAAAACATAGTATGTCACTAAATATTCCTTAAAAAAGTTTTACCTTAGTTTCTGTTTGTAGAGAGTCCAATGGGCAAGAGAAAATGGCAATATTGCTTTTATCAGATTTAGTGACAGATCCTTCAACTGAACGCTTGAATACCATGCCTTGAAGTACAGTAGAATTAATCAAGCCTGAACCCTGAAAGAAGAAAAAAGAAGAAAAAAAAAAAATCAGTTTGAGTAGTTTATTTTACTTCTCTTTGCACCAAATCAACTACTTAACTGCTGGCCATTTATACAAACACAAGTAGCAAGAAGTGATATAGTAGCAATGAGAATAGTATCTAGCATACAAATAATAGAATGTAAGAATTTTTAATTTTACATGTATGCTTGTATTTTTTTAACAAACATTCTGCAAATCAATTTTCTGTACTTAGAGTGCACTGGAATTAAGACTTAAAGCAAAAATATCTAAATAAAAACAGAAGCATTTTGCTATATGAATAAAATATTTTGCTTTAAGTTATGATATTCTATGATTAGGCTTATAAAGAAAAAATGTTGACGATGGGCATCATTTTATACACTACATTAATTTAATATTTGTGAATATTTTAAACAGTCCCTTTTTGGCTTTAAACTAGCTTTTTAATAGTTTAAAAAAATAATAGGATTTGACTTACCAAAATTTTGCAAACTCTTACATTATCAACATTGAAGGCATTCTTTTGAGTGAGAATTCCAGCTAAAAAGAGAGAATGTCTTTAAGAAAGAGGAAACAGCTCTTCATTCATTTCACCCTTTATATTAAGTTGTAAAAAGAATTTCAAATTTTTATTAGAACACTAAAAAAAAAAAAAAAAAAAAAAAAAAAAAATCTAATCCACAGCAATACTCTAATATTACACACACAAAGCTCAACATATACAATGATTGGGGAGGGGTGGGGGCACGGAAAGATATAAATTAATAAAAATTAATTTCTTCTAAATTTTTGAAAAATGAAAGTCATGTCGCATTTTTAAACACACATTCAACATTAACCATCCCCCAAAACCCATTTTTTTTTATTATTTGTAACATTTAAGATGATTGTTTAAATTTATTTTTTATCTGAAAGCACCCATAGTTACTTACTGCAGGCATCAGTAATTAATTCAGCAATAAAATCTTCGGAGCCATATTGCTTGCTCATTACTGCTGAGCGGATTATCTTCTTCACTTCTTCTTTGTTTCTAAGATCTTTCACTTGTCCAACCACCAGATCTGCAAATTAACATCAAATGGTAAAACTTGAAATAATTTAATCACAAAGTAAATGGAGAATTAATTCAAGTCAGTCTCATTCTGTGAGATACTGACTGAAAATGGTCTTACTCTCATCCACTTGTAAAAATGAATTCAGTCTAATGATATATGGATTCAATAGGCAAAGATATAGTGTAACTATAGTAGCCATGTAAAGAAATTTAAAATTTTCTACTAAAGCCAAGTCCTTGTGACAGTCAAGACTCAGTTTGTAGAAACAGCAAGTCATGATAATAATTGCAAAATTTTAAAAAGGAAAAACATTTATTTTACAATATTACAGAAAAGTTAAAAATACAAAGGTTGCACAAAAATTTCCTCTTGTGTGCCTATTATGGTAGGATAATTTTTTGAGGTTACAAAAAGACTCCTCAGATAGAAGGAAAAGTGATACAATTTTTAGGAAAAAGACACAGATTCAAAGATAAAAAAACTACAACACCCTTTAAAAATGGAAAAACTTTGAGGAAGTAAAAGAAACCAATTGCACAAGGCAAAAAATACAAAACACACCCACCTCTACTCTTAACAGAATACTCAAACAGGACGTTTCAGCTCAAAGGAGTTTTGCATTTTCAAGTTGTTTTCTCAAGGGCTTTTGAAATATTTTGCTGCAAAGTTATCTAGAGAGTTCTTTCAGCTTAAATTCAAGAAAGTTATTTCAGTTCTGGGGGTAGAATCTGCTTTCTTTCTCAGTGTTGACTTATGACCCCCATCAGCTGAACCAGTCCTCTTGAAGCATGGGTGCTTATAGTTTCTTCCTTGACCATTGTTTTGTTGTGAAGGGTTCATTCTTTTTCTCTGATAATCTCATCACAGCAGTCCATTTTATTGAAAAAAGGGACTGTCATATCAGCTCACTTCAAGTTTTCACAAGGGCTTCAAAAAGATCATTTCTCATTGGTCAATATATAAGAATCCTTTCTCCAAGAATTAGAAAAATGAATCTGCAACAATTCAATAAATAATTGTAGCAGTCTATGGCTTGAGCCAAAAGCACCATAAAAAAAAAAAAAAAAAAAAAATAAAAAAAAATGTAAGAAACTGTCAGGCCTTCAGAAAAATACACTTCTCTCAAAAAAACGTATAACTCCCACCAAAAAAACCCAAACAACCTAGACGATCATACATTTAGAATTTTAACATTTTTAAAAATAAAATTTTTATACATGGAATAGGCATAGATTTTAACATTACTTAACCATGGAATGATTGTTGGGACCAGAGAGATCGGACACTATCTCTAAAGTGGCAATTCTTTAGGTTTTTCTCAGTCACAATAGCAAGGATATATCAAGAATATGTGAAGAATTCTAGCTAGACATCAATGACATGTGAAAACTGGGGTAATCGACAATGCCAAGATGATAACTACCCCAATAAAAGGAAGATACCGAATCAGATCACATGCCAAGTTGACACTGGAACCCATCAATTAATATACATAACCACTGTTTAGGTGATGGATCCAGCCCATCAGATGGTGATTATTCTGTAACAGTTACAAATATTCTCTTGGAATTTACAAGGCCCACAAGTGAAACTGAAGTTTTTTTTTTTTTTTTTTTTTATGTGTGACATACACAAATATTGGTGAAAACTGCTTGTATCCTTTTATGCTTGCCATGTTTCTTGGTGAAGTTTGGTTCCAGCAATATAACAATATCCACTCAACACAGGTGACACAAAATTGGTTTTAAGAACACTCAGCTGACTTTCAATTGTTCCATTAGTCTCCACACTTGTGAACTCTAAACTCTACCCATTGTGTGTACACAAGGGACATGCTGCAGATCTTGCTAAATTCCCTGCAGCCCCACCCAAGAAATATTACAGTTATTTCTTATAATCATGATCTAGGATGCTAGGATTCCAAGGCCTGAAACCCCAGTAATTATAGGTTAACACTCCTTACACTTTTGAAATTTATTAAAATCATTGCTAATTTTTCTAAAAATGCCTAGAAAATCCACTAACAGATTATCTATTGCCAGCCAAATGATGACTGATGAAATCTTACAGTGGACAGGAAGCACCTTCTCTAAAATCAATTGATGAATTGTGTTCTCTGAGAAGGCTGGCAAAATATTGTAGAATTGCTAATAGATTCAGACTTTATAAAATGGTAAATAACCAATTTCCTTTTAGTTGGTTTATGCTTTTTATTAATTTAGTATAGGTTTATAAATTTATGTACATTACCAGTTCAGTTACACGCAATTATTTACACAGTTTATTCTTCACCGTGTATGAAGAAAATCTTTGATGACAAATCATTATAGTTAAAATACTTTTCAATAGATCAGCAAGTTGAATTTCAATCAAATAAAATCTGTTGGGGAATCCAACTATTATGCTCATCATTTCCATTGAATAATAATAAAGTAAACTAGAAAAAACCTTTCAAAAAACATGAACCCTTTCTTTGGAATTTTCTCATGTAAATATTACTTGAAAAACAAACTAAAATAGTTGATGATACAGAAAACATTAGAAAGGTCATAGGTACAAATTAAAAATAAAATATAACTGGCATCAATATTAGAGGTACCCTTCATCCAAAACTGACATTTTTTCCTCACTTTTCTCTCCACAAGTTATTTCATTCAACAGATCGGTAAGATGAATTTCAATAAATTATCAGTTGGAAAATGTAAATAAAATCTACATTGTAAATGTTACAGAAAAGAAAGTATAAATTCTATAATAGAGTTGGGTAAAAACATTTGTCATCTTTTAAAATATTTTATCGATTTTTTGTTAAGTGTTATACAACTGTATTAGTATTAGATGTACCCTTCACCTCAAATCACCCTACCCCACCTCCGTTCATTCAACAGATCAGCAAGTTGAATTTCTGTCAATAAATATCAGGTGGGGAATCCAACTCAAATATTCATCATTTCTGTGGAACAAATTAAACACTTGTATAAAACTACAAAAAGAACATTTTAATGTTTAAATATTCTGAATGATTTCAAAAACACTAAAACCAAATAATTTTACAACATTCATTAACCTCATACATGCTTATGATTAAAATTTAATGCAATGTTGCTTATAAAGATTAGAATCAATTTTTCATTGTCCTTGTATGAATCTGACATGTTTGTTTAGCAATATATAATTTAAGAAAATACCTTACTGCAGTGAGCAGAGGCAAAAGATTTATACAATTATCAATTGATATTATATATATGAAAAGAAAATTTCCCAGTGATATCAATAAAATAAACATTACCAATGGAATGAGGGTAGTATAAAATAATAGTGGTGTCAAGGGTGGGTGGGGTGAGAGAAAAGTCCTTTTTTGAAACTCCATTTTTTAGTGGGTACAAAAGTTAAACTTTGCCAAATTTTCCTTTATTTATTCATTACATTAGCTGCTTGTACATTGCCAATTCAGTTACACACAAAGAACACAACTATTTACATTGTTTATTCAATGTGTATAAAGAAAATCTTTGATGACAAATCATTATAGTTAAAATACCTTTCAATAGATCAGCAAGTTGAATTTCAATCAAATAAAATCTGTTGGGGAATCCAACTATTATGCTCATCATTTCCATTGAATAATAATATAGAAAAAAAAAATCTTTCAGGCAAATGTTTCTAATAAATTTTTTTTAATTATTTGCACATATAAATAGCTTTTTCTTTTGAATTTTCTTATGTAAAAGTGAAGATATTACTTGATAAATTGACCCTTAAAAACGGAAACTAAAATAGCTTAAGACTGATGAAATATTAGAAATATCATGTTTAAATTAAAAATAAAACATAACCAATATTAGTATTAGAAGTACACTTCAGCCAAAATAGACCAATCCGTCTAGTTATTTCATTCAATAGATCAGCAAGTTGAATTTCAGTCAATAAATATCAGTTGGAGAATTCAACACAAATATTCATTTCTGTTGAATTAAACACTTGTATCGAACTACAAAAAGAGCATTTTAATGTTTAAACGTCCTGAAGGCTTTCAAGAATGCTGTAACCAAAGAATTTTGCTTCAATTTTCCTTAACCTGAGATATATGCTTATGATTTAAGGCAATGTTGCTTATAAAGATTAGAATCAAATTTTCATTGTCCTTGTATGAATCCGATGTATACATGTTTACCAATACACACAAATTTTTTTATTTTTAGATATATATAAAGGAAATCCCTTACTGCAGTAAGTAGAGGTAAGATTTATGTAATTACTAATTGATATTCTATATATGAAAAGAATTTCTCCAGAGATATCAAAACTATTGACATTTGGAAGTTTACATTTTTATTAAATTATCATTGAATATAAAAAAAAAAAGAAAAAAAAAAGGGGGTTCTTTCAGCTTCAAATTTATAAACAGTAAGTGTCGCTTATCAGATCGAGATGCTAAGAGTTATTTTAATAAGTAGATGACTATAGTGAATTTCAATAGACATCAGTAAAACAAGGTTCATTTTTGTTGCATGATTTTTCAAAGCAGAAATGCTGCAATATATTAAATGCTTTCATTCTAACTTTAATTCATGTACAATCAAATATATAAAAAAACTTAGATATACTTTTAATATGGTTTTCTGAAGTCAGCACAATATCAAAATTGTTAAAAAATATTAAAATAAGTCATAATGAATCTTAACAAGTTTTCCAAAAGCACCACGCCCAAGTAAAATTTTAGCTTATAGGAATTACTCTTGCCTTCAGAAGTAGTCAATATCGATGTTTGAAAAGGACAGAGAAAAAACAAAAACAAAACAAACATTTGAAATTTTTTTTCTTTAATAAGATTATTTGTATCATGGTCTCACTGAGGGCCTTAGCTAATGTTGCATCTTTCTTTTAAGATTAACTAATGAACCTCTTGCATAATAGTTAACATTCTATTAAACAGAATAATGTCAAAAATTAGCTTGCCTACATTAAGATTTATCAATTCAAGAAACATTGTTTTTCAGGGAAAAAAAAAAAAAAAAAAAAAAAAAAAAATGGGGGTTGGTCAACAGCTTTGGTGTCAATACCAATATTTTGATTTAATCTGCAGAGTGTGCTTCACTTTCATTTCATTAAACATTTTAAAGCAATGTCTGCTCTCAACCATTTCAAATCTTTATCAGTTTTGAGAATTCAATAACAATGGTCTACAACTTTAACACAAAATGGAAATATAGAAAAAGAATCATTTCTTCAAAAGCCTAAATTAGAGATAGAAGAACTGGATTATAAAAATGATTCTGTAAAATACATTTTAATGATTACACTGGGTACTTTATTTTAAAGCTGCATGTTAAAAATCAGTCAGAAGACAGTAAGCCCAATAAAACTCTTATTTAAGAGAAATAAGTGTAAGTCAGTTAATTGTAATAAGAAAAGAAAAAGCAAAATAAAAACAATAACCATCACAGTTGTAATCACCAAGGAATAGAAAAATTGCAACCCACTTAAAAATAAATAAAAATTACCTGGAATAATACATTTGACCCCAGTTTCATGAAGTTTTCAGTTGCTTAAATTCACCTTTTTTTGAAAATTAATTTTTCCTCGGTGCTCACTACAAGTAGTGGGTGTTTAAAGAGTATTTTTTTATGGCTGCAATAATGCAAACAATAAAATATTCAAGCAAGAAATCTATAAGAAAAACTGATTTGTTTATTGCATCAGTATTGCACTCAAATATATTACTGATGCTGAGAATACAGTATATTAGAAAAAAAAATTACCCTTTTTAAATAAATATACTTGTCCTGCTTCCGATACCAAATATTAACTTTCAATGTCGAAAAGTGAAATTACGGTATAAGTGTCATTTCTTTAAACATTGATCATTTTACTTAAAAAAAAAAAAAAAAAAAAAAAAACATGAAATAATATTACAAACTTCTAAAAGCTAAAAAATAATTTCAATGCCTGTAAATAAACATGCAACAGTAATATAAGGAGTTTTATTTGAAATTTGCTTCTTCTCCAGTTAAAAAGTAGGAAACAGAAAAAATCCTTTGCATTCACTGTTGATTGCAAAACCAAGAAAGAATTGACCACTTTGAAGAGACAAATGTATCAACTTTATAGTTAGACTAGTTTTGTTACCATATTCATTTCATTAAAAGAGGAAGAGAAGCCATTTGAATCATGGGGAAATATAAGACTTATATAATTCAGTAGATCAGCAAATTGAATGTCACTCAATCCAAGTCAGAAGGGGAATCCAATTAAAGATTCATCATTTCTACTGACCAATTCATTGCCAAACAATATGACAATTTTAATTTGTGCATTAAAAGTAAAAGCATTAAGAAATGTTGAGCAAGAATATCTACTGTGGAGTGATTTCACAGTGGAGGCTTGTATTTGTACTAAGTCAGCCCTAAAATAGGTTCGACATACAAAACGTTAGGAACTTGATATAATAGGTATAACGCAGAATTAGCGACTCCCACGTTACTCTTACTACTCCTACGTATTATAGGTGGGCAAGTCTAACTATAGAACAAGTGTGTTCCACTATAACAATATCCAAACAATTTGGGAGAAAACTGATATTCTTTAGGAAACTAACTACAAAATGAATAAAGTAGTGTGTTTGCTAGCATATAAGACAACCAACAAACAATTTCAGCAGCTAAAAATTGTTGGATGCAACATTGAATTTTATTTATGTCCCCATTTAGCCCATGTCAAAAGTTTTGTTTAGCATATCCATAACAAGTCTATGCAACTAATATTTGTTTTTGCTTTTAAAAGTGACTAAAGCATTTTGTACTTACCAGGAAGAATTTCTTGTGCTTTAGAACAAGCAGATTCGTAGCCTGCAATGACTTCAGGAACAGACAAACCCTGTGGAGAGAGAGAGAGAGAGAAAAAAAAAAAAAAAAAAAAAAAAAAAAAGCAGAGGTAAGAAAAAGAATTAACCCATGCTTGTAGATTTGCCTAAATACCAAATTTTAAAACTATTAAGAAAAAAAAAAAAAAAAAAAAAAAAAAAAACAACTCACCATGCGAAGAAGTTCTTCAGCATGTTCAAGCAGAGCTCCAGCCAAAATCAAGACTGCATTGGTTCCATCTCCACATTCCTGCTCCTGCTGCTGGCTTGCCATAACCAGCATTTTTGCAGCTGGATGCTGAACCTGATGGGAATAAACATTGGAAAATTTGTGAAAATACAAGTCAAAACTCAATTTGGGTTATTTGATTTTTTAATTTCCATAACTTTATACTAATATTTTCACACTGTTTATATTCTAAAATTATACCTAGCACATTTTGTTTTTTTTCTAAACTAGGATAAATGCCTATAGAATTACATGGGTAAAATTCACATGAAACAAACTTTCTAATTTCTTCAGCTTAAGGTTCCAAAGCCAAAATAAGAATAAATACAAATATCACTAGTGCTTAGCATTAGCTGCCTTGTGATGTTAAAAATAAAAAAATTACTTGGCAACTTATGTAATTATATTAACTATTATGGGCATCAGAATAAAACAAATCTATTAGAAAAGAAACAATTATAATAGCCTAACTGATCTTATAAAATTTAAACTTTAATTAAGAAAACATCATGTGAGATGTCAATTTAGTTGACATGTTGGTAGGTCGACAAATTTGGCAGGAAGAGAATGGGCAATTATATGGAGACTGCAGTAGGCACCTCCATTAGGTCACGTAAAAAAACAGCATATCATGATGAAAAAAGGCTCATAAATCAACGAAAACGAAGTTTTGTCTCAATATGTTGTTATTAATTGAAAGCTAAAGCATTAAATTTATTACTTACAGTAAGTAACATTTTCTGGTGTCTTTCAGATAGAAATTATATGGATTGGAATGTCAAATACATGCTAGATTTTTGTTTAATTTTCTTAAATTTTAAGAAATTTGTAAACAAAAACAAAATTTTGATTTTAAACTTCCTAAAATAAATTTATATATTTGACATATTTTTGATTTTTGAGTAAAATTAGAAAATTTAAGTTAAATTAATCTTATATGAAACAAACAGTACTTACTTATAGCATAAAAATTTGTATCCAAACATTTAACAATGTGTCTGAATTTATCAAAGAAATCAATTGTGATGAGGTGATGACAGATTACTATGGATGATCAAAATTGACAATTTTTGCAAAGTAAGTGAATGCGTTTTTTTGTTTTTAACTAGTACTTTTTAATTATTACCATTTTTATTCAGCAATTATGTAATATCTATTTTTTATTTCATACTTTCTTAATTAGATAATTGTTTCAAGTTTTTTTATTAATTAGATAATTGTTTCAAGTTTTTTTATTAATTAGATAATTGTTTCAAGTTTTTTTATTAATTAGATAATTGTTTCAAGTTTTTTTATTAATTAGATAATTGTTTCAAGTTTTTTTATTAATTAGATAATTGTTTCAAGTTTTTTTATTAATTAGATAATTGTTTCAAGTTTTTTTATTAATTAGATAATTGTTTCAAGTTTTTTTATTAATTAGATAATTGTTTCAAGTTTTTTTATTAATTAGATAATTGTTTCAAGTTTTTTTATTAATTAGATAATTGTTTCAAGTTTTTTTATTAATTAGATAATTGTTTCAAGTTTTTTTATTAATTAGATAATTGTTTCAAGTTTTTTTATTAATTAGATAATTGTTTCAAGTTTTTTTATTAATTAGATAATTGTTTCAAGTTTTTTTATTAATTAGATAATTGTTTCAAGTTTTTTTATTAATTAGATAATTGTTTCAAGTTTTTTTATTAATTAGATAATTGTTTCAAGTTTTTTTATTAATTAGATAATTGTTTCAAGTTTTTTTATTAATTAGATAATTGTTTCAAGTTTTTTTATTAATTAGATAATTGTTTCAAGTTTTTTTATTAATTAGATAATTGTTTCAAGTTTTTTTATTAATTAGATAATTGTTTCAAGTTTTTTTATTAATTAGATAATTGTTTCAAGTTTTTTTTATTAATTAGATAATTGTTTCAAGTTTTTTTTATTAATTAGATAATTGTTTCAAGTTTTTTTATTAATTAGATAATTGTTTCAAGTTTTTTTATTAATTAGATAATTGTTTCAAGTTTTTTTATTAATTAGATAATTGTTTCAAGTTTTTTTATTAATTAGATAATTGTTTCAAGTTTTTTTATTAATTAGATAATTGTTTCAAGTTTTTTTTATTAATTAGATAATTGTCCAAAATTTTTAAGGATTATGTCATGTATACATTTCCATACATAGAAATTATGAACGTTTTTTTCCAATAAAAATTAAAAAAAAAAAAATATTCGGGGACAAACAACTTGTGTGCTTTTACTTTTTCATTAACGTTATCATTGCATTATGTGCTTAAAAGCAATAAAGAATTTTAAACGATTTTTGAAGTATTAAGAAGTTAATGAAAAAAATTTTAAAAATGGAAAAGAAATTTGTAAAAATACATTATTCATCGAAATTTTTATTTTTTCACAAAATAATGTCCTTAATATAATGTATTTACAGAAACAGGTGAAAGCTTTTGTAATTAATTAATGCCATACTTTTTTTTTTATAATTCAGAGCAGATTTTTCTATGAAACCAGTAACTGTTTTACAAAAAAAAAAACAAAAAAACTGGTGATTTACTTTCTATAAAGACTCCTGTTTTTAACTAATAAAACAAATCCCGCACAAAGATTTAATTTCTTGAAAATATGTAAGTGGGTGGAAACGTTAAAAAAAAAAAAAAAAAAAAAAATTCAAAAATAATTTCATTCATTTCTGAAGAAGTCCTGAAAGTTTCATTAAAATCAGACAATTATTTGATTTTTGCAAGAATTTCCTAAATTAACGTGTGTTTTCCTCGGGGAAAAGTGCAAAACCTTTTTTTCTCTTACTGCGCTGCTGTAAAAAAAATAATTTTTAAACAAAATTTTCTATGTGCCAGAAAGGAGTAAAAAAAATTTCAATAAATAATTAAAATTTCCTCTTCATAACAACATAAACATATTGAGACAAAACTTTGTTTTCGTTGATTTATGAACCTTTTTTATTGTGATATGCTGCTTTTTTTTACGTGACCTAATGGAGGTACCTAGACTACAGGATATATCAGTTTAGGCTTTCATATGAGAGGTTATGAGAGGTGCTGAAATGTTCTCAATCTGACCAAATATCAGACTTTTTAAAACTCTTTCTATAGGTCAATGACCTTGTATCATCATTTTTCTACACCAATATATCAGCACTTTTTCAAAAGTTAAGATCCCATTGAACTTTTCAAAATGTGTAATAAATGTTTACTTACACAGAGTTCATTCAAAATAGTAGCTGCATCATTTGTAACAAACAATTTCTCAATATGGTTGATGATCATTTTATTCTGACCTGAATAAGAGCAAAAATAATAAATAAATAAAAAAAAAACAAAAGGATACAAAATTCTTTTTACAGTATACTAATATAAATGTCAATTATTTAAATTATGTTAAAACTCCTTAAAAAGGAGTAATGGCGGACCAATAAATTTATAGGCCAACAGTTATTAAATTTTCACCAATGGTCACTATGTGATTAGTGATTTATTATTGTATTAACCTGAGAACACTAACCATCAATTAAAGTTACATCACTACTAACCTGATTTTTGAAAAGAAAAAAAAAATCTTTATTTGAAATATTTTACATGCAGGTATTTCAAACTCTGTACCTTGAGTTAATATTAATAGGAACTGAAAAACATTATGTAAGAAAATCAGGTACTGAAAATTGTAATTAAAAATAAGATTTGTGCTGGGTACTATATACTCATGGTTAGTGTTCTAGGGTTAAATGCAACAAGGGAAAAGATTATTTTTAAAAATATTTATATAAAATAAATGCTTTATTATTATTACACTTACTGACTTTTGATATACCCACAATGAAATCTCTAACAACCTGATAGCTTGATCATAATAGTTATATATTCCCTTTATAAAGACTAAAAACAAGTTTTGACATACAAATGTTAAGCTTATGGGAAACAGAACTATGATTATCAAATATTAAGTCAATTAAAAAAAAAAAAAAATAAATAAATAAAAATTTAAAAAGAAAATATTTTAGGTTGAATGTTTATAAAACACTGAAATTATCAAAGTCTCAAAGCAAGTCATTATTTATAAGTAAAATTATAAATAAAAATATAGTTGTCAATGTAAATAAATACCCAACAATTATTTTTCTGAAAAATTAAAAAAGTAAATTTATCAAATATATTTAAAGGATTCAGACTAATCTTTAAATCAAAACAACACTGCTATAAATTGAACTAATTAATATAGGATAGACACTATAAAGTACATTTCTGGACACAGTTCATCAGTAATAAATCACAAATATTTTGGCACCTTTAAATGGAATACAATTTAAAAGTAATATTAAAAAAAAAAAAAAAAAAAAAAAACTGTGTGACAACAACATGTATAAAGGAAAAGAAAATCATACCATGTGGTCCATAAGCAGACCTTGTTGTTTTAGCTATCTCCTTACAAGCATCAATGTTTCTGTAGATGGCTTCTTCTAGACCCATATAGTGCTACAAAAGAAAATTTAAAATTCAATATTGAAAAAGGGATGTAAAAAGACAAACTGATTACAAAATAATGTCAATTATGTAGTTAGAAATGAAAATATAATTTTAACATTCACGAATGAAAACTTATTAGAAATAAGAAATACAAGAATTTGGATGCTATATCATGTATATATTTTTTATACAAGTTAGAGCTGAAAAGAAAATGGTGTCTATCAACATTTAATAATTGTCAACGAAATTGTTTCTATTCTGAACAGGATCATTTTCTTGAAATTTCATTAAAAAAAAAAAAAAAAAAAAAAAAAAAAAAATGCTTGAGATATGTATGTGTGTATGTGAGAGATAAAGAGAGAGAAACACAAATTGTTATTCTATGAAGTAGCCTCTCAATAGACTACGTAAAATTCATTACTTTTAACTGTAAAATTCATTACTTTTAACTGTAAAATTCTTAAAATGAATGACTTGTCATTTCCATGAAAATCATTATTTTAAAACTATCTAGTATTAATTATACAACAATATGAGTGCCTACTTTCGAGTTGTTAAGACTATATCATTTGCAATTTCAACATTTTCAGTAAATACTTGAAGCTTAAACTAGATGACTGATTCCATCACTTAAATGAACTTACTGTTAATGTTCAAAATAGTTAAAGGCAATATGGTTGATCTGAAGAACATCAAGCCTTTTTAAGTGTGTATTATTGACATTTTGTGTGAAGCATTATACAAACTTCTATATATATAAAGAATGAGCTGGGGCAAGTCAGAGTTAAAAGTAGAATATCTAATTTTCAAGAATCTGTGAAAGTAGTAATGGTAAGAGGCACTGAATAGATAAAGTCCACTTCCTTTGCTATGTGCTCATTTCTTTCAAAAACTTGCAAATACCACAAAATGACATTCGTGTAATCATTTTATAACATTATAAGTTATGGTTTAAATTTTCAAAGTTTGCTATTTAAAAAAAAAAAAAAAAAAAAAAAAAAAAAAAGAGAGAAAAGCATGGTGGTGGTGGGGGTCAATACCATCCCTTTTTATTCCAAAGTTGTGATGTAATGCTAAGATGGTTAACACTTCCAGAGTGGATAATGGCTTTATCTGAATAACTAGGCAATTTTAATTATAGAAGCTCTCAACAAAACAATCACTTATTTAGCAAAATTCACATTTTTATGTCGGTTTACAATTATCACGCTCATCTCTAGGAGACCATTCCACGAGCAGTACCTTTCTAACTCCTTAAAAAGGAGGAAATTCTAAGCTAAGTAATTTTTTTATTATCCTAGTTCTATGCATGCTTGGAACTCTTCCTCTAAACTTTACCTTGTAACATATCTCATTTAAATGGTGTAAATACCTGCATTTTTATGCAGGTTCACTATCATTATGTTCAGTTCCAGACTTAAATTAAAAAAAGGAAGAGGGTCACAATTAATCACATTGACTCTTGAAACATCCCAAATGAGACTGATCAAATTTTACTCCTATCACTTTTTTGTGTCAATTTGCACTCACACTTAGCATTTGAATTTGAAAACCAACATTAAAAATGTATGTATCTTTCACCATTATTATGCTCAGCACCTCTTCCACACAAAGTAAAAGAGAGGGACAGTGGAGAATGCTGAGGAAAAGGATCAATATTTTTGTCCAGCCCTATGCACACGTGGCCTTGTGCCATGTTTTTTAGTTGAGTGGGCGTGAGGATCATCACGATAAAATTACATTATCTGATGTTGCAGTTTTATATACATATACAAAAATTTTGATTAGCTAACAATCATAACATCATTCTCTCTATCATCAGTTCCCCACTACCGAAATTTCAAGCTTTTGCTTAACATTAAAATTTAAAAAGTTTAGCCGTTTCTTTGCTACTCATTTTAAATATGGCATTACTTAGATTGGTCCACTCATGAAAAATAGAAAAAATTTCTTTTGGAAATATTTTTTTTTATAGCTTCCTTAGGCCGAGACACTTGTCAGAATCGAGTAATATTGATTAGTTATAGACTTATAGAATTAGATGGGGGGGGGGCTTTTCACATTAGCGATAGAGTTCAAATTCGATATATTTCAATAAATATATCGATTTTATTTTACACTATCGTTATTTCAGTAATTTAAACAACTCCATTAACAATTTAACAGTAACAGCGATATGTCTAAATCTCAAAAAATGAATAACAGCAAAGATTACTTTTTTGGGTGGAGGTAGGGGGTGGATTCTTAAGGAATTATTCTTGATCCTTACTGGGTGCCACATACTAGTGACTTAGTATCGATATCAGTAAAACACCATGCTGAATCTCCTCTATCAGATCTTGTCTTTGGAAAATTGATTATTTACAGAGAGGGAAATCACTAACAGATCACCGAAAACTAAGAAATCAGATCGATTATGCTCGGTAAGAACGGTTAAAGTAAAGAATCCTTTTATTAAAGAATAAACAATTTTTTTTTTTTCCAAAATCAAATTTTAAAATTTAAGATTTTTTAACGTTATCGATCCGTGTAAAAAGAAAAGAGACAACACTTAAAAAGAAAAAATGTCTATTTGAAATATTGTAACATTAAAAAGAAAAAAAATCAGTTCATAAAATTAGCAAATGTAATTTATGAGCATTGATAAAAAAACAAAAAAAACGTCTATATTCTGATAAATAAATGTTTAAAATTAAATTTTGAATAGTGTACATGGGAACGTAAGTTACAAAAATCTCAAAACCGGTATAAAAAGCACATGGGTGGCTGGGGCACAAAAAGAAAAAAATATCATTCGATTGTCGTCAAGATATATCTTAGATATCTAAAAGACTGGAATAAAGTAAATGAAAAAAATAACCCCGATCGTAAATTAAAACTTTATGAATAATTAAACTGAATGCTTCTTTATTTTCTGTATTATTCTTTATTGTTTTAAAAGAGCAAGCCAAAGAGATTAGAAACATTCAATCAGGAAAAAAAAAAAATTAGTTGAATCATTTTACAAGTTTTAAATAAGGAAGAGAAAGAAAAAAAAAAAAAAAACAATGAAACAACATGGGCAAGACCAAATTAATTAAAGAAATCATTTAATATTCAAAAGTGATTTTCGTGCAGAATGTTCCAGATACGATTTATGATTCACGTGCATAGAAAGAAACCTTTTTATGAAGACGATTTAAGCAAATTACAAGATCGCAAAAATTTAATTAAAAAAAAAACAAACTTAATTCCTCATAAAGAATAATAATAAAAAAAAATCTAGTTGAAAAAAATTGTCTTACCCTAGCGCCTTCTTTTAACATAGAGGCGAAGCCGGGTGCTTTTGGTACATGCAGCGCCATGATTTCTTTCACATTGACTCTGCAGTTTCCTGATAATCTACCCACAATGCTTTGCGAATGGCAATTCGTGAATGTTCGGCATCTGTTTACTTGTGAAGTGGTGGCTTCAAAATCTCAAATAATTAACCTAGATGCTATCTAGACAAAATTGTTATTAATTTGGTGCATATTTTTTTATATAAATATCTTAACTATATCCTTATAGTATTTAAAAATCCCTTCGGAATGTTTCGTTATAGACGCGATCCTGGAATATACGAGTTATCATAATGGCAATAATTTTAGTTGTATTTGCTATTTATCTTTTTTCTTATCTTTAATATTTTTGATAGCATTTAAATTTAAGGATGCTTTCTTCCTGGTTATGCAAACAGTAACAATATAATTGAAACTATTTAAACAATTAAGCCTTAATTATTATTAGCATATGCAATAATTATAGCAATAAATATGACACCATAGATTTTTGAATTAGTTTATTAATAATTGCAATTATTTAGCATACTAGCAGTAATCGATTAAGTAAAACTTGAAAAAATAAAGCTTTAATGAAATATTTTGAAAAAATTTGTGAATTTAGAGAAACGTTAGTAAATTTACTTTTAGCTGTCAAAGAGGATTTTGCCCAGATTTTTACCGGAAAGTACCGAATTTTGACGAAATGTAAGATGAGCCGGAGTTTGACGAGAAATGCCGAGTAGAGTAGTTGCGAAAACGGAAATCCCCGAATGGAGAAAGGCACTGTTAAAGAATGGCTCTTTACGTCAAAATATCGTGCGTGAAAAGAAGGAAGGTACAGCTCTTATTTGCTTAATTTACTGGCTCCACACCGAGTGTGAGGAGTCCGTAAAAAGCCGGGAAATAGATAACGAAGCAGGATAGGGAGAAATAAAAAGAAACATTGTTCCGAAAAGATTTTAAACTTTTTAATCGACTGTTTTGTTTTGCAAAAAGAAAAAAGGAACATCCAAAGTGTCATCTTTGGATCTTTGCTTACTTTTTTTTTTTTTTTTTTTTTTTTGGTGGGAATAGATAAAACAAAAATTGGTTCTCTTTGGAATATGAAGAGACGAAATGGCGAAAGCGGCAAATTGCGGCGGCCCATGAAACGCAGCAAAATAACTGACAGTATTTACGGAAGGTAAGCCAGAATTTTTGGTTTGTTTCCCTTTCAATATGGCAGAAGAAATACGGGAAACCGGCATAAATAAATATATATTTCTATGCATATAATATAAGACATACAAGCAACGGTGTTCCAAAATGCCTTGCTTTATTTTATTACCTATTATTTGGAATGAGGATGACAATTTTGGGACACACTCGGTGGATGTCCGTCCCTGGTGTTTACATGTGCGTTATTGTTTCTCACTTTTTCTCTGTCTCTTCATAAAACACCTTAACTGTCTTTTAGATTTTATCTGAAGAGAAAAGATTATGCTGTATGACATTTTAAAAAAATTACTTATTTTAAAATTTCATTTTTAAACCGACAGTAAATCACTTAAAACGTTAAAAAAAAAAAAAAAAAAAAAAAGGTTATTTTGTCTGCTGTGAAAAATCCGTTTTTTAAAATACATTTCACTACCGTATATTCTTAACTTTGGAAAGATACTAAGCATTGATTTTGTTTTCACATCCTTTTTTAATCTAAAATTCGCAATATCTTTAAAAAAATTATCTTTCTGCAATTTGTCGGATGATCATGTTGTGTACAAAATAAATAATAAAATGTCCACGAATTTCCATAATTTTTTTTCCGCTTTGCTCATCCATAAAAGTAAAACGGATTTTTGTATTATTATTGATTGACATTGAGAAAACTAGACTTTTATAACAAACCTATTTTATTAAATTTATTTAAGTACTCAATTGTAAAATATTAACGATTTTATAACTGATTTCGCCCCCCAAAATAAATAAACAAATGGTATCATTATTTTCCTCAAGAGACCTAAACTTTCTTTCCTTATTTGTTTGTTTTTTTTTTGTTTAACCTTCTGCAAAACTGGCGCAAAAATGAAAATTAAAAAAAAAAAACAACTGCAAAAAAAAATGTTTGTTCCACTCACTAGACATTTTGCATTGTATTTTTTATTTTGTCTCGAAATATACGTTTATATTTTAGTCTAGACAAAATATGCATCAAATTCTGAAGGCGGTAAAAAAAAAATTAAAATCCCAAAGGATGTATTTTTTGAAAACTGGCATTTTGTTTTTATTTAATATTTTTTTAACTCTTGTTTTAACTTTAAGCCTGGTAGTTGTGTTTAGAGAGCTTTTGCTTTCTAAACAAAACAAAAAAAAAAAAGTTTTTTTACATGTAAAATTTATTTTTCTGTTAAATCAGTTACAAACAAAATTTTGGAAAGATGATTTTCATTCACGAAAAGAAAAATCCTGTAAGTTCTCTAATCAATCATAAAACAAGGAAAGTTCTGTTTGTCAATGTTGAAGAATGCGTTGTTTTGAATATTTTAACAATGAATATTATTTATATAACTTTATTAATTTTGAGTTTGTTTTTTTTGTACAATTTAAGAAATGCTCAATTTTAAACAAATAATAATAGCAATAACATCAACTAATGTGAAAGTGTAAAATAATATTTAGTTTACACAATCGAATAAAAAACTAAAAGTAAGCATCACTTGTAAATTGCGTGCGTTTCCATTTACAATACTACGGATGACCACGAGGATCATAAACACTTTTTTAGTTTTTAAGTTTAAAATCCAAACAATAGCACATTTTTTACAATGTCTTTGTGCTTTCATAAGCTATTCATTCTAAAAATATATTCAACTGTAAATTTAAAATTCTACTTCTAGTTTTATACACTTATCTTGAATGAAGTATTTCTTTATGCTCCGACTAAAAGAAAAGTAAACATTGCTGTGTACCAGTGTAACTTAACTTCATATTGGTTTACTTTTACTTACATTTTATTTATTTGTCTTTGTTTTATGACGACGTTTCGGTCGCTCTGGTGTTTAGTTTGTCTTAATTTGGTGCATCATTTCTAAATGTTAATTTTGAACAAACTACACTACAGTTGCTATCTCTTGTTAGAATTATGAAAGTAAATTAAAAAAAAAAATGAAACGCTTTGAAATTCAGAAGTAACTCCTTATTACCATTTTTAAGTTCTTCAGTTTTTTTTGTTTTTTTTTTCTTTCTTATTCGTCACGAAAAAAATGTATTACAATAAGTCTTTATGTCAACCTTAATGAAGTTTGCTCAATGAAAAAAGGAAAGCAGTATCTGTATATTTAAATGAATTTTTATCTTGTTTTGTCTTGTTAAATTTGTCCTAAGTTTTTTAAAACATTGATTTTTTTTAAAAAAAATTTTTTGTCGCCAGCTTTTGTTTTTACTGTTGAAAGTTTTACGCGATTGTAAAAGTTACTTAAAAAATAAGTGCATTTTAAAATTTTCACTTACTGGAAAGTGGAAACTATCCCATACTAAATTTGTTTATATTTCCCTATTTGATTAAAATAAAAATTCTTGGACATAGTTACTTTTTAGTTGATTTTATTTTTATTAACATTTCAAATGATTTGTACTGTACAGTAAATTATTATTATTACATAAAAAAACAAAAAACTGGTTTCTCCTTTTTGATATAAACTTCAACGGAACTCCTGTGCATGTTAGATTTGATGTCTATTTATAGCACAAGAAGAAGAATGTTAATTAGTTTATTATGCGACATGATGAATGAAAAATAAATGCTTTTTCACTCCGTTTTCTTGGTATTTTTGAGTAAAAAAAATAAATATGAGTCTGGATTTCTGAAAATCTCGCACAAAAGTAGTTAGAGTACACCATATTGCACAAAAAAAGCTGTTTGTTCATGTTTAATCTGTCTATTCTCGGAAAAGTAAAGTTCAATTTTTGTGTCTCACTTTTGAAGAAATGACAAAATTTCTCGAGTCTCCACTAAAAATAGTTGGGCTTGCGCTTCTTGGACCTGACGCAAGAACTTGGAAACGAACCTACATTTATTTTATATCGTTTGAAATTTGTTAGACACAAATGTTGAATTAAGTTTCATTTTTAATCTACGGAAAATAGATAACTATTACATTTCGAATGCATGACTTTAGTTTAAAAAAAAAAAAAAACTTCAAAGTCTTGTTCGAGGTTTACGTCCGATGTAAGGGAGACAAATCGGTTTTTGGTGTCTAAAAAGATTTCGTTTGAAACGCTAAACCCGACTATCTAAATATATTTTAAATGACTGTCCATTGAACGTTAAACTTTAAAAAAAAATTTGTGCTGTTTTTTTAAATTTTTTTCAGAATGATTTTTTATTTTTTTAACAAACATCGCACGCATTTTCCCTGCGTAATCAAGAAATACATAAAAATAGCTTTAGTTTAGTTTTGCAATATTTCTTCAATACTCGCGACATGCATCGGGGAAAGAAAAACAATTCCTGCTGCTAGAGACAATTTACTTCTTTCATTCCTTTTTTTTTTTTTTTTCTGAGGAAGAAAGAGATACTGCTTAGTTGAGTGGCTTGGGTTTTCTTTTCCTGTCGGCGTTGAAAAGATAATAATGCCGCCGCATGTAAAACTAAAAGTAGATGCTGTATCTAAGGACAAGAAGGCAAAAGACTTACGACAACAATACATTCGTCTGCCTGTCTGCCTACGTCGTTCATGGAGCGGGGAAGGCAACGACGTTTGTTATGGCTCTAGCTGAGATGTGTGTCAAGAGAAAAGGGAGAGTAAATAAATAATATTGCTGTCACTTTGTCAAAATCAAGCACATTGTCTTATGTTCTAGGAGGCAGGATGAGAAAAACGATGTTTTGTTTTCAAATAGAAAAAAAATTGGCTTTTTTTTTTTTTTTTTTTTTTTTTTTTTTTTTTAGTAGGTAATGAACAAAAATAGATGGAGATTGAAAATTTCTTATCAAATTCGTTTCTTTATATATTTGAAATTTTTTTTTTTTTTTTTTTTTTTTTTTTTTTTTTTAAAGTATGCGGATATTTTTATTTTCTATTGAGTACCTTTTTAAAACTTTTTCACAAGATATTGTTTTTCAAATTTCAAAGACCTTCCTTAACTCATTTGCCCCCAAAATACTTTGGTTGACAGGTCATTTGTTAGCTGAGCATTTAAGTGGAACTAAAAAGCTAAATAAAGTTTTAAATAAATTGAGAAGTGTAAAATAAAAAGATTTTTGTGACTGTGTGGCACGGTTTTCTTCAGGTTTGTGTTTCTGAAGTGAAGTACTTGATGGCGTTGAGGGTGCCCTTGGGTAGAATTTGGGCAGTTGAAGTAAAATTAGCTTTTTAAATCACTGGAGTGGAGTAGCTCGTTTTTTTTCTTTTTGAAACGTCATTTGCTTGTGAGTTTTAATAATGGATAATGATAGTCTCTATCCACTTACTTAGCTATCTAGGTTCTAGAACAATGCAATTTTTATGTGTCAAACAGAAAACTCTTTTTGTTCTCCATCAAATTACACAGGATGTCAAAAATCCTCCTTTTTAAAGTTATCATATATACACTACAACAGTTTTTTCACCATTGACTGTTGTTGGTAAAGAACTTATCCCCCCACCTAACACCTGTAACATCGATGAGCCTCAGCTTTGTGTGTGTGAATTATAATTTTTATTCCCTGAGCAGTGGTAAACCCATAATCATTTATGCTTATATTTCAATTTCGAATATTGATCAGTTTAAAATGATAAAACTCAATAATTCTAAATCCAATAAAGAATTATATTTAATATTGAAATAAAAAAAAAAGTTAAATTATTCTACTTCCATTTTTGGTTTGTTTATTGGGCTTTCTTTAAATAATTTGTAAGATCTAAAAATCTTTCTGAAATGTCAATTTATTTAATAATTAAGGTTTGGATAACTTTCTCTTAGTTGATAGAAAGGACCTGATGACCATTTTATCATTACCACATAATGTGTAAGTTCATTATTTTGATAAAGAATTTTAACATCTGTTTTTGTTTGTACAGTATGAATGTCTCAGCTATGTTGCAGTTGATTTTATTTTATTTTTTTTTCCTAGAGCAACTTTTAAAGTTATTAAAAATAAATAAATACAGTATTCATGTCTTTGTAGTAAGGGAGAACAAGATATTCCTGAATTTGTATAGAAGGCATGCTGTTTGAATCTCATCTAAATTAATGAGTATTCATTTAAGAAGGTTGTAGTTATTGAATCTGATATGTTAATGTTAATCTGATATGTATTAACTTATTAACTTAAATACTCTATATTCCATCAGTTAGGTAACTCCATGAGATCGCTAAAAAAAGAGCATAGCATGAAGAAAAAGACACCCAACTTGACAGAAACAAAATTTTATCGTCTAAATGTTTATTATTAAGAGGAAAGATCAAAGTATTTTTTAATCGTTCCTAGCACATCCGAAATTTTCGTTAAAAAACTTTTTTTTTTTTTTTTTTTTTTTTTTTTTGAGTCGGCAAAATTGACCGTTTTTTTTCCATTTTATAAAAAAAACCCTGAAAATCTCCCTTTGAAATTCTTTTAAATATCAATTATCATTTTTTTAAAAACTTATTTTAAGAAAATCAGAAATTATAATGTTTATTTAAAATATTTTGAACCAAGCTTCTTAACTGTGCCGAAAAAATGTAATTTGAAAATAAAGCATAAAACTTTCGCGTCACTTAACAGGTTATGAATGACATATTGACGGATTCCGTGAGGATAATTTGTTCTATGGATGGAAGGAGAAAAGTGAAATTATTTACATTTAAGTGAACAAGTTATTTACCTCATTTTTAAGGAAAACTTTCAGTGCTCTAAATTTTTTTTTTTTTTTTTTTTTTTTTGTACTTACCTTTTATGTTTACGATGCTCTATGGAAAATATATTATAAAGAAATTAGAATAAGTCTATTAAGAGTGAGATTAAATTTCATAAGAAAGGTATCTAATTTATAGGTACCTTTCTTATGAAATTTTATCAGAAGTGTACATAAAATACTATAATTTTATGTACATTTATTACATTTTACTGTGTTATTTGTATTTCCATTCATTTTATTATTAATTTTGATATTTCATTTATGGAAAAATGTCATAACTGAGATTAATATAAAAATAAGATCATATAAATTTCATAAGATGATACTGATACTTGTAGGTACCCTTCTCAGTTGAAATTGAAAAATCAAATTAACTTCTCCACATGTGTTTTGCAAAAGTAAAGGCCTTAAGAGTGGAGAACAATGCTTAACTCAAATAATACAACTTAATTGTATTCTGGTTGGTCTACTGTACTTTATAATTACAGCCTGATTATAAACACAAAATTACATTTCTTAATTACTACGGATCTTCTGATTAGTCAAAATGATACAATTTACAACACGCTAAAAAAAAAAAAGATCTATCTCATAAGGAGACTTTGGAAACCCGATGCAGTTTTTAACTAATTTTATATTTTAACAACTTAAATGTAAAAATCTATTATAATTAAAAAAAATAACAAATAATTGTTTTAAAAATTCATTTTTCATCAAAAAAATTTTTTGCTTTCAGAAAATATTGTCCATATTCATAAAAACAACTAAAAGCAAATAAAAGCATTTGAAATTAAATAATATCTTTGTTTTATTGAGTTTTGTATGTTACAATTCAGAGCTAATTTTCAGGTAGGAGGGTCCAATTAAAAACAAAAAAAAAACATGATTTGAATTCCTGAAAGCCTTGTGCTTTTGACTATTGTAATCACTAAACCTGACGCAATCAAATTTCTAGTATTTCCATAAAATTAGTTATGGGGGGGGGTAATAGATATAAAAAAAAAATATTTCTGCCATGACTTTAATTAAAAAAAAAAAAAACATAATTTTGATCATCTGTGAATAGTTTCTGAAAGTTTCATTAACAGCCGACAATTATTTTTATTTTTGCAAGATTTTCCAAGTTAATGTGTGTCACACAAAAAAAAAAAACGTGCTAACATTTGTCTTATTTTACTAGTTCTGGTGATACAAAGAGAAACAAGGTTTTTTTTTTTTTTTTTTTCTTTTTTTAAATCAAAATTTAGAATGTTCTAAAAAGAAGGAAAAATTTAAAAAAAAAATATTAAAATAAACTTTGATCTTTCCTCTTGATAATAATATAAACATTTAGATGATAAAATTTTGTTTTCGTCAAATTTGGTGTCTTTTTTCATCATGCTATGCTCTAAGTACCGAAGTTAAGTAGAATGTTGCCATCTCGGAATACACATGTTTTAGGTATATGTAAATAAACACTCTAGAATTGTGCAGTTTTTAATTGCTTCTAAGCTGGTATCTAATATATAACACTTAAAGTTTTGTCTGCTTAACAACTGAAAATTAATTAAATTATAATGTAGTTTTGTATGTGTGTAAATATTACATAAAGCTGCAACATCAGATAAATATTTTTTATTGGTATTTATTTGCTTGAGCAGAATGTAGTACAAGGATGTATTTAAAGTGAGTATCAGACATGTTCATGGGATTGGTAACAAAATTATTTGATACTTTCCTATTGAGATGCATCTGGGATTGATCCTGATCCTCTTAAGTGTTATCTGTAGGGAATGGTCTCTGGTCCTAAGCATAATAAATGCAATTTTATGATTTTATATCCAGTAGCATGTGTCATATCTTTTCCAACTTTTTACTTAATGGGGATAACTCGGTTGCATATTCAGGATTAAAGATCAGATTTTTAAAAAATAACTTTTGTTTGTTTCCAGTTTGCTCTTTTGTGGTCTTTATTAATAAATGAATATTTTGCTGATTGCTTTTATAATTGATTTGTTTTTCAAATAAAACCATTTCCTTCCCTAAAAGTAGTAACCACTTTAATATTGAGATCACAGTTTGCAAGTAAAGGAAAGTAAAAAATATTCACGTTTTTTGATATTGAAAAAAAAATCGATTACTCTACTGTATATGTTATGACTACTAAAATGTCTATTCCTATTGAGCTGCTTTAATTACAATAATTTCGCTTGTGACATTTTGACATGTGTAAATCTGTCAAGAAAAAAGACAACCTGGCCTGTACAATGTCAAGTGTCATTGTTAGTAATTAATAAATAAAAAATTTGTAAAATATTTTATTTTAATAGTTAATTGTAACCCATAAGTTTTGTCTTAACATCCATGAAAATATTCAGTTGTGTAAAACTAAATAGATGTCTCATGGATGATTATTTGGCAGATATTATGCACAATTAATTTGCTGAAAAATGATGAATGTAGCAAATTTGAATAAATTTTATTTAAAAATTGTTAAATATTAGACAACTGGTCATAAATATAGCTGAGATTTACCTGCTCCCCACAAAAAATATGGCTAAAAATACCCTCCAGGTCTGTTTAAATTATATCAGTACATTATTTCACTAAAGTTTTCTATTTTTCTTTTCTCTCTCTCTTTTTTTTTTTTTTTTTTTTTTAATATTCCCTGCTGAAACTTTAAGGATCTTGTAACACATGGTCATCTGTAATCTTTGCAGCTAGAACTTCAGTATTACAGTAGAGAGGTAATTGCTGAAAAGAAATTGATCAACATTAAATTATCCATCAGTTGGAGGAAATTTCTTGATTTTAAAAATAGGGTTGTCGTATGTTTTGCTCTATAAATTTAATTTTTTTTTTTTTTTTTTTTTTTTTTTACATGTATTCGAGAGCTTTAAACGTTTTTGTATTCAGTAGCACTAGAATATCACTGCCGCTGTTTTCATTACTGTAATAACTTGGTGAGTACAGGAATAAGATAATTGTTGGTCGACAAGCCTAAAAAAGATAAATGCTGATAGGTTTCAAATATTGATATTACCTTAATGTACTTACTTAAACCTGTTTGTTTTTTTTTTTTTTTTTTTTTTTTTTTAAGCAGAAAAAAAACTTAAGTGTTGATACTTTGTTGGAATTATCCTTTTCATTGGTTTTATTTTTCTCGTCACTCTTGATTCATTAGAATATCCAATAAAAAATGTTTTAACATTTTCCTATGAAACTGCTGGTTTAAACAATTGATTATATTCATTCGTCACCTTTATTTGTGCATCAAGCATTATAACAACTAATTTTTTAGTTCAGCTGCCAAAATAATTATTTTGAAAGGGAACTAGCAGGAATAAGAATCAACTAAAATACTTAATACATTTTAATCAATAGATTATGAATAGACTTAATATAAAACACCAGATTTGTTGGGATAGGGGTGAAGAATTCAAATCCTAAGGTTTTTGTTTCAAGACATGATGGAAGAAAAAATAAAATTAAGGCATAGAGATGAGAGTAAGTGGCTTTGAATAAGTACAGTAAGTTAGTTGAGTCATAAAAGCAAGAGGATAAATGCTACTGAAATGTAAATAGAAGATGGATTTTAAGAAAAAGAAGCTCATTGCATTTGCTACTGAATCTTTTGTGTTCTTGCTTCAAGGAAATTTTTTTTTCTCTTTGACATGTGCCATTATAGGCACATGTATTTCCTAAATGTCTGCCATAGATTAGTTGGCTTCTGACTGGAAGGTAAGGGAGCATAAACTATATAATTTGAAGCAACTTTCCTATTTCTAATTTAAAACATTTTAGCTTTCATCTCTGACTACTTTATTATTACTAAATCTTTGCAACATAGGAAAAAGGGTTTTAGGTTTTATGTTAAGAAAAAAAAATTGTTAAAGAAATTTAAGAAAATAAAAAGATTAGTTGAATTTTTCAGAAATAAATTACTGTATTAATGCTGATAGATTATTTTTTTTTAATTTATAAAAATAGTCTTGATGCATGAATTTACTTGTTTCATTGGATGTGTTCAATTGAATTGATAGAGGTCTTCCTTTATACATTTATAATTATTATAAAGACATATTTTTTTGTACATAAAGTTGGTGAGATTGACATTGGATAACACTTGTTCTCATTTTTTTTTTTTTTTTTTTTTTTTTTTTTTTTGTGGAAAGCAAAATTAAATTTCTTTAAAGGAAATCTATATTTGAACAAAGGATTTCTTTTTGCTGTCTAACCTATGAACTGCACAACCAATTTAGATGTGAATAATCATGGTTTCTAGTGAATTGTATAAAAATCATATCTGACTTTTGTTGCTATAGCAATTTCTTACATTTTGTATAAAGTCTAATTTAATTTTTTTTTTTTTTTTTTTTTTTTTTTTTTAAATCCAAAGATAGATTTAATTTTCTTTGCAATGTTAAAATTTCTTCAATATAATGCTTCTTTGAAATATTGATAATGATCTTTCCTAATTTCTTTTTCTATGAAACCACATTTTTTGTTTGTCTTTTATTTTTAAAGATTCCCAAAATAGAACTTTATATCTAAGCATATTGAATTTGTTTTTAAAAATTATTAACCTCAAAGATATTAAGAACAAAAATATTAAGTCTTTTTCTATTCTTTGTTATACGCTGTTTTCTTTAACTTTAGCTTAGTGTGAGACTATTAGACTGTATATTATTCAGTTTTTTTTTTGTCTTTCTTATGCCATATCCTTTTAGGACATAGACAATTATAGTTCTCTAGATTACTTTTCTTTATCTGTAAAATACCACACTTTTATGGGAAAGATAGTGGAGAGGTTTCACGTTGTCATCTCTATGATCTTGAATTGTAAATTTAAATCATCTTTCATTTATGTTTTGAATAAGATGTTAGTGAGGGAAAAGCATCATAAAAAAGAGGTTTCAGGAAGACAGAAAATGTTGATTGACTTTCTTTTAAGACAGGAGTAAATAGTTGTCATCAGTATAAATATTGCATTTGGAACTGATGATACTAGGAAGGTCATTGATGAAAATAAAAAATGGTGTGGTTCCAAGGACAGACACATGGGGAAACCCCTGCATTAACGTGAAATGATCTAGAAGTGGCTGTTCAACACTCATTACATGATTTAAGAAAGATTGGATCAAGTCAAATATTCAGCCAGACACTGTAGTCTGTCATCGTGCTAAACCTTGTGAAACGCCTTTGAGATATCCAAAGTCACAACCTGAGCTTTGCCATTCATATCTAAAGCTTGATAGACAAATTCAGTAATAATCATTAACATGTTTGTAGTTGACCTAGAGAAATGAAAGCCATGTGGTTATCTGAAAAAGCCATACACAGTGAGGTGTTTAGTTGAGTATTTTGCCAAAATGAGGTAAAAGACTACATTGTTCAAAATGTTGTCCTCATCTTTATTGCCATATTCACAACATTTAGGCCATTGTATGCTCTGGCCTTCTTCAGGTGATTGGAATTTCAAACTGTACCCTTTATTTTGTCCATCGGGGTAGATTGTTCTAGTTTCATGTGCAATGCCTCTTCCAGATATCTATTATCTCCCTTTAACTCAACACTCCAAGTTTTTGTTCACCACTGCAGTAGCCAGGTATTGAAGTTGCCGTGTCCAACCAATGCTTTTATCCACTGGCTGGGCCAAGACTCTTTGAGGACATCTGTATATGACTTTTTGGAACTTGTAAACTTAATATCTGGAAGTGTAATTGGAAAAGAATTTACAAGCAAAGCATTCTGCTTTATCAGCAATACATGACACTACTTCAAACTGATTAAAGAGAATAGGGATTGAAGATTTACCCTTCTTTAATATATTCTTTCAGAGCCAACAGTAATCATAAATGTTTAAAATGTCCTATAGATAATCTTTAATTTTTACATCCACTTTCAAGTGTTAGAAATATACAGGTTGTCTATTTACTTCACTCAACAATACCTTCTTCTGAAGATTTCTTCACTATTGAACAACAATAGGCTGCAATTTAAATATTGAGATGGTTGACATAATTTTGGCTTTATTATTTTTGGTTGTAAGTTAATTTTGCAGGTTCAACCTTATATTCTTTCTGAATATTTTCTATCCTTAGTCATGAAAGAACCAAAGATTTGCATGAGGATATGTTGCTTTTGCAATAAAATTATTCAAATTAGTTTTGAATATTAAAAACTACTGCCATGAAAAATTGTATTTTTATACATCATGATATAAAAGGAGTTAAAATTATAAATTGTTATATATAGAAAACAAAATGCATCAAAGTTTTCAAAACCATAGCATGACCGATTTCTATTGAGTGATAGTATATGCAAGTATGGACAATTTTTACATCCACTTGAATTAAATCTCACTGATTTTGTACAAAAATCAGTTGTAACTGAATATTAATTTGATAGTGACAATTTAATATTTATCTGCATATCTCATCTAAGTGTAAATTTGTAAGTATATATAGCTGTCTTTATTTCTCCTTTGGATTTGAAATTCCTCAATTCTCTGTTTTGAAGAACATTTGGTTAAGGAAACAGTAACTAAGATAAGTTATCTTAGGTACTGTTTCTTCACATGTATATAATAAATGCATGTCCATTTGAAGAAATCAAACTTTATGCTTTTATTATGTATATGTTGCAAAATTGCTCTGCTTCAAGATGTTAAACCTGGAGTAGAATAGCCTGGGGAAAGTATTTGTGAAAAGACTATAAATAAGAAAAGCTTGCATTTCTTCATAAAAATGAACACTGTGACTGTCTACAAAATTATTAGTTGATGTAGTAAGACTCACTTCTGTATTCACATAAGTGAATTAAATTTTTCTCTTTCTGTCTTGAAACCAAATATTCTCTGCAAGCAAATAAATGTTTTATTTATATATCAAATATTTTTTTAACCATTTATTTCAATTTGTATTGTGCAAGAGTTTATTTTAAATGTGCATATATTAATGTATTAGGATAAATTACATATTTTGAAGTTGTATAGTTTTATATTGTTTAATAAAAGGACATCTTTCTAACTATCACTAATCTGTTCATATTAGTTTTAGTTTATTTGCTGAAATAGAACTTTCCACTTATATACAATATCCTTTAAATATAATTCATCAGAGAATGTGAATCTGGAAGAGTTAGGGGCAAGTTTGTGGAGTTTTTTAAATTTGAAGAATGAGGTTCAACAACACAAACCTAGCTTCTGAAACTGATGTTGATCTGCTTAAATCTCTCTATTCTATCTTTATGCTGTAGAAAATTTTCAGTGAATGTGTTAAATTTGTACTCCTTGTTATAACTTATTGTTAATAAGCATTAACTGAATTATTGTGTAAATGTAGAATCCATTATATCATTATAGTGGGACTTGCTTTAAATAATACAACTATTTGAAAATTTCTATAACCTGGTAATAGTTTTTTTTTTTTTTTTTTTTTTTTTTTTCTTTTTTATCATAAATGGTAATGCTAAAGTCAAGTGAAAGTTTCTCTCTCACACACACACACACTTTGTGTAACACTATATTGGTTTTTGGTGTATAACTTTAGTAAGACATTTGCAAATTTGATATGGGAAATGACTATTTATACTGTAGGACTTCATGAAACTCAAAGGAATTGTCAAAAGGAAAAAAACTTCACAATGAATAATTTGTAATCTGCATCAACTTGATTTTTGTATAATTTGAATCTGGTCACATGCTGTTGTCTCTTAAAAAAAACATACTATTCTTCATGTGGTTATATTGTTTTGACATGCCTGAAATAGTAATCATAGGCATAGTCAATATGCATGCTTAATATCTCAATACCAAAAGTTTGTTTTTTGGCAGGCTTACATAATTTAGATAAAAGTATTTGGAATCCTTATTTGCAGTTAATGTTTGTTTAGCCCAGCTTATCATTTGACAAATTCCAATTTTAGAGCTCTTCGACAAGGTACAGAACATAGTTATTGTTGTAAATAATGAAATTGTCATTGATAAAAAAAAACATGAATTTCTATTCTACACCCTATGCCAGCCAATGCTTGTTGTAACAAGCTCAGAAGCTAATCATAAGCCAAGGCAAGATTTTCAATGTCATACAATTTGCATAAATACCCACTACAAGAGATAAATGGTTAGTTCCAGGCTTGTAAATTGAGATGTTTACATTTTACTCTGATAGATATGGAAGCCAGATATAAACAACAGGTACAATGCAACAACATACGCTTTTTTCCCCAGCTTTTTTTAAAAGAATTTTCTTTGGTTTATACTTGATTGCCACAAAGTGAACCTTATCTCGTCCAAGGTTTGATACTGCATTAGTTTATATTAAAAATGTTGGGTTTTTTATTTTAACAATTTTCTGATAGTGACTAATTTTATTTTTTTTTCCAAACTTGTCTTTCTTAAACTGCTCTTGAAATATTTGTCCTCTATTGACATCCTCTTTTACCAGTTACTGCTAAACCTGACCACACTGGTTTCACTAAACACTTTAAAGTACTGGAAAATTTCTAATCAATTTAACTCTATATTCTGCATGCACATACATACATACATATATATATATATAATCAAATGCCTGGCAAAGCCTGTTACTGCTGATGATGCCCTGTGACAGTGGTTAGCTAAGAATGACAAACAACAATCTTTGTTCCCAGTAGAACAACATTTGAAATAGGCTTCCAGTTCAGGGCAAGAGATGCATGATGACATGGCCTTTGTTAAAGTTGTCTTTGCTATTGATTGTTTCTTTAAAACATAAAATAAGTTCTACATGCATTCTGAGTTCTTAACTATTCATTGTTTGTTACCATTACATTGCCATTTTTTAAAAGTTTATTATTCATCTAGGTGGTTAATTGATAAAAATCATAAGTAGTTTTTCATAAAGTAATTATTTTATAGTTTAATCCTAACTTTACATCTATATACTTTCCTCTATAAATACTTGGTATTATATCAGTGGGTACTGAAAAGTTCTTGGTTCAGCCAAAAATCTGTTGGGGGGGGAAAAAAACTTGTTTGGTTATTGTCATATATTGTGAAATAGGTTGGACTGATAATTTTTCATTACACCTTTCTGTAACCCATGCATAAATGTTTGTGACAGTTATTTTAATCTTATTTTTATATTACGTTTTGAATTGCTTTGACTAGCTTATTTCATATTTTTGTTTTTTTTTATTACAAAAATCGTCTTTTAGCATAAATTATTGTAAGTTGTATGATGTAAATTTTGCTATATCCAAAAGAAAGAATGACAACTAATATTAAAATTAAACTAGAATAACATAAAAAATGCCTTTGAAGCAAATCAAATTTTGTAATCTTTTTAGATTGTATAGAAACACTTCAAATTAGCAGTAAATCTTTTTATAGATTATTGAAATGTGTATTGATTTTTGATTTATAAAAATAGTTAAGGAAAAAGGCAACTTCTAGTTCTAAGATAAACAATACAATGAATTGTTTTTTTTCCTCACCTTAACATTTGTTGTAAAAACTACTTTTTTTTTTTTTTTTTTTTTTTTTAAGTATCTATTGAGGTAAATTTTCTCAAATAAGTCAAAAATCATGAAAATTACTTAATATTTTTTTTAAATTCTCTCAGTTCACCATTTCATGGATTATAAAATGTCAACACTTTAACAACTATTCTTTTTCTATTGATAGTTTGAGGAATTTAGCTACTTATTGTTTGTGATTTAGCATTATACACTTTTTAATACTCATCTAATTGAATACATATTTCCAGTGTTTTTTTGTTTGTTGATCTCATAAGAACAACATTGGAGTCTTTTAAGACTCAGTTTGGTTACAGTTGTAGAACAAGACATTTGTGACAGAATTTGTTCAAATAATTGAGAATGGATGAACATCTGAAGGCTTAATTTTTAAAGCAGACTTTATAATGTTTTATGGAAATTTAAATTACTTTATTAGCTATGTATTAGGCAATAGTTATATTGGAGTTTATACAAAAAACTTTAATTTTTCTTTTGGTTAATCTTTCTGTTATATTGGACATGTTATACAATTTATAAGTAGCTTTTTTGCAGCTATCTTTAATGTTTTGTCAGATTTTGTGTAGGAGCAAGAAAAGATAGTAGTTGAACAAATATTAAATGAGTTGCCTGCTTGCTGATCAATTCATGAAAACTAGGCTTCATTATTACAGCTTTGAAAACTATTGGCTTGTACAAGATTATTTACACCTAGGTTCTTGAATAAGAGGAAATTTATTGATTACATGATTTTTCAACCATTAGTTCTCCTCAGCTGCTATGGGAATTAGATTCTTTGCTTTTGTATTGTACACAAAGCACTGGAAAAGTGATGACTAGAAAAGTACTCTATTAAACAGTATATTTATCAGGGTGTTCTGAAATGTTCTTGGCCTGACCAAGAAGAAATTCACACACACAAATCTGATATTTCATCAGACTTTAGGAAATTGATAAAGCTGAGAACTTTTTTTTATCAAACCTATGACTGATATCATGTCCATTTTGCTAGTCTCTATAATTACTGCTTCTCTTTCCAATTCCTTTTATATAACGTCTCACAACAATATATTCTCTTTTTAGTCAACCTTCCTACATATGACAACTGTTAGTTGATTTCTCACATGATACGTTCTTAAAGTTTAAATTTAACCTGCAATAATCTCATTCTCAAGGGATTCTTTACAAGAGCAGAAGTTAGGCTATTTTTCTCTTATATCAGATTTTTATCATGGCACCCATCAAGGTGCTTAAAAAGTTAGATGAGGCTTCATAAATTTTGAAACTTAATTTTACATTTTCAATTTATCTTGCTGAAATCAACTGAAATATTTTCTTACAAATAGTTATAATTTAAGGTCAGTATTGATTAGTTGAACTTGATGGCATAGATCCTTTAAAATTGATACCAAGTCTCTCAAATGTTACAGTTCCCTTGATCAAATGGGATACAACAGGTTGATGAAACTGATTTACACTAACCACAAATGGGACATGAAGTTGAAACTCTTTATCTTCAACCTCAGCAGAGAACAAAGTTTTTTTGTTTTTTTTTTTTTCTTCTAACAATGGTGTTGCATTTGCATAATGCTTGTATGGTAGAGGTTTGTGTACAATTATCATTTTGGAATCAGCAGCAGAGCAATTTGCCCAAGACAAAGCATGTATATTAATGTCATTCTTCCCAGAGCAGAATGTTAAAACTGTAGCAAGCAAGCTCAGTCTTCAATCTCTGAATTTTATTCTTAATTTTATAAGACTGCTGCTCGGAATCAAACACAAATGCTACTGATTTCTAATCAGCAAGAAGAGTAAAGTGGCATCCAGTTCAGAAATCTCCACTTGCACAGAGCCTCCTTTTTTTTTGCTGTCAAGTTTTGTTCTTAAGTAGTCATTAACATCTAGGATTGAATATTAGACTCCTTGTAAAAAATCATTGTATTAGGTTGGTGTAAAAATAATATCGTTTTTGATGTATTTTTTAACGTCAAAAACGATATTATTTTTGCACCGACCTAATACATAGTCTCATCTTTACACCTTTTAGAACTGACAGCTCTGTAATTACAGTTTACATTTATGTGCTCTAGTGCTTGCAGAGATTTATCAAATGTCTCCCCAAATTGTTGTCAATGGGTAGCTAATAAATTTTTAGTCTGCACATACATATTCTTCATACTGTTTCAGAAGTTTCCCAGTCAAAAATATATTACTACATAGAAAATTCTCAGGTTGAAAAATTAAAATACATTTTGCTATTTGGTTAGATTTTGAGAAATGGGTTGGGTAAAGAACTTTTCAACATACTCTCTTGTAGTCTTGTCAGCCATGAAGCTTGTAATTCTGAGGTACCATTTACGATATGAAAGAGTGCAGAACAAATAAACAAAATTACCACCTTTCTGTGACTACCTCTTGTTTTATTTATTTATATATCTTTCCCCCTTTTGACTTTAACTTTGTTGGGCAATGATAAGAAAAATGTGGTTTGAAACAATCACACCTACCATTATTTTTGTATATTGTTTTCCTATTATTTGGGAAAGACCAGTGTATAATTAAACAACCAAAAAAGTTGATAGAAAGTTACAGGAAGCATGTATTCACTACAACAAAGATAGGAAGAATAATGACTAGGAGTGATTTGTTATTACTTATGGAAGTACATATGTACAAAGAAAATACAAAGTACTAACAGTGATTAATTATGGTAGAGGTTTATAGAGCAGAAATAAAAATTGCCATTTTTTTTATCTCTTATCAAAGATTCCAAAAAGGCATCCCTAAGATTTAGAATCTAATGATTTTAAAACAAGATAGAAAAAGATACAATGTTGACACTTTTTTTCTAAAAGAAATTCTTGTTGTTTAAATAATCAACAAGAATTTCTTTTTTTTCTTTCTTTCTTCAAATGGAAATTAAAAATTCTAGACAATGCTTGATCTCTATCATATTTAATTCAATTATAGACATTTTTTTTATTTTAGGTAGTCCTATTGAAGTGATTTTAAAATATTTAGGTATTTGTAAATGAAAATTTAAAATATATTTTACACTCTATATCTAAGACCATCATAAATGATCCTACATAAGTCATATTAAACTTATGCGAATATTTTGTTAAATTTATTTACATTTAAACTCTAAATAACTTAACCTATCCTATTCTCTAAAAACAAACGTGAGTCATCTTTACCATAGATTCCAAGACAGCAATGTCTACCATTACTGTAACCTTTAGCATCAGAAGAATAAAAAAAATGGCTGCTCTAATTTTAAAACCATTTTTTCTGTCATATCTTTTGTTCTAATCCACTTTTTGTTGTCTTGTAGAATTGCATAAAAGGGTATCCATCTTCTACACTCTAGATGCTTGCTTAACCAAATTTTTCCTCTCAAAGCAATCAATTTCTGTGTTTTAGTGACGATCATTGATTTTGGCACTAGAATTAGATTGTATCAAATAAAACAAAATGAAACAAGTCTGTAAAGAAATATACTCTTCCATTGTTTACATATTCTATCTTCAACACAATTTCAGTTTCACTACTGTTTGTATGTTTGTATAAATACATTGAAAAAATTTCTTCAAAATATAATTTTTATTGATAATTTATTTTGGGTGATATTCAGTTGCCACAAACTTGTTTAAATTATGCCATCAAACTCAAAATGTTAGTATAAAATGGTGGGGATCACTGCTTATAGTAACAAGTGTGCTTTTTAATCTGAATTAAATCACTTTTTTTTTTTTTTTTTTTTTTTTACAAATCCTGATACAACCACCAAGATTTACTTGTAATGTATTCATGATTTCTTAGTTTACAATAAAAATCAATAACAAATTTTGCTTTCTTTTTTTTTTTTTTTTGTTCATATTTTAAATGTTTCCATTTTTTTTTTTTTTTTTTTTTCCTGTAAATATTGCAAAAAGAAAAATATTTAAATGTTATTTGGAAAGTTTGCACTTGCCAATTTTGGCCAATTTGCTAGATTGATAGTAAAATAGTTTATACAACCAATGTTTCTGAATGTAATTTAAATAAATGTGATTTTGGACAATCAAATAACGCTATTATATTTTGACACTTACAGGGGTCTTGTGATTAAAAAGTATGAGGATTTTTTTTTTTTTTTTTTTTTTTTTTAATGAAGTGTTGCATTAGTTCATTATCACTAATTTTGAGGGTGTGTGGGTAATGTAATAGAATCTTCTTTCCCCAACTGCAGCTATGAATTAAATTGCAAGGTAGACTGGATTCTCTGTCCTTGCCTGTCAACCAGTCTAAGAAGAAAAACTCTGAATTCCAAACCATGGAAAAGGCAACTTTTAATCACTCACTGTCTTTCAAGAAATCATGGCAGTTCACAGATGAAGATAAGGAATTTGTGGAGAGTTGGAATTGCCAGCCGTTTTTAAGGGATACACACTAAAAACAAAAACTGGAAGCTTTTTTTTTTCTCTTATTTTCATATTGAAATTTTCTATGTGGGTGATTTGTACTCGTATGTAGCCAAAGATTAACAATAGCTCTCTTTGGTTGGATTATTTCACATACTGGCTGCAATCATCACTGCAGTAAACTTGATAGCCAAGAGTAATGTGGCTGGAAATTATAGTTGCTATAGCAACTATGAGTTGCATTAATATACAGCATGCGGTCTCTGACAATTGTGGTTCATGCTATAATAATGAACCCTACTGTCCTGTCTATTGTTGTTGCTGGCCATAACAAATGATCAACCTTATTAATGGAAAATGTTTTCAGTTATGTAAAAACTGATTTGTGAGTTAAGAATTCATATTCTTTATTTTAGTGTACCATATATTAATTTTGAATTATTGAAAAAATTCAAAGGAAACTTATTTACTTCTGTATAGAAATTACTAGTCTAAATCTAGTTTTATTTTTTAATTTGTAACTAATTAGAAATATTCTTAAGTTGTATCCTATTTTCTTAAATATCCCCGATTTGTAATAATAAAATTGAAGCAAATTGAAAATTCAGCTAATCCAGATATTTTTGTTCAATATATATCAAAATTCAGTTGTTAAATACACTAGCTTTGAGAGTTAATTTTCTAGCAGATAATTTTGATTCTATATAATTAACCTATAATTAAAAAAAAAAAAAATTCATCTCTGGGCTAAAAACTACTGTCTTTATGACAACTTTTTATTATTAGACTTTGCTGATAAAAATTTATAACTAAATAAATAAAAATTTTCTTAACATGATTCAGATTTTTATAAAATTTAGAAAAAACAGGCAAATCTGTTCAATTGGTTGCTATGGACACCAATTTGTAGTTCTTATTCATTCAGCAAAGTGGTTCTTAAGTGTGCTAAGTATTACTCAGAATAACAATTGTCAGATACTAAACAGAATTTCTCATTAATATCTAAACCCTGCAGTTCGTCAGGAAAATTTAAAATTTGTGTTTTATACTCTTACTACAAAAATTTGATGTCTTTGACATAAAATGTACATAAAAGACCCTCTGTGCTCTGAAGAATTTCAAAGATTTTGTGATTTCAGTAATGAACCAAATCTCTACAGAGATCGTGTTATGCTTATCCTTTATTTATATCTAATTAATAAACCCAAAAAGTAATCTCTAAACAGAAAAAAAATAATTGACTTTTCATGTTTTACATACAGATTTTGTAGCAATCTGTATTGAATGCTACACTACAGAATTAGAATCACTTTGGATTGGGTGTCTTCACCTTTCAATCCCACTCCCCATCTGCCTCCTCCTCAAGACCAAAAGATACTTGCAGTGAGTTGTTATTTGGTGGTGGTGTTTCTTTGAGATTTGAATACCTTAAAGACTTTAATACATTTCTTTTATTATTATCATATTCATTATTATTTTAAGGTTCTCTATATAAGGCTTAGTGGAAAGATTGATGTAGACTTGAGCAATGATCACAATGGGTCCACTGGGGATATAGACCAAATTTGAAGATGGAAATTAGGACCTTATTCATAACTGATGTTGGACTCATCTATTGTGTCTTTCTAGAACTTTTGAATTTTTTCATATCTCCAACAATTAGTTATTTTCATTGAATACTCCCAATGTTTCATACTTTGTAAACACACTATCTGAGCCAGCTTGTTTGCAAATTCTCCATACTTAAAGTATGTAACAAAAGAAGCATATTAAATCTCAAGCTCACTAAAAATTATTTTTTATCAATAGTTTGTAAATTATTACCTTAAAAGCAGCACAAAAGTGACATATTAGAGGTCATAAAATCTTTTTTGAGAATTTCCAGCTAGACATAAAAAAAATAAGTATAAGATAAATTTTAGTTAATTTAGACCCTTGAAATAATAAGATGTATTAATAACATGAAATAACTGATTAGAAGCATATTAAACCTACAATTGCTTATCCGTTATTTGTACTTGCTTGCATCTTACCCCCCCCCTTTTTTTTTCAGTTATGCTACTAAAGATGAATTTTCCATAGAAATTTCATAAGGTTAAAAGAACATCAATCATTTTTTTTTAATAAACTCTTAATTGTTTTAAAATGTACTTTTGGTATGTATTTAATTCTTGTCCTAATAAGCAACTCCACTATTTAGCTTTCATGGATAATTTAGATATCTCTTATACTGCAGTGAAATTTTTAATTATGTTTTAACACTCCCTATATGTTATTACTTTCTTTGTTTCATGCCTGAGCTGTGAATTGAAGGCAAAAAAGTTCTTCAGTGACATCATTAGGAAAATCTATCTCCTATTCAGTTTTCCTTCTACAGTGAATGTCTAAAGAAAATCTTATTCTTAGATCTTCCAATTTTCAATGAAGATATTGCCTCCATAAAAAATAAGACTATATAATTAACAGGGTTCGTACAGGTCCTAGAAAATTGACAGGGCTTTTTCCAGGACTTGAAAGGTCTTGGAAAAACAGCAATAGCCTAAAAGCTCCTTGAAATGTCCTGAAATTTTCTAAATTGGGCTGTCTACACATCCTTTTTCTCATTTCACAAAAGTTAAAATGCCAAATCCCAGAAATCTATTTTTTTTTTTTTTTTTTTTTTTTTTTTTTTTTTACAAGCTAAAAGTGTCCTTTAAGAAAAATAAATTTTTGTCATCAGTAATATTTGGCAATTATTGTGAATGGTGGTTTGTTTCCTTGAGCATGAGTTTATGATCTCGTAGTTACTTCTTCTATATTTTGTCTAGGTGAGGAGAAAGAATATGAAGGCGTGTCTTCTGATAAAATACATTTTAGAATTCGAAAAGTTTATCAATGTTTTTTAAAATTTGAACGATTGAAAAAATTTTATTCACAATGCCAATTTCAAAAGTATGAAGTTCTTTTGGTCTCTGGCCAGCGGATTGGTGAGTTCATACTGAAAAACAATAGATACTTTAAGGATGTGCCCCATGTCAATGTGTAAACCACGTTTGTCTATTGTTGCCAAAAATAACAAGTTTGAGAGTCAAATTTGACTCAAGAAAATTTTGACTGAAACTATGATAGAAAATTTACCTTTAATGTGTCTTAGGGTAGGATAGAAAATTTGTTTTTGAAAAAATAAGAAGAATGTAATTTTTAAATTTCGTAGGCTAATAATGATCTGTATCTTTTAGCTTTTGTAAATATGAAAAAATAAATGATGAAATATTAAAAAAAAAAAAAAAAAAAAAAAAAAAACTTGGAATTTGGCTTTTATTTAGGTACCTTCACTTTTTTGCTGAAAAAAACATCATAGCATGTTGAAAAAAAGGACTGAAACTTCATAAAAACAAAGTTTTGTCAAATTTGTTATCAAGAGGAAAAACCAAAGTATTTCTTATTAATTTTTAAATCCTTTAAAAGATTTTTGAACGTGCTGTTCAAAAATCTTTTTCTTATGTTCAGTCAATGTAATTTTTACAATTTAGCATTTTTTTTAACTTTTTTTTTTTTTTTTTTTTTTTTTCCCGGTGAAAAACATTAATTTTCAAAAATCAAATGTCGCAATGACACTTTGAAACTTTGTATTTTATTTTTTTAGGAAATCTTGGTATGCACACACACACACACACGCAAAATTTTGAGAAATTAAATTTTCATTTTTTTTTTCCTTTTTTAGTTAAAATCGTGGTTTCTTAAAGAGTGTAAAACTATTAAACGTTTTTTTTTTTTTTTTTTTTGTGAATGAATTTTTACAAGAATTATTTTATTTCATTTTAATTTTTTTTAATTATAATAATTTATTAATTTTAAAATATCTTTTAAAATTCTACATTTAATCTCGTTTGGTGATATTAAGTAAAAACTATATTTACTAATCAAAAATGAAAAGCTTACAAATCATTTTGCACTAAGTTTTAATTTTATTTTTTTTTTTATGTATAGGTGTAGGTACTTCCATGAAATCGCTAAAAAAGAGCATAACATGATGAAAAAAGATGCCAAACTTGACAAAAACAAAATTTTATCGTCTAAATGTTTGTTATTATTAAGAGGGAAGAACAAAGTATTTTTGGGGTATATTTTTTACATTTCTTAACCGTTTCTAGCACGTCTGAAATTTTCATTAATTTTTTTTTTTTTTTTTGAGTCAGCAAAATTGACAAATAACATGACAACCATTTTTAATAACTAATGAAATACTTTGGTCTTTTGTCTTAATAACAAACATTTTGACAATAATACTTTATTTTTATTAAGTCTGTGGGCTTTTTCATTACACTATGCTGCTTTTCCACAAAAAGGTAGAGGTACCTATGTCAAAATATGTTAGGGAAGTCCAAAGTATTTTTGAATTATTTTTTAAAATATTTTAATCCTTTTTAGCATATTTGAAATTTTGGTTAAAAAGTTTTGTTTTTTTTTTTTTTTTTTTTTTTCATTATAAACATTAATTTGAAAATTCTTGCAAAATCAATTACTTGTTGAAATTTAGTGAAACTTTCAGGACTTATTCAGAAATGAATTTTATGAAAATTTGGAAATCCAACTTCTGTGTAATTTTGTGATTTTATTAGTTGAAAGCAGAAGACTTTGAAGAATATAAATCATTGAATTTTTAGTAAATTTCAACCTGATGTTAAAATTCAGTTCTGAATTGTAAAATACAAAACCCAATAAAATTAAGACATTATTTAATTTAAAAAGCTCTTAATAGTCCTTATGAATAAGGACAACTATTGTCTGAAGCCAAAATATTTTTCTAATGAAAAATGGATTTTTACAAGAATTATTTTTTTTTTTTTTTTTTTTAATTTGAAATACAAAATGTGATGAATTTGTTAAATATTTTAAAATTTTGAATCTATATTTTTGGAAATGGGGTTATTAAAAAGATCTATTTTTACAGATCATAAATTTGAAAGTTTATTACCATCTGTGACACAATAGTATTTTTAAAATATTTTTTAATATGGAAAAAAATGTATTAAAAACAGTTTCTCCAAAACTATGGATGCACTTTCCAGAAATAATAGGTCACGTGTTTTTAAGAGAAAGGTCTTAAAAAATTGCTTTGCTTTCCATCTCTAGCTGCACATATCAAATTCTCTGACTGATCATCGTCGTCACATCTTCAAAATTTTTAATTTTCTTTTTTACATCCTATTTCACAAAATATTTTAATTTCATTTTTTAAATATAATTAATTTTTGTTTTTTTTTTCAATGAGAGACATACTGCAATTATTATTTTCTTTTTTAGATACAATTTTAGGGCCGAAAATAATGCAGGCTTTGGATATATCTTCATTAAAAAAAAATGCCTAAAAAATCAAAATATTACACTTCTGAAAGTATTTAATTTAAAAAAAAAAGTTTATAGTTAAATAAGCTGATCCACTTAAAATTCGAAAATACTGTCACTTTTTGCCTTTCTGTCCAATAAATTGCCCTGATATTGTCAATACATTGACGTAAATGTCAGTTAACACCTCCATAACCAATCACCATATATAGACATGCTTGTCTTATTTTCAACTAAATTTTTTTCTGTATAATCAATTTCATGTCAATTTTGCTGACTCAAAAAAAAATTTTTTTTAACTTAAATTTTGGATTTTATAAAAATAATCAAAAGAATACTTTTGTTTTTCTTAATAACTGCATAAACATTTAGACGGTGAATAATTGTTTATCAAATTTGGAGCCTTTTTTCATCAGGGTATGTTCATTTTTAGCAAAGTATTGAAACTCTCTATATGATACTAGTAGGTGAGCCCGGCGTTGCCCGGGGATGTAACAGTAACAGATAGATCAAGTATCGACCATCATAAAGACTGAAAAATAAAATTGACAATTGACGGACACGCATGTCTTAATTAGTATTTTTTTTTTGTTGTTTTTTGTTTTGTTTTTTTTTTTTTTTTGGTTTTTTTTGTTTTTCTTTACGAATTGGTCAAACTCAAACAAAAACATTGTTTTCAATCATTATGAGTCTACTGATTGAATAGAATTTTATTATAAACAATTGTCTTGTAAGTGGAATTTTTAAAGCATTCTGAATGTAAAAATGAAGTGTGCAAGACAATAAGAAACACTACCTGCCAAAAAAAAAAAAGTGAAGTTTTGTTGAAATCAGTTGAAAAATGTAGGAAATCTGATCCCATATATAAACGAACACACACACAAACAACCTGGGCTTTATAAGTATAACTCGATATGAGTTGTCCCCCTTTCATTCTGGTGACAGAATCATGTTTTAAAATTGATTTTGTGCAAAAACAATTGCAGAACCACCGCAAGGTAATTTTACACAGTCCTGTGAAGTTTTGTTGAAATCGGTTGAAAAATGTAGAAAATCCAATCCAATACACACACACACACACAATCTGCATTTTATAATAAGATCTAGAGGCATTTGCAACCTACTGTAAATGACAATGCACTCATTATTACTGGAAAATGCTCAGGAAAAACAATCACCTGTTTACCGTTATATATATATAGTTAATGATTTTTAATACATAACTAGTTCACTGCCTTTAACCCTAACATACTTCCAACAATTGGTAAATATCATACCATAGTAGAAAATGAATAGTAAATATCATACTATAGTAAAAAACATACCATAGTAGCTATTATGTAACGTGCCCATTTTTGAAAGTATGGTTGGCCATACACAACATTATCAGAAAATAAGAGCAATGACTATAGTAAATTTAAAGTCAGCATTCTTTCTCAACATTTTTAACATTACTGAGTACTTAAAAAATTTTATAAAAAAGGTGTTCATGTCAGTTTCTTAAATTGTTTTTAGTCTCCATAGAACGACAATTGATCTATCTGTCATCACCTCGTCAATTACATAAAACATGGCACTGTCTGTTAAAAATACAACTATTATTTGTTTTTAAAAGGCATTTCTGTGTTATTTTAAACTTGAAGTAAATATTTTTTCAATCAGATTAATTATACTTTAAATTGGCTAATACTCCTCAAATAGCTTCAGAAAAGTATATTTTATTTTTGGAAGATTTTTAATACAGAGTATTACATTGCAATAAAAGACTGCAGTGCTTCTAATGACCCATGCTTGTGGAAATTAAAGAACTGAATACCAAAAAAAAAAAACAAGCTCTGCAAAGGTCAAATACATAGAGATGTATCAAAATTGGAAGAGGGTCTGAATGTTAAACTAGACGAACTGAAAAATGTTTTCTGTGCAATAAAAGCCATGAGTAACTAAAATGTGTAGTCCTTTTGTGAAAATTTCTATTTGTTGTTCTGTTCATTTAAAACCATTATGCTTAACTTCACAGGAAATATGCAGCAGTCAAGAATTTTTGACATTCACAAACCATGAGTAGTCAAGATATCTAAATGTGTAGCAATAAGAATTAGTAATTCAAAATTTTCTAGTGTAGTAGAACACCAAATTGTGTATAATGCTACACAAAATATGTAATATAACCAGGTCTGCATTCAGTTATGTTTTAGCCTTCAACACTCGGATTTCTCTACTGCTTTCAACTGATCCATGTGACATGAATTATTGGAACCAGCTGTAGCTTTACATTGAACATCTGTCAAACTTTATTAAAAGATAAATCACAAAGTTTGTGTTTTTGAAATTGATGACCATTCACTTTGTGTGCGTGCCAGTTTCAGTCCTTGAAACTTAACATAATTCTGGAAAAGTCCTAGAATTTTTTTTTTTTTACACAGATCTGTGGGAACCCCAAATTAAGTTTGAAGTGTCCTCTTTTACATGATGGATCAGAAGGTAGCATATCTATATTTAGGCATTTGAGGTGCGTACTATGCTCCTTGTAGTGTCAACCAAAAGATTGGCGCAATATTGAGATTGTTTAGTAAGGCTCCAATATTGATAAAGATATTTCCACAGTGCTTCAAATCTTTTTCAAACAAAAGAACTTTCTGCAGTTTCCTATCCGTTGTAGATCTTAATGTTTATCTTTTTGCTATCCTTCCCATTATGTTTCCCTGTAACCTGCTTATCCTGTGAGCATTAAATTTTCCAAACCATCTTTTCTCATTGTCTTAGAATTTTCAACTCATTCTCAGTATGTGTCCTTTTATTTCCATTTTTTCTTAAAACTTGTTGCTTACATGCTCTGTCCATGATATTCTCAGCATCCTTCTGTAAAATATGTTGCCTCAAGTTTCCTCTTCATCTGTGAGGAAATTGTCCAGTATCCACTATCATATAGAAATCCTGATATTACATAGGAATTCAATACTCTTTTCTTTGTTTCTAATGAAAAATTTCTGTTTAATGCTTTCTTTAGTTTTTGGAAAACATTTTTCACTATTCAAATGTGCCTTCAGATTTTGGTATCACATTTTCCATTATGTGTTAAAACACTTCCCAAATATTTCATCCTCTGTAACTTCTGTACTTGATTCTGAAATCTTTAATTCATGTACTTGCATCTTGTTCTGTTTTTCTTGTTTACAACTATATATTCTTCCAATTAATAGTTAGTCTTCCTTATCTAGGAGTCCTTGCAGTTTACTTTCCATGTTCCATCAACATGGTAGCATCTGTGCATCTTATGCTGTTAAGATTTTACCCACTGATAATAAATCCTGGTAGGATTTCTAGTTCTCTTAGGATAGCCTTGGTGTTTAGGTTAAATAAATCTGGTATGACATCCTTATACCCGTTTCTATTTTTGTGTACTTAATTTATTTTCTTTCGGTATGTCAGTGGTTTGCTCTCAGTATATGGATTATTCTAATTTCATTCTCAAATAGATCAAGTTTTCCAAGCAGTTCAAATAGATCTTGATAGTGTGCCTTTTTCCCATAATTTTACCTAGTCTATGAAACATGGATATACATCCTTGTGCATTTATATTGTTCTCTCATAATATCGTTCTCTCATAATATCCTTAAACCAGGCTGCCCTAAAGACCAAAGCTTAATTTGGAATTTTGGAATCATTTAAGAATGAAAAAATTGAAAATATTGAATTGATACAAACAGATGTTCTTAAACATAGCTTCTTTCTCATTCCGATTTTAAGATAAACTGAAAAATTGGAGAATTCAGGCTAGAATCCAAAAAGATTACTTTCTTTCAGAACTTCCTCCACCAAACAAAAATCTTTCTCTTTCTCTTTCTTTGGTTGAATTTTATTTTCTATTTGGTTTCTAACCAACCTCTACTTGCTACATCTCTGGGTTTTGAGTCTGTCAGCTAAATAACCTTATGAACCCACTGTGATAATGAAGCAAGATCTTGGGCAGATTACAAGGTTGGAAATTTGCTGACCTCTGTTGTAGTGTCTCTCATAGTTTTTTATGCCCCGCCCCCTCTTTTTTTTTTTTTTTTTTTTTTTTTTTTTTTTTTTTTTTGGTTTTTTAGTGAGTAGCCTGTTAATGGATAACTCTTGACTCGTTTAATGACATTTTGTTTTGCTCAAAGCTAAGTATATATTCTCTTGTGGTCAAAAGTTTCTAACAAAGAGCCTTTCCAGGCCATAACTCTTACATCCAGTCTTTATCCAGCTTCTCTTCATTTAGTTTTTACCATTATCTTATCTGTTTTTTATTATTTGTGTATTAGCAATGATTCTTGGCATCTGAACAAAATCCTTTTCCTTTTGGTCTGCTATAGAAGGCCTCTAATTCATCACTTTTGTTTCCTTTATTCTTTGATTAGGATTTTAACCCACAATCCTTCAGTTGCTATACCATCAAGCGTCTTAGTGTCTATATGCTGTATATAAAATAAACATCTACTAACAGCATAACAGAATAAATTATACCAACCTCATTAATATAATTATGCCAGTCTCTCAAAGAAATGATTATGTAGTGCGGCAAAGAAGGGCTTAATTCATGCAATGCTAAGCACTATTGCAAGTCTAAAATAAAGCATAAAAAATTCAAACTTTCTATGGAAATCACTTTTGTTATACTCCAATTTATTTTTGGCAATAAAATGCTCTGCATTTAATTTTAAATAAACTAAAATTGATTATTAAACAAATCCTCTAACTTGTTTTTATTATATATAATAGACATTTGTTGTCTATTATACTTAATAATATATGCTTGAAATATCTATAGTAGAGGAAACAAACTATTCATACACATACAAATATTTAATTGTATTTCCAACTAATGAATAAACATACTATTCATATAATTAACTATATATAGATGCATAATAACTAAATATGTCATGCATGAATACTAAGGTCCTTAGAAGTGACAAAGGTATGTTATCTAGCCAGGAGTCCTTCAAGACCTCCTTCAGGAGATTGCAGTAGGTGGCTGCAGTCACTTTAACCCCTTCAGGAACCCTGACAGGGCCAACAAGTCTGTCTTCAATGATACCAGTTTACAACATGACTCCTCCACTCTGTTGTTGTCATGAATGTTGTTGATGCTCATCTTCAAAATAGATCCAACCATTTGTCCAACTGTCAGTGAATAGAACTCTTGTCCAACCTCAAGTTCCTGTGATGAGGCATTAAAGGTGGTGGTTTCAGGGTAGTTTGCAAGTAACCCATGGTCCTGAGGGTGTTATTTCAGCTGGTTTTCAGTACATGAAGTCATCCAGCGGCGGTGAAAATAGCTTTGTTTGTCCCAGTTTTCCACTTGTGGCTAATAATATTCCTTAAATCTGTAGCTGTCACAGTCTCAGAGGTTCCGCAAGTGGATTGTTTGTTCCTTGGCAAAGGGTCCTTCAGGAATCCTCTGTGTCCACGTGACAACCTAACTTCTCCGCAATGACTTCAAGAGATGTGCCTTTAGCACTTTCCTTGATGATGACAGACTTTTCTTCATTGTTGAGGCCTTTTCCATGTCTCCTTCCTCTTAGAGAGGAAAGATGCTATTAGTGTGGTTCACCCAAAAGCTGCCAATTCTGAAATAAAAGAAAAAAAAATAAAGGACATTACACAGAATAATGAAAACCTAACAATGGTGTTGCCATATTGTGCAAACCAGCTGGGAAAAGTTTTATCAAAATCAATTCACAGAAAACTGAGAAATCCTAAATTTCACAACCAAGCTATTAGCATTATATATATGAGAGAGAGAGAGAGAATTTAGATTTTCAAAATGCATATTAAAAATGTCAACCTTGTTTACTTTCCTTTACTCTAAAGCTGTGGTTTCTTATATGCAAATACCCATGGGAAAGGTATGAATTCATCACTTCCCCCATCTATGAGTTAATTAGAAAAATGTATCACTGTCATTCTATAAAAAAAAAATTCTGGCTTTAAATAACCTGCAAAGAGTTAAACCATAGAAAATGAATCAATCTCTCAACCAAAGCTGTGATTTAAATGTTAGGGTGGTTACCACTTTAAGAGCATATAAAGGCTTTGTTTGAATAATTAAGCAATTATAAAACTATCAATAAAATAATTGCTTGCTTATAATGATTACAAATACCAGATTAGAAAAGAATAACAATTTTTTTTTTTTTTTTTTTTTTTTTTTTTAGTTGAATATGCAAGAACCACTAAGTTTGGCAATATGATACATACTTGCATTAGTATGTCATGACCTGCTTTTTTCTGAGTATGTCTGTTTGATAGGATAATGAACTAATCCCTATAGTAGCTGCCTGCTCAAGTACATTTGTTTCTTCAACACTCACATAGCCAACCTGTAGTTTAAGCCACAACTATGCTTGCTTACAGTTTCTGGGAGAAATATATAATCTGACATGACCAGGCCAATATACTCAAATCCTCAGTCACAATGACTTGTGAATTCATGCTAGCACAACAATTGGTTGCTTCTGACCAGTTATGTCTACCCAGTAGCATTCACAAAGCTTGGGTCAACCAGTTGCATGGTTTTCCGATAACCCCCCCCCCTTACTGGAATCCTCTCCTCAAGCCGATATTAAGAAGTAACCTTTGATCAGAATGGTCTCCTTGTCAGAATGCCATCATTCTCACCACTTGGCTATGCACCCACACATGCATGCTGGTAGTGATAGACATAAATAAAACTACATCTATAGTCTGGGGGGAAGCAAATATTCGTATGTGTACAAATTTTTAATTTATTGTATTTCCAACTAATTAATAAACATACTTTTTATATAATTAACTGTATACAGATACATAATAGCTAGATATGCCTATAAAACAGAAAAAATTATAATTTAATAGAAATAAATCCCATTTAGAGTGATTCCATACCTTACCTTACAGATTTTCTTCAAATTATCATTAAAACAAGACAATCCTGAAAATTTGAGCCTCTGAGTCTGCTTCAGAAAATATGCCATTTTTAAGATTTTGTGTGAAATGTGATTTGAAAGAAAACTGCAGCTTTACAAAATTCCTTTTTCTTCAATAAAATTTCATCCAGACATGCTAGAACCATGAATATTTGCACAGGAAAGTTTTTGAGGGTGAGGAATCCAAAAATGACATCAAAAACAGCCAGAAATCAACCATTTTTGAGCTATACAACAATTTGAGTAAACTTTGGCATGTGGGAAATATCTTGAAAAAGAATCATGTGGCCCCATAGGTAAATGAATTTTTTTTTTTTTTTTTTTTTAATGTGTTCCCTATACTACAATCATGAAAATGAAGTCTTGTTCTCTCATCATTTGCCCACAGTTAACAATCAAAAATGGGCATTTTTTTTCTGGACATGGGTATATAGACCTTATACTTAATCTCCAGAATACATTCCAAGGAAGTCCAATAACAATGGATTTTTCAATAAGACAAGATGGATGAGTAACTAAAGTGACACTACTTTCATGTCCTTTGACTTAAGGATTTTATTAGGTCAAATGTTCATAAAATACTAAACAGTACAGAAACAATCAAGAGATATTCACATGTAGAAAAATAATCCACCAACCAAAACAGTTGATAACATATTTTTGCCTAAGAATGAAGTTCAGCAAATGCAGTTACAGTTTTGTTATAATCTGCATCTTGTATATTTTTCCAGTACTTGTTATAGGTGGACTGATGGCATGAACAATGTTCTTCACCAGAATATAACATGAATCGCCACCCTCTGGCCATTTGAAGGTTTTTCGCTGTTAATGGAGATGCATAAAGTCAATTTTTACATCACCCTCCTCCTTATCAACATGAGTAACCATACCAACCCACCAAAAAGAATTATATACATATGAGGACAACTCTATATTGCCGATATCAGCCGAAGCAGAAATGTGGAAGTCATGGATATCAACAAATTGTCTTCACTGGAGAGTTTATGTCCAATTTGTGAAGATGACAGTGGAATGAAATGATGGCTGCTGCTTGTTCCTGGTACAGTGTTACCATGTTGATATTGCTTTTCAATCTTCTTCCTCACTTCATGAATATCCTTCTTGTTGATACCATAGAACCTGATTGATGTCATTTCCTTGTGGCATAAGTCAAGCATAGCATTTTAATTGAGAATTTGATTGTTTAATGGTTTCTGTAAACTTTGTTTGGCTGTGTGACGTTTTACTGTACCACCTATGCCATCACAAGGTGATTTACCATGGCTTGTGGCAAAAAACACCCATTTAGTATCTATCACAAAATCTTTTTTGTGGGTACATAAATTCAAAGTTTTTGAAATTTTTGTACTGTCCACCACAACCATCAGAAAAGTAGATCATTTGTTGATATGCAGGTGTCTCTCTTAAATAATCTATCTGTATTGTCTGAATCTGGTACATAAAGCTAGTGTCATGAGTATTATCATCTAAGATGAAACAAAAGGAGTCGTGTTGCAGGTTTCCATCTGCATCCTTGTAATACACCACTAATGGATGTACTATACAGTACTCTTTACTCCAATGATAGCTTTGAATTTTGTTCTGTATCAAGAATTGGTAATTCTCTGCAAGATCTAACACAAGCACCTCATTTTCTTCCAGTGATTCCTTCTTTGACTTCAGGTATTTTGCTTGGCACTTAGCTAGATAAGAATATCATGTGAGATTGTTTCAGTCACAAGATCTTTATACTTTTCATATGTGGTTGTTAGTGTTGTCAATGAAGCACAATCAGAAGTGTCCCATTGACAGTCTTGAAACTTTTCATCCATGCCAAGATCACTGAGCTTATCAAGGAATTTCTTCAAACCAGCAGTACTAGGACAGGACTCACAACAGTGCATCATGCACTCTTTGCTGTCGGTGTTACAAACAACTTTATTGATAAGGTCTTTGCATGTAATGTCCCAGTCAATAGCATCAACTAGAAGTACTACATTCTGATGAGTGCTGCATACACAGACCAAGTGAGTGCCTGATGATCCAGCAATGACGCACCATTTTGGCTTCATTGTGCCAAACTTGGAGAAACCAAATTTTATATCAGGATGTCTTTCCTTAAATGAGTTGTACATTTTTTTGGAGATTACAGAGAACCAATTGTTTCTGTTTCTAAATTTTGTTACAGATATTGACACAGTCCTTTTTACCAGGAATTTTGCGGGTGAACTCATCATCTTCATAAAACTTTAAAACAAGGTCAAGTGTTTATTGGGGAATAGTTTCCTCTCTTGGGGACAGGTTTAGCTAATATGCCACCATCCTTTTTCAAATTCCAAGCAATTTGTGCCAGAGATTCAGAAACATGAAATTGTTCAGAACAGTACTTACGTGACAATTTGTCAGGTACCAATGTGAGAATTTGTATCTTTTCACGGTATCGTGGTGTTTTCAGTTTTTCTCTCATGGTATCATGTAGTCTCTCTAGCTCTGCTGCTTTCTCTTGTACCTCATTTGTTTCAACAGAACCAGTGTCCTCCAGTGAATCCACATTCATTTGATACGCATCAGAAATGTTGGTCTTGTATGTGTGCATAACTTTTTCAAGCTTTGTTTAAGCACTTGTTGCTCGACAATGCTGAGGCCCTCCATGCAAATTCGCTGGTAAAATACCAACTGTTTCCAAACTTGTGTTCAATCTTTTTCTTGACGTTTTGCATAAATCATAGTTTTCATCATCTGGAGATTCATTAATACCATTAAAAGGAGTGTCATCTTCTATCTCTGATTCAGCAGAATCTGTGTTTGTAGTTGTAACTGCTTTGAATTTAACAGTGTATTGATAACATATGACCAGGAATCACATCAATATTTTAGCTTTGAGCTCATGTGTCATTTGTGTGATAACTTTCAAACCTTGAACTTTACATTTATATTTTATCAGTACATCACAGCATTTGCTTGCTCTTCGTTCGAAAACATTACTAAAGAGTTCTTCATGATGATAACAAATTATTATACCTTTGTTTATTTTCCAACAGACTTCTGAAATAAATAATTTCACCATATGTAAAGAAATGTTCAAAGAATGGTGCCCATATGTAGAGATCTCAACAAGAGTAACCATCTGTTCCTCCTGTTTTTCCCCACCCGTCAATATTATTAGTGCCCACCTCCCCTCATGGTTTCATCCATGGTTCTAGGTCTCTCCATGTAATAAAAAAAAAACAAAAAAACTCAGGCCCCTCCAAAATATTTACATTTCTGAATTTTTTACAACTTTCAATTTTACACCACTTAAGATGTCAGGATTTGAATCCCATTTGTTAGGTTTAAGAAACAAAAAAAAACAAAAAAACACAATGTCCACTTTTTCAAACAAAATAGCGTTAACAAAAAAATTACTGAAATGTTTGAAAATGCAGTACTAGTTAAACAATTCATTCACATAAGAATGCAAATTAAGACAACTGAATACTAATTGCAACACATTGATTTTTCCCCTTTGTTTTTTTTTGTTCTGCCTAAAATTAAATCATTTCAATTTTCATTCTTGGGTACAGGCCCTCTTTTGTCCACTAAAAGTGGACCTGGAGATGCAGTCTCTAAATTCCTCACTGAATTAAACAAACTCCCAAACTTATCTCATTGTCAAATCATGTGCATGAAACAGTACAGAAAAAAAAGATGGCAACAAGCCTGAAAAACAAAACTGCAACCATTCACAGCAACTCACAAAATGACATCTGTATGCACTTCAAGTCAAATTCCCCCACAGGAAGTGCATAGTTGTTCATTGTTTCTGCTTCTGGTGAAACCAAACAGGAAACATGCAAGTTATAGCTTCAATCTGATATGTTTGCTTTTTATCTGTACACCATATTTTTCTCAAGAATGCATAATGAGTAAGCCTGTGTTATATATATATATATATATATATATATATATATATATATATATATATATATATGGTTTGGCATCACTACTCAGGTTCTTAATTGCAGGTCCCCCCCCCCACTCAAAAAAAAAAAAAAATTGATGGCAAATTGTAGATTCTCCCAATTAGTGGAAGGTACCCTACCATTTACAAGATAACTGATGCCCAATTTCAATTGTTAACTGTGGGCCAATCATGACAGAACAGGACTTAATTTTCAATTCCTTCATGATTGTAGTATGGAGAACACATTAAAAAAAAAAATTTTTCATTTACCTATAGTGCCACATCATTTTTTTTTTTTTATTTTTTTTTTTTTTTTGAGATATTTCCCACATGCCAAAATTTACTCAACCAGTTTTGAGCTATACAAGATTTCTAGCTGTTTTTGATGTCATTTTTGAATTCCTCACTCTCAAAAACTTTCCTGTGCAAATTTTCATGGCTCTGGCAGGTCTGGATGGAATTTTATTGAAGAAAAAGGAATTTTGTAAAGCTGCAGTTTTCTCTCAAATCACATTTCACACAAAATCTTAAAAATGGTGTATTTTCTGAACTGCTTGGACTTAGAGGCTCAAATCTTCAGGAACCTATTACTGGTTAAAATTTGAAAATCTGTGAAGTAAGGGAGACAACTTTCTATTTTTATGGATGATTTGACATGACATTACTTCTTTATCCATTTTAATGGGTGAAAAAAAATATTTGTACAATATAAAAAAAAGAATACATAATTTTTATTTAATACTTTGTAGAATAGCCATTATTAACTTCTACAGCAACCAGCCTCTTCTTGTAGTTCTCAATTAGTGATTTGCAAATTTTAGTTGGTATTTTGTCACATTTCTTTTTCGCATATGGTTTTCAGATCCAGAATGTTTGTTGGAGCTCTCGATTGGATTTGAATTTTCAAATAACACCACAGATTCTCAATTGGGTTTAAATCTGGGGACTGTCTTGGCCATTTCAGTATATTTACATTATTTTCAGCAAGCCATTTCTTTTTAAATTTTGCTGTGTGCTTAATATCATTATCTTGTCGGAAGGTCCAGTCAAGAGGAAGTTAAAGATTTTCAACTGAAATCATTAAATTTGCTTCCAAAATATTTTGATATGCTGCAGCATTCATTCTACCATCTATTACTGTAGTTTTTGCAGAAAAACATCCCCCCCCCCAAACCATGATGCTGCCACCACCAAATTTCACTATTGGAACTGATTTTGTATTTTTTTTTTTTTTTTTTTTTTTTTTTTTTTATATATTTCTTTCTCTTGTTTGAAGGCCTTGCCATCTTTTCTTCCATACATGATTTCTAAAATTACATCCAAACAACTCAATTTTGGTTTTGTCTGTTCATAATACTCTTTCCCAATACGATTTTTTTTCTTATCCTTATGTTCACGAATGAATTTCAACCTGGCATGCACTATTTAAAAGCTAATTTTATGTTAGTCCTTTACATACAGACAAATATTGGTTATTTTTTATTACTACTATTGTAAAAGTCTAAATATGATCATTTTATTGATTTATTGACTATTAACTGAACTCATAATTTCAAATGTGTTGCTAAGTTTGTTTGTCTTTTTTTCTTTTTTTTTTTTCTTTTTTTTTTCACATTACAATAGATTGAAAGTTGGCAAATGGAAGTAAATCTGTTCAATCAAAACAAGTTATACTAATGAATTAACGTGATGACTGATAAGTATTTAATAGAAATGACTGGTTTGAATTTGAAGGTGGTTTATTTTGATGTTTGTTTTTATTGTATCTAAAATATCTGTTTGCAAAATCTGAACATCTAAATGCAATGCAAATAAATTTTGCTGATTTGGCTAAATATTTGGAAAGACTAAGAACTGCAACCTTGATTTTGATAAGGTTCAAACTAAAGATGATCTTATGTAAATTCATTTGAAGGAGGAATCAGTTCCAAGTGAAAATAAACACTACCAGCACTCAGTTCATATAGTGTCTTTTAAATTATGGTTTTAGTTCAAGATATCTGTAATTTCTTTTTATTTTTATAAAAAGACTTTCCTTTTAAGTCGGTACCTCCACGAGATCGCTAAAAAAAGAGCATAGCATGATGAAAAAGACGCCAAACTTGACGAAAACAAAATTTTAGCATCTAAATCTTTATTATTAAGAGGAAAGATCAAAGTATTTTGGGGGTATTTTTCAACATTTTTTAATCATTCCTAGCATGTCCGAAATTTTTAAGTTTTTTTTTTTTTTTTTTTTTTTTTTTTTTTGAGTCAGCAAAATTGACCATTTTATTTCCATTTTATAAAAAGTCTAGAAATCTCACTTTGAAATTCTTTCAAATATGAATTATCATTTTTTCAAAACTTATTTTAAGAAAATCAGAAATTGTTTATTTAAAATATTTTGAACCAAGTTTAACTTAGCTTCTGTGCCGAAAAGATGTAATTTGAAAATAAAACAAAGCAGTTCATAAACTTTCGCGTCACTTGACAGGTGATGAATGACATATTGACAGAACCTGTGAGGATAATTTGTTCTACGGAAGGAGAAAAGTGATATAATTTACATTTAAATGAACAAATTATTTACCTCATTATTTTTAAGGAAAACTTTCAGCGCTCTAATTTTTTTTGTTTTTTGTATTTAGCTTTCACCTTTATGTTTACGATGCTTTATGGAAAATATATTATAAAGCAATTAAAATAAGTCTGTTAAGAGTGACATTAAATTTCATATTTCATAATAAAGCTAATTAATTTATAGGTACCTTTCTTATGAAATTTTATCAGAAGTGTACATAAAATACTATAATTTTATGTACATTTATTACATTTTACTGTGTTATTTGTATTTCCATTCATTTTATTAATTTTGATATTTCATTCATGGAAAAATGTCATAACTGAGATTAATATAAAAATAAGATCATATAAATTTCACAAGATGATACTGATACTTGTAGGTACCCTTCTCAGAGGAAATTGAAAAATCAAATTAACTTCTCCACATGTGTTTCACAAAAGTAAAGGCCTTAACAGCGGAGAACAATGCTTAACTCAAATAACACAACTTAATTGTATTCTGGTTGGTCTTCCGTACTTTATAATTACAGCCTGATTATAAACACAAAATCTTTTAATTACTGCAGATCTTCTGATTAGTCAAAATGATACAATTTACAACGCGCTAAAAAAAAAAAGATCTGTCTCATAAGGAAACTTAGAAAACCCGATGCAGCTTTTAACTAATTTTATCATATTTTAACAACTTAAATATAAAAATCTATTATAATTAAGAAATAACAAATAATAGTATTAAAAATTCATTTTTCATCGAAAAAAATTTTGCGTTCAGAAAATATTGTCCGTATTCATAAAAACAACTAAAAGCAAATAAAAGCATTTGAAATTAAATAATATCTTTGTTTTATTGAGTTTTGTATGTTACAATTCAGAGCTGATTTTCAGGTAGTGGGGTCCAATTAAAAACAAAAAAAAAAAAAAACATGATTTGCATTCCTTGTGCTTTTAATTTTAACTCTTGTAAACACTAAACCCAATGTGATCAAATTTCTAGCATTTTCATAAAATTAGTTATGGGGGAGTGGCTAATAAATATAAAAAAAAATTTTCTGCCATGACTTTAATAAAAAAAACAAAACATATTTATAATAATTTCGATCATCTGTGAATAGTTTCTGAAAGTTTCATTAACATCCGACAATTATTCTTATTTTTGCAAGATTTTCCAAATTAATGTGTGTCATACCAAAAAAAACTTGCTAAAAATTGTCTGTTATTTTACTAGTTCCGGTGATACAAAGAGAAACAAGGTTGGTTTTTTTTTTTTTTTTTTTTTTTTTTTTAATCAAAATTTAGAATGTTCTAAAAAGGAAAATTTTTTAAAAATAATTAAAAAAAAACAAAAAAACTTTGGTCTTTCCTCTTAAGCATTTAGACTAAAAAAATTTTTTTCGGCAAGGTTGATGTCTTTTTCATCAAGCTATACTCTTCTTAGCGATTTCGTGGATGTACCTACTTTTAAGAAATACACCATGAATTTTCAGATTTAGTCTCTTTTGTTTTTTATATATATATCTTAGGAGGATTTATGAAGCAGGCATAATGTCCATCTCACGCACGGTGAATACTAGACCTGGCTTCTTTAGTATTTCCCCTTTTCTAGCGAGATTAATGCTCGACAAGCGTACATATAAATTTTAGATCAAAATAGAATTCTTTTCATTTTTGAATTTTCATTCAAAATACTCAAATTTTAGGAATACGTTTTCACAGCGTCGCCCACGTGACGGCAACATGACCATGTTTAAACGGAACGTTGATCATATAAAACTTTCAGTTATCTATTTGGATAAGTCTTGTTCTTATGTCCATCGTCTTTGTCATGTTGAATTGATAATGTTAATTATATTTTATGAATATGTCCTGAAGATGGTTTATTAGACCGAAACGTCCGACGTTGACATTATATTAACATTAAAACAGCATAATTGCATATAAGGATTTTTGTTTGTTTTTTCCGTATATTTTTCTTCATACTGTCAGATCTATATCCATATATTTGCTTACATACATACATACATATATATATATATATATATATATATATATATATATATACGCACACACATATGTCTATATATGTATGTATTGTGTGTGTAACCCTTGGTTACAACAGTCCAAAAAGATGATGATGATTCGTGGTTACAACGCAATCTTCATTAATCTTGTTTCGATATGCTGTTTGCCTTGTACAAATGACTGTACACGTTCTTCACCACTTACCTTGGTTTGTTGTGGTTTTATCTACTTTACAACATGTACATGTGTATATACATATTTAGTTTCCCTGTAAGAGATAAGGACATTTTCTTGTTAAACTGTTAGTGAATTCCCGATAAGAAAGAAAAACAAACGTAAGTTTGTTTTTCTTTCTTCCCCAGATTTTCTGCTGCTTCCGAGTACAGCAAGAGAGAGACATGATCTTACGCTTCGTCATCTCATCTACTGAGTGCCAATGACATCACTGGCAATAAATATACAAGCAGCTAAAGACAATTTCATATGTATTTTCATTTTGTTATATGTATTATGTCATTCATGTGTTTTTTTTTTTTTGTTTTTTTTTATGTTAGAGAAATGTGTTATGTCCTAGATTATTTCTTTACTGTTGCATTAGCATAGGTGAATGACATAAGTGCTTATTTATGAAAAATCACACAGATACATTCTGACTCCCACAGAAGTGGGAACACTCTGTCAGAAGTCAAGGCGCCTCCCCCCCCCCACACACATAGGGTAAATTGTTGCCATTTTATATTTTTAATTTTATGCATGCATGTTGTTTGTTTTTTATTTTGTCAACTGCACAGTATAGTAGGGTCAGTTGGGCACCATCTGAGGAAAAGAGCACCATGATGCAATTCAGTCCACCAGGAATTTGGAAACTGCATGCTGTGTTGCTTGGCATTCATGCTGAAAGCTTCAATATAAACATTTCAGAGTGTTTGGGTGTCAATCTCTAGAATAGTGCAGAGGATTCGGAAAGAGTTGGATGAGTCTAATGGTGATTATGAAGGTGCTTGGTGTGATCACTAGTGATAGCAATTCTATGCTTTTATCCATCTTCCCACAGAGACTCACATTCAACATGGAGACCTACATTAAGTGCCTTGAAGAGGTAGTGCAACCCTGGGTCAAGAGGGTGGCTGCTGGAAGACCCTATATCTGCACCATGACACACAAACAAGGGAACCCAGTCATGGCTATCAGACAATCTCTGCAACCATTCACAAACTTAAATAAGGAGACTGTCCAGAAGAGTTGCACGACATCCCAAAGTTATCTGGAGGCCATGGCTGAAGCCAATGGCTTTTTTTTTTTCTCTCTCTCTCTCTTAGTATTTCAAGATATTTTTGTGTAATTTAAATATATCTGTTAAAATGAGATGTGAGTGTTTAATTTCATTTTTGCGTAATTTAGACAATTTGTCCATTACACCCTCAGTGTGTGTGTGTGTGTGTGTGTATATATATATATATATATATATATATGTGTGTGTGTATTTGCTTAGATAATACAAGGACAGACTTGTTCAACAATAGCTACTTGTTACAAGAGTCTAATTTTCATTCTATGTTAATACAAAGAATGCATATAAGGAAATAAAATTATCCTGTACATGTTATGTATGTTTGTTTTTAAATAATTTTTACATCTAAAATAAAAACTACCTTCATGACAGAGAATGTTGCTTGGCTCTGTTTCACCACAAAAGTGAAAGCTCCTTTACATTTTATAAAAAAAAAAAAAAAAAATTGTCAGCTAAGAGTGACTCTTAATAACCTTCGCCTCTACTGTTCTTTGGCAGAAAAGTTGGATCCGAAAGCAGTACTCCTTCATACTTTTACTGATGTTGCAATAACAAAAAATTTTCAGAAATTAACAACTGTTTAGACCACCTTCACTTTTACATACTGAGTTTAAAATTATCACATGATAATGTAGCATTTTCAAATATATCTTGACAAGTTTTTCCTTTATTTTATTTGATGCAATATAACCTTACCCCCCCCCTCTCTCTCTCTCAATAATCTCCTTATTTTCACTCATATTTGATTACTAAATGAGGTTCATATTTATTCATTTTGAAATTTGTAGTATTTTGAACTTTTCTTCTGAAGGAACTTACCATAATATTGACAAATTATAGATAATCTGCTTTTCGTCAGTATTTCAAGAATATGAAGAGACTGATGTTTTCTGCTTAACCTGCTTCCCAAAAGTGGCCAAATATTTTATTCTTTTTAAGGGTTTTTGAGTCGTGCTGAGAATATTTAAGAACCTATTCATATAAAGTCTTTTAAAAATAAATAAATAAAAATAGGTGACTTTTTTTTTTTTGAAAGGGATCAAAAAAAAAAAAAAAAAAAAACAACTTATAAATAAGTTGGTCTCATAAAGAATAAAAGAAATTAAATATCTTAATTTTTCTATTCATCACTCTTCTTTCCTCATTGCTACCTGAAAATACTGAATAATTTATTTTAGCCTACCAGGGTGTATGGAAGAGTTAAAAAAAAAAAAAAAAAAATAGATCATTAAGCAATTTGTAGAGAAGTGAGGTGCTTAGCACAAGCACCCAAATCTTTGGTAGTTTTGGCTTATCAAACAAATAGCTTGTTTTTGTTAAATGAAAAGGATGACTAGATAAAACCCCTTAAAGCATCAGGTGTTTTATCTTAGTCATTTCAAAAATTATTTATATGCTCTTAAATTCTGCTAAAAGATTAATTTTATTTTATTTTTTTTCTTTCTGCAGCACATTCCTATACCTGAAATTTCTTGTAGTTTGGGCGCTGGTTATAATGGCTGACTTCATTTTGGAATTTCGGTTTGAGTACCTGTGGCCATTTTGGTTGTTGCTGAGAAGCGTATATGATTCCTTCAAATACCAAGGCCTGGTAAGTAAATTCAAGATTAACTAAAACTTCTTAGATTTCAGTAATATAGGCACTTTATTCATTGTTCTGTGTATGCTCATCACTGAAACATTTTTATATTCTGTATCATTGCCAGTGCTAGAGAATACTTTAGGTCATTTTATTTGATTCTATATTTTGGAATTCTTACTACAATTTTATGACTGACTTCAGCTTTATTTAGGCGTTAAAAGAATGCATCTAATATTATCAATATTATGATCTGATCAATTGTAATGTGCTGTGAAATTTATATTGTTTTTTGTTCTTTCATCAGTCTACTAAAATATATAACTGCCTAAACCCTTTCTTTCTCCAACATTCATGGTATTCATACCAACTTCTGCAGTGTAGAATCGTTCCTCTTCAAACATTCTCTTCTTAGGACTCTTGTGTCTGCATGAGTTTGTTTGGGAACTCTCTCTTGAGTTTCCAAACCATTCTTACATGTGCCTCTGTCTTTCTCTAAGCTTAGTCAGCTATTTCTTGTTCCCCTTCCTCTCATGACTAGTGTGTTGGATAGTATTTCTGATAATATAGATACGGCCCTCTCTCTACACCTGTTTGCAAATATCTTTGTGTTTGGTGACTTCAATGCCTACCATGCCAGGTGGCTTAATCACTCTTTCACTGACCTTACTGACATCCAAACCCAGAACTTCTCAATCTCTCACACAAGTGGTGGACTTCCCCATGTGTTTCCCCAGTAATCCTGATGGACACATTTCTCTTCTTGATCTCTTTAACTCTACCCCTGACTCATGTCATATTTTGCAGCTCTGCCCTCTTGGCAACTCCAATCATGCAGTAGTGTCTGTAAACATCTCTTTTTGCTCTTACATCTGCCAAGAACCTTCTACCAACATAATATTTTTCTGTTATCAACATGCTCATTGGGACTCATTCCATGACTTTCTTTGTGATGTCCCTTGGGGTGAAGTTTTTAATCATTCTATTCAAAAATGTGCCTCTGAGGTCTCTTCTTGGGTGAAAGCTGACATTGAAGCTTTCATTCCGGTTTAGAAATACCAATTGAAACCACAACCATCTCCTTGGTTCTCACTGAATGCTTGGCCACTATGGCCCACAGGAATCACTTCTGGCTGTACCAGAACAACAGGTCTGATTGCAACAGATGTCTCTTTGTCTCTGCTTTTAATAAATGCAAGTGCATCCTCAAAGAAACAATGAAACGATGTATAGCCTCTCACAAGTTCAGTTCTAGAGATTATTGGTGGCTCTGTAAGAGTGTGCTGAACAACAGTAAATCCTCAATCCCTCCTCTCTTCAATCAATTTGTAGTTCTAGCATCTACAGTAGATAAGGTTGAATGCTTTGCTTGGAAGTTATTCAACTCCACGCTCAACTCATCTTGAGTACCCATACCTGATTCCCCCATTTGCTATGTTTGTATTTTATAATGCGATACTAATGTTTTATGCATTATTATTGAATACAGTTAAGTAAACATCAGTTTGATAAAACTCATGTTTATTTTAAATACAACTCTACTTTTTGACTACAGTGAATGGATATATAGTTTGGTCAGCAGTACATACGCTAATTATATTTTGTGTCTGATGTGACCCTTAGAATTAGCTTCAAAAGTTGCATGATGTGCAAGTATATACATTTTTGTTATTTGAAGCCATATGTTGATAGCAAAAGGAAATGTCTTTTCTTTGAACTTACTAAACCACTAATGTTGATATGTTTTTTTTTTGTTTTTTTACCTGATATCTGCAGAGGAGTAGTTTTGAGTACCTGACTAGCAGCATTGTATTCTGAATGTTTTGTATACTTCACTCTGCAAATTAATTTTCATTGCCTTGTTTTCTACTTTAAGCACATTCTCATGTAAATGTATCTACAATAGTTTCTAATCTTTTTTAATGCATGCACATTTGACTCATAATTAAATACTAGTGCCATTTTCAGAAACCACTTTGTTGTTTTTAATCATAAGGATTTCTTGAAAGTTTGGGTATCTATACTTTAAAGATTTTTTTTTTTTTTTTTTTTTTTTTTTTTAAATTGTGTATATGAGAAAATGTTAGAATATATGATGCACTTGTTTTGTATTTAGTGGAGTTTTAATTCTAGATAAATTATTTATAAGTATTTGTGAATAATGTAATAGTTATCAGTGAGAAAATGGTATTAGCAAACATTCCAGACAAATTTTTTTGTGTATTTAGTATTAATACCCATGAGAAAAGTATAGATCAACCTTTACTCTTCCTAGATATGGGTTAAATAATGGAGCAGAATGGGTTCTCTATCCTTAGACGTCAGCTTGTATAGAAGGAGAAAAATTGAATTCAAAGCAATTAAACATATTGATGTTGATTAGAAATTGGTGAGTTTATGCTAAACTTCTCACAGTGGACCCAGGAGGTGGTAATTTGGGCTAAAATGACTATTAGAAAAAACGTACAAAGTTATATTTTATGGAAGCTAGATAAAATTTCTGAATCAGTGCCAAAAAGTAGCTCAATTTATTGTCTCTTGGCAATTTCAATGTCATGAATTTACGAAAAATTAGATTAAATTTAATGAAAATCTGCATTTTTTAGGAAATGGCCAGTAAAATGCAATCTCAAATCCTTGTGCCTAAATTTTATTTTCTGTATCATGTATATCACATAGACACATAAAAACCTTATTTGAACACATTTTATACCCACACTGACTCATACTGGGCCCTAGAAGGACCATTCAGGAGTCAAAGATGGCAATATTTTATGGAAAATTCAGCTGAAAATTGCACTTCTTCCTCAAATTACACCATAAATATGGCCTCCAAACATGGGTAAAGTATATATTTTCTGATACCTGAACATATTTCCTACATGAATCAACAATGAAATAGTGCCAACAAATCCCAAACTGGAACAAAGTTGACAGAAGCAAAAGGGGGAAAAAAAAAACAGTTGGGGTCTGATTTCAATATTTTCAAAAATTTAGACAATTTCCAAATTTGGATAAATGATCTTTTCAAGGTTGGTCAAAAATTTGATGAATATATCATATAGACGCAAAAAAAAACAAAACCCCTTATTTTAACACATTTCAGCCACTTGCTTACGCATGGACCCTAGAAGGACCATCTGGGAGTCAAAAAATGGCAATATTTTAGAAAATATGACTGAACATTACACTTATCAAATCAGAACATATATCATCAAATTGCTATGCAAGGAAAAAAAATCCTCTAGTTCATCTATCTTAAAGTAATAAGCATTATGAGTTTGAACTGTATGATCTGTTGCTTTACAAATCGTACACAATTTTGTCCCAATGTATTTTGATGTGACATGAAAAAGATAGGAGTTGGATTTCTCCAACAATCTATGGTGAGCAGCTTTAATTTGATTGTTGTTGCATTTCCTACCGAGTCAGTCAGTTATGTGCCATGCAGGATACATGCTTAGGTGATCATGTATCTTTCAATACATGACTGACGAGGCAGATTTTTTTCCCACAGTAGGTTGCCATTTCTTTTTGCAGTAGACCAGTTGCCATCCAAGGAGGTAGAACCCAGTCTGTTCTGCCAGTTACCCATAGCTGGGGGGGGGCAGAGAAGAGGATTCGTACCCTTTCCTAAGGGGTATCAGCATGTAAGTGAATGTAATGGATTCGACTTGAATTCAAACTCAGTTCTCAGATTCTTCAATCTGAGCCACTATCCATTACTCCACCATGCCTACTGAGACATTCCAGATAGTTACGAATATCTTTATTGTTCACTCTTAAGCCTTTTTCAAGCTATCCCAAGCTTTCCCCACCATTCATTTCAATCAATTTGGCACTATGCTGTATGGTCCCCTGCAATGTGTGCTTCAGAAAAGCCCATGGCAAGTTGTTGGCAATGTTAAGCATTGTTTCTTTGCAGTGCTGATCAAATTTAACAGTGTCGATCTTTCTGTTACACAAAATTATCCGGAGAATAATGCTCAACTGTTTGTGCAGTTTTAACATTGATTCTTTGTGTTTTGGCTGTGATTCTTACTGAGCAGTTTGGTGATAATCTACTCGTTGGAATAGAATCAACGAGCTTGTTTCCCATCAGTTGACATGCCACTTTTACCTCCTGTAATCTAAATGCAGACCAGTTTTTAGTTTGAAGTCCCTCACATCAAGTCAGTTGCATAAACCAGCCTCTTCAACCCATTTCTTGTAGTCTGCATGATAACGATACAACATTTTCAAATGCCACGTTGTTCCATTGGTGTAGGAGTGGGTAATAGTTATGCAATGCTGGTCAGAATTGGAAAGTGGTTGTTGAGTGACACCAGCTCTGGTTCCAAAGTATCCTGGTTTAATACAGATGTTTCTATCTACATCGAGGACTTCATTGAATATGTTCTGCATATCTGAAGCCCACTGTTGATTTTGAAGCCATCTTGTTTTTTGTTTGGGTCCATGCAATCTTTGACCCAAGACTTACACAATATACAATCTGCACCTCCTAGACCAGAAATCAATTTTTTGAACTTAGTCTTTTCATAGTCTTTGATTACACATGACACACTAAAATTGTCATCACCAACATTGATAAACTATTTGTATTTAAATCATTCCAAGCATTATCAATTTCTTTGACCATGAAGTTGAGGAGTTCAAGATTACTTTCTACTTCTCTAATCAAATACACAGGTCTCCCTGATCATGCAGAATTTGGTATTTTGTTCTGCCATAAAATGTCTTCTTTGCCACCAACCATTCTATGTAAGTGTTGTGGTAGGATCCACCTAATTTTCATAGTGGAGTACCGACCATATAAATATGGTTGGTACCAGGGAGGGATCAAAAGATTCAACCAGAGACTCTGCCCGACTGCGACTCGGTCAACACATTCTCCAGGAACGGTCTTCCCGGGAATATACAAAAGACTATATGTAAATATTGTGTACACTTTCTTATTTCAATACATTTTGTTCTAAGTACATTTTGTGTTGCATTATTATTCCATGCATTAGTCAAGTTTCAACAATGGCGACGAGGTAGAAAGAACCATACGAAAAAAAAAAAGAATTAATAATTGATAGCCTTCAACAATTGGGACAAGTCATTGAAGAACCCAGGCTGAAGGAAAAAATTATTAATTAAAAGTCCAACATCTAACGGAACGGCAAAGGATTCTGAATTTCTGGATATTTAGAAATCGTTAAAGGACGACTAAGCATAAGGAACGTTCACTCAGAAAAATTTGAAAGGTGTCGTAAACTAATAACGGTGATTTTAAATTGAAAAAGTTATCTACAACGCGACACCCGTTAAAAAAAAAACTGGCCGACTACAAAAACATGCATGGAATTAAAAGGCGCACAAATACACCGTGTTGATTTTGAAAGGTAACGAACTTTTAAAAAATTATATTTTTTTTTGTTTGCTCAACAATATTTTATAGTGAAGAATTTACCTCTGATAATAAAAATCTGAAGTTTGTCATTGAAAGACGCGAACAGAAGTAATAATAATAAAAAAAAATACCAAAGTTGATTATCACGGGCTTGAATGTAAAAGCAAGACATAAAATAAAAAAGTCGTAAGTTGTTTCGATTTTTCTGGTCAGCTTATATTATATCCATAGATACACAAATTAAAGGTATATTCTTTGTTGCATGAACACTATCAGCTAAAGATGGATGAATTATCCAAAGTCATATCTGAATTATTCAAATCCCAGCAGTTGAGTCAGCAACGTCAAAATGAACAGTTTGCCTTATTAATAAGGGAACAACAGATAGCACAGCAAAAATATCAAGAAAAGCAAGAGGAAAGACTTTTAGAAATTCAAGAAAAGCAAGAGGAAAGACTTTTAGAAATTCAAGAAAAGCAAGAGGAAAGACTTTTAGAAATTCAAGAAAAGCAGGAGGAAAGACTTTTAGAAATTCAAGAAAAGCAGGAGGAAAGACTTTTAGAAATTCAAGAAAAGCAGGAGGAAAGACTTTTAGAAATTCAAGAAAAGCAGGAGGAAAGACTTTTAGAAATTCAAGAAAAGCAGGAGGAAAGACTTTTAGAAATTCAAGAAAAGCAGGAGGAAAGACTTTTAGAAATTCAAGAAAAGCAGGAGGAAAGACTTTTAGAAATTCAAGAAAAGCAGGAGGAAAGACTTTTAGAAATTCAAGAAAAGCAGGAGGAAAGACTTTTAGAAATTCAAGAAAAGCAGGAGGAAAGACTTTTAGAAATTCAAGAAAAGCAGGAGGAAAGACTTTTAGAAATTCAAGAAAAGCAGGAGGAAAGACTTTTAGAAATTCAAGAAAAGCAGGAGGAAAGACTTTTAGAAATTCAAGAAAAGCAGGAGGAAAGACTTTTAGAAATTCAAGAAAAGCAGGAGGAAAGCCTTTTAGAAATTCAAGAAAAGCAGGAGGAAAGACTTTTAGAAATTCAAGAAAAGCAGGAGGAAAGACTTTTAGAAATTCAAGAAAAGCAGGAGGAAAGACTTTTAGAAATTCAAGAAAAGCAGGAGGAAAGACTTTTAGAAATTCAAGAAAAGCAGGAGGAAAGACTTTTAGAAATTCAAGAAAAGCAGGAGGAAAGACTTTTAGAAATTCAAGAAAAGCAGGAGGAAAGACTTTTAGAAATTCAAGAAAAGCAGGAGGAAAGACTTTTAGAAATTCAAGAAAAGCAGGAGGAAAGACTTTTAGAAATTCAAGAAAAGCAGGAGGAAAGACTTTTAGAAATTCAAGAAAAGCAGGAGGAAAGACTTTTAGAAATTCAAGAAAAGCAGGAGGAAAGACTTTTAGAAATTCAAGAAAAGCAGGAGGAAAGACTTTTAGAAATTCAAGAAAAGCAGGAGGAAAGACTTTTAGAAATTCAAGAAAAGCAGGAGGAAAGACTTTTAGAAATTCAAGAAAAGCAGGAGGAAAGACTTTTAGAAATTCAAGAAAAGCAGGAGGAAAGACTTTTAGAAATTCAAGAAAAGCAGGAGGAAAGACTTTTAGAAATTCAAGAAAAGCAGGAGGAAAGACTTTTAGAAATTCAAGAAAAGCAGGAGGAAAGACTTTTAGAAATTCAAGAAAAGCAGGAGGAAAGACTTTTAGAAATTCAAGAAAAGCAGGAGGAAAGACTTTTAGAAATTCAAGAAAAGCAGGAGGAAAGACTTTTAGAAATTCAAGAAAAGCAGGAGGAAAGACTTTTAGAAATTCAAGAAAAGCAGGAGGAAAGACTTTTAGAAATTCAAGAAAAGCAGGAGGAAAGACTTTTAGAAATTCAAGAAAAGCAGGAGGAAAGACTTTTAGAAATTCAAGAAAAGCAGGAGGAAAGACTTTTAGAAATTCAAGAAAAGCAGGAGGAAAGACTTTTAGAAATTCAAGAAAAGCAGGAGGAAAGACTTTTAGAAATTCAAGAAAAGCAGGAGGAAAGACTTTTAGAAATTCAAGAAAAGCAGGAGGAAAGACTTTTAGAAATTCAAGAAAAGCAGGAGGAAAGACTTTTAGAAATTCAAGAAAAGCAGGAGGAAAGACTTTTAGAAATTCAAGAAAAGCAGGAGGAAAGACTTTTAGAAATTCAAAAGTTAACATTGGAGAAATTAAACAACAATCAGGCAAATGAGGGAAATTCTTCATATTCTAATAACACCATATTTAATTCGCTGGAAACTTTCAACTATGTACCAGACGAAGAAAAAACGTTTGAAGCGTACTTTAAACGATATGAAGATATTTTCTACACAGACTGTGAAAACTGGTCGAATTCAAGAAAAGTCAGTCTATTACTAAGAAAGCTAGGTACAGTAGAACATAGCAAATTTGTAGATTTTATTCTACCGAGAAGAACGAATGAATTGGAATTCTCAGAAACAGTGAAATTGCTAAAGGAGCTGTTTGGAGCAAATATGTCGCTTTGGCATAAGCGATGGTTATGCATGAATGTCACTAAATTCGACGATCAGGATTACTTAACATATGCATCTATAGTGAATAGACATTGTGACAATTTCAGATTGGCAGAGATTACGGTGGAAGAATTTAAGTGTTTAATTTTTGCTCAAGGACTGGTATCCAGTAAGAGTGCTGAAATAAGACGTAGTTTTGTCTAAACTCGGATCTGAACAAAACCTTACCCTGAAAAAGTTAGCAGAGGAGTGTCAGCGGGCCGTAATTTTAAAGAGTCTCAAAAAATCGAAGAAGCTGACATTGCTTATATTAAAAAAATAAAAAAACAGTCAAATTACCCATCAGAAAAAAATTGGAGTAAAAATTTGGCGTATTTTAAAAATAGACAAGAAAAATTAAATAAGAACGAGGAGGAAAAAAAGGTTCCACCATATAATTGCAGATGTTGCAACGAAAGACACTGGGAGGTAAATTGCCCATATAGAAATAAGAAATGTTTCGTGTGCCGCAAGAAGGGACACAAAGGATTGTGTTGTAAAACGAAAAAATTCAATAGCCGAATTAGACAAATTCAAATATCACATCACATAGAGATTTGAGGAAATATGTGACGACTGAAATATTTAAAAAGAATATCAAATTTCAACTCGATTCGGGTTCAGATTTAACAATAATGAACTATAAAACATGGAACATTTTAAAAAGGCCTACAATAATGAAGTCAACGAAACGCACTCGAACGGTAACTGGAAAGGAAATTAACTTCAAAGGCGAGGTTGTACTTCCCATGAAATTGAACGGGATCGTTAAAAAAATAAAGGTTTTCATTCTGAAAAATGGAGAAAACTTGATGGATACAGATTTTATTGAAACATTCGAATTGTGGGATAAACCGTTAAACTCGTTCTGCAGAAAAGTAGAAAGTAATATGCAAACAAGACAGGACATCAAAGATGAATTAAAGAAAAAGTTTCCGGAAACCTTCACACCTGGTCTTGGAAGATGTAACAAGTTTGAAGCTAAATTTGAATTAAAGGAAAATACTATGCCAATTTTTGAAAAGAAACGTAACGTGCCTTTCGCAAGTGTAGAGAAAATTAACGAAGAACTTGATAGGTTGGAAAAAATGGGAATTATTTCGAAAGTAGAATCTAATTCATGGGCTGCGCTGATTGTGTGCATAAAAAAGAAATCAAACCAAATTAGAGTCTGTGTTGATTTTTCGACAGGATTGAACTCTGTAACGGGTAATGGTAGTCCTTGATTACCGAGTCCGGAGGAGATTTTTAACAAGCTAAATGGTGGAGTTATATTTTCAAAAATCAACTTATCAGATGCCTATCTCCAAATTCCCGTCGAAGAGGAATGTTCGAAGTTACTAGGGATAAACACGCATAGAGGGTTATTCAAGTACAACAGGCTTCCTTTTGGTATTAAAGTGGCACCAGCCATTTTTCAACAAGCTATGGATGTCATGTTGAATGATTTAGACTTTGCGTGCGCCTACTTAGACGACACCATAGTAAGGAGCGAAACTGTCGACGAACATCGAGAGCATCTCAATCAAGTATTTAAAAAGAATCAGGACTTTGTAGGAAATTAAGTATTTAGGTCACATAATCAACAAAAATGGCAGATGTCCAGATCCGGAAAGGTCCATTGCGATTAGAGACATGTCGACGCCCACTAATGTGGCGATGCTACAGAGTTTTCTGGGGCTCGCAAATTATTATCAGGCGTTCATTAAAGGAATGTACAATCTAAGAGCTCCGTTGAATGAACTACTAAAAAAAGACAAGGCATGGGAATGGACGGTAGAATGTCAGAAAGCCTTTGATGAAATAAAGAAAATGCTTACATCAGACCTCTTTTTAACCCATTACAATCCAAAACTTGATATTGTAGTGGCAAGTGACGCCAGTTCATACGGGATAGGAGCGTGTATTCAACACATAATGCCAGATGGTTCTAGAAAACCAATTGCACATGCTTCGAGAACTTTACTCCCAGGAGAAAGAAGTTACTCACAGATCGAAAAAGAGGCGCTGAGTATCATTTTTGCCATAACAAAATTTCACAGATACGTCCAGGCAGACATTTTATGCTTGAAACTGATCATAAACCCCTGATCACTATTTTTGGTTCAAAGAAAGGGTTACCCGTTTATACGGCAAATCGTCTGTTGAGATGGGGAACCATTTTTCTCAATTATGATTTTCACATAAAGCACCTATCATCCAAACATATAATTCATGCAGATAGTTTATCAAGACTTGTACTGAGTCAAGAAGAAAGATTCGAAGAATCAATTATTGCAAATATCAGAGCAGATTATGAGGTGAAAAGCATGGTAAACAACATTTTAAGAGAGCTACCGGTTACATCAAAGGAAATCAAAAAAGAAGCTGAAAGCGATGATTTCATTTTAGAAATAAAAAGCAAAATGGTAGCAAATGACCAAAAAGTGCAGGAGATTTATTCAATTTGTGACGGAATTTTATTATATGGTGAGAGAGTAGTAGTAGTAGTAGTAGTAGTACTAAAAAAGTTGCAGAAAAGAATACTACGGGACTTTCATATGGGTCACCCGGGGGTTAATAGAACAAAAAGCTTAATGCGAAGCTTTGTATATTGGAAAGGAATGGATGTGGATATCGCAAACATGGTTCATTGATGTAAAGGGTGTGCATTAGCAGCTAAGGCACCACCTATAGTACGCAAACCATGGCCAAAGACGGATCATCCGTGGACAAGATTACACATTGATTTCGCTGGCCCAGTAGAAGATTATTACTACTTAATAGTGGTAGATAGTTTTACAAAATGGCCGGAAGTACTGCGCTGCAAAAAGCCTACGTCCAATACCACAACAACTTTCTTGCATGAACTATTTGCACGGTTCGGTGTGCCAGAGTGTATTGTGAGTGACAATGGTACACAATTCACTTCTGAAGAATTTAAGGAATTTTGTGAGTTATATCAAATTAACCACATAACGCCGCCGCCGTATCATCCGAGGTCCAATGGACTCGCAGAAAGATTTGTCGATACTTTAAAGCGCGCGCTGAAGAAAGCCTCAGGAGTTCCAACGGAAAAGGCGCTTCAGCAATTCCTACAAGTATACAGAATCACGCCAAACCAGAGAACACACTCAAATATGGCACCAGCTGAACTAATGTTCGCTAGGAAAGTTAAGTCAGTGTTTGACAAGCTTTTGCCAGGTAAAAATAGAGTAAAGAATACTATGTATACAGCAAGAAAAAGATACACCGCCGGAGAGAAGGTGTTTTTCAAGTGCTACAAAAACAATGTTGAGTTCTGGGAGCGAGGCATAGTGGACAAGAGAATCGGTGACCTGATTTACATAATTAAAGGGCCGAAGAATACTCATAAAAGACACCAGAACCAACTTAAAAAATGTTACGTTTTAGAGCATGAAGAGAGTATACCGGATGAGGAGGAAGATCCCATTGATGTAATGTATGATATATTTCAAGTAGAACCTCTGCAGAATACTCCTGAACCGAGAAGATCCGGGAGGAAACGAAAGTTCACGGACCCATTGGACGTGAATCCAAAACGGAAAAAATACTAAAATTAAGCGGATGGACATATGCATATGAAGTATGAAAATGAATCTACAAAGAAATAGCCATAATCATCAATCCATAAAGGAAGCCAGTTTGAAATCCAAAAGAGATTCCAAGGCTTGGGAGGGGGGTGTTGTGGTAGGATCCACCTAATTTGCATAGTGGAGTACCGACCATATAAATATGGTTGGTACCGGGGAGACTCTGCCCGACTGCGACTCAGTCAACACATTCTCCAGAAACAGTCTTCCCGGGAATATAGAAAAGACTATATGTAAATATTGTGTACACTTTCTTGTTTCAATACATTTTGTTCTAAGTACATTTTGTGTTGCATTATTATTCCATGCATTAGTCAAGTTTCAACAGTAAGTTTCAACAGTATGATACCATACTGAAATATGTGGTCTGAAATTTTTAAATTTTCTTTATTTCATCCAATTTGACTTACTTATACTTATCTAAAAAGCCCTTAATGGCCTTTCTATTGTCAACAAAAGCAAAAATTAGAGCAATTTTTATGTTTTGGGGCTGTAATGTCCAAAGACTGAAATCTGGTTCCAGATCCTCCCTCTCCTCCAATATGAAAAAAAAAAAAAAAATGATTTTTTTCATATAAAAAATTCAATTTTGTTGATTTCACTGATATCTTGCTACCTTTCTAGAAAGCCCTTGATGGCCTTTCTATCTCCAACCAAACCAAAATTTGAGCAATTTTTGTGTTTTGGGACTGTTATGCCTAAATAGGGGGATCAGGTTCCAGACTCCTCAAAATATGAAAAAATTTGACTTTCTTGATTTCACTGAATTCATGTTGCCCATATGCTTCCAACAAGACCTCATGCAACATCATACCATGAATATTTCTCATTATTCCCAAATTATCAAATATTGCCACTCTGGGCCCACTGTGCTTCTGTTGCTGGATATGTCTCCATTATGAGAAATTCTTATGATTCTACCAAAAGGGCCCTGGCACACTGTTCATTTTAAAATCTTATCTATATTTACAATTTAGAAACTGAAATGATAGTTATTGTCCCTTAATCTGGTTATATTTTTTCTATTGTTGTTGCATGTTTAGACCCGACATTTGAATCATTTATAAACTTTACATCTCTATCCATAATGATTTAAGAAATAGTCTATTTTTGTTCCATTACAAAATTTTAACACTATACTTTCTTTTAAAAATAAAATTTTTTTAATTCTTTAACACATTTTAAGTACAATTTCAGCTTTGATTTCAAAGTTTTCAAATGTGTATAGTGTATACTGCATTTTCTGTAAATTTTAATGGAAAATGTCAACTTCCAAAATATATTTTTACTAATTAGATACATTCTCTTTGGATGCTCCAATTAAACAGCAATAATTCATGACTGAACTCTTCAAAACATGAAGAGAAAACAAAAAGAATGATTGATTTTGCACCTTGTATTATGTTTTGTAATGACTGAAAATTAATATTATATTCCATTTCCATATTTCCTTTTCCAGGCATTTTCAGTATTTTTTGTTTGTATAGCCATCACATCAGATGTCATCTGTTACCTTTTCATACCAGTCCAGTGGCTTTTCTTTGCAGCCAGCACTTATGTCTGGGTACATTATGTTTGGCACACTGGTAAGTAATAGCAATAACTTTCCAGTTATGATACATTGTTGGGAATTATGTTGTTCCTTTGATTTTCCTTTCTCCTTAAAGTGGAACTTTTCTAATTTTCATGTTGAATATATTTTTAAATAACCTGTATCATAATTGTAATTCTTAATTTTATCAAATTGTTGCAACCCTATTTGATATTCATTAAGAAAATAATTATTTTAAGCTTAATTTTTAGGTCTTTACTGACATTGAGATTCGGCATAATCTTTGAAATAATGATTTGGTTATTTAGTAACTTTTACTCAGCCTTGATAAAACTTACATTTTAAAGTAAGCACCACATGCACACTTTCCCAATGCAGAAAACATCTGATATATCCCACGGCTTCCCATAAATCTCGAAACTTGATTTGAAGATTTTTTATGTCAAAATATTTTTTCTTTTTTAGAACGAGGCATTTGTCTACCAACAGTATCCTTGTGGTTACTGTTTGTTTACATAGAAGCTTCAGTCAGATTAAGAGAACTAAAGAGTTTGCCTTTCAATTTAGCCCTTTGTAGACCATTTGCAGCACATTGGTAAGTATTATGATTTCATTAAGATTAATTTTTTTGTCAGTTTCAGTGTATTGAAATGTGATATTAAAAAATTAATTCTGCTAGTACTTATAAAGTTAGGAGCAAACCTAACAATTGATTCAATATAATGTTTGTTTCATATCAGTGCAAAACATGAAACTGAGATGGTAAAATGAATTGCAAAGGTTATATTTTAATTGTATGTAGCCTGTGTTAAGTTCTTTGTAGAGAAAGATAGTTTTGGCGAGGATGAAATTAGGAAGTTTTCTAAGAAAAAATGTCAGCAGATTGTGGAACAAAACTGTAAATAAGCAATAAAGTTTTTGCCAAAAAAAATTTTTTTGTATTTATTAACAAATAAATTAAATGTTTTTTTTTTATATAGCATGCTATTTTACAGTTGTCAAAATTTAATTTTCAAAAATACAATCTAAGCATGAATAAATTTTGTTGTATGAATTTTACAAAGAATACCCCCCCCCCTCCACGTTTTTGAGGATTTCTTACTTTTAACAAATAGTGTTTTTCACAATATTAGGTATTTTATAACTATTGGGGATAAAATATTAATGCAGTAACCTCTGAGTGTTGACCTAATCTGAATAATTCTTTGCAGTCAGAAAAATTACTGTGATAATTTCAGAATATTTTGGGTGGATTGTAGCCAATTCTATACAATTCATCAAAAGGATACAATTACATTTAGTGAATATGAGACTTAAAATATTCAGCCAAAACACCAATATTATAGAATAATTTTTCCTTTTAATTTAAAATCCACTTCCTGGTTATCATTGTTGACATGTTACTATCAAAATTGAATTCCTTATAATCTAGGTACCTCCACGAAATGTAAACAAACAGAGCATAGCATGATGAAAAAGACGCCGACCTTGATGAAAACAAGTTTTTATCGTCCAATGTTCATATTATTATTAACGAGGAAAGATCAAAGTATTTTGGGTATTTTTTTACATTTTTTAATCGTTCCTAGCACGTCCGAAATTTTCGTTAAAAATTTTTTTTTTTTTTTTTGTCAAAAAAAAAGGACATAATCATTTTCAATCATTTTCAATCATTTTCAATCATTTTTTTCCATTTGATAAAAAAGATGAAAATCTGACTTTGATATTCTTTTAAAAATCAATTATCATTTTTTCAAAACTGATTTTAATAAAATCAGAAATTATAATGTTTATTTAAAATATTTTGAACCAAGCTTAACTTAGCTTCTGCGCCGAAAAAATGTAATTTCAAAATAAAACAAAGCAGGTCATAACCTTTCACATCTTTGACAAGTGATGAAAGACAGATTCATGATGTTTAGATAACTTACAGGAGGATAATTCTTTCTACGGATGGAAAGAAGTGAAATTATTTAGATTTAAGTGAACAAATTATTTACCTCATTACTTTTAAGGAAAACTTTCAGCGCTCTAATTTTTTAATTTTTTTTTTTTTTTTTTGTATTTAGCTTTCATCTTTACGTTTACGATGCTTTATGGAAAATATAAAGAAATTAAAAAATAAGACTGTTAAGAGTGAGATTAAATTTCATAAGAAAAAGGTATCTAATTAATTTACAGGTACCTTTTTTATGAAATTTTATCAGAAGTGTACATAAAATACTATAATTTTATGTACATTTATTACATTTTACTGTGTTATTTGTATTTCCATTCATTTTGTTATTTTGATATTTCATTTATGGAAAAATGACATAACTGAGATTAAAATCAAAATAAGATCATATAAATTAAAGTTTAGCAGTAGTTAAATTTCATAAGATGATACTGATACTTATAGGTACCCTTCTCAGTTGAAATTGAAAAATCAAATTAACTTCTCCATACGTGTTTCGCAAAAGTAAAGGCCTTAACAGCAGAGAACAATGCTGAACTCAAATAATGCAACTAAATTGTATCCTGGTTGGTCTTCCGTACTTTACAATTACCGCCTGATTATAAGCACAAAAGTTACATTTTTTAATTACTGCGGGTCTTCTGATTGGTCCAAATGATACAATTTTCAAAGCGCTAGACAATGATAATCTCATATGGACACTTTGAAAGGTTGATGGTGCTTTTAACTAATGTTATAATATTTTTAAAAACTTAATGTAAAAATCTATTATAATTAAAGAAATAACAAATAATTGTATTAAAAATTCAATTTTCATTGAAAAAATTTTTTGCTTTCAGAAAATATTGTCCATATTCATAAAAACAACTAAAAACAAATAAAAGCATTTGAAATTAAATAATATATTTGTTTTAAGTTTTGTATCTTACAATTCAGAGCTGATTTTAGGTACCGTGGAGCTAATTAAAAAAAAAAAAAAAAATGATTTGCATTCTTCAAAGCCTTGTGCTTTTAACTATTGTAATCACTAAGGTTGACATGCTTGAATTTCTAGAGTTTTTCATAAAATTAGTTATGGGGGTGTTAATAAATATAAAAAAAATATTTCTGCCATGACGTGTGTGTGTGTGTGTTTGCATAGTGTCTTTGATAGTCTTGAATTGACCTGGAGTGATAAGAGGATAGAGCTGATTTTACAAGACGAAAATAGTTATGTTTTTATGATCTTTATACATTACTTGTGAATTAAATTAACATTAAGAGTGGGCAAATTGTCAGCGCTGTTTAAATTTTGTAACGTTGCTTTTGTAAGGGAGATAACTTGGTTACTACCTATTAAAATCCATTCCTTTTGAACAAATGCTGTATGCATTGATATGGCACTATTTTCTTTTCTATATGCTTTGTCCCTTTAGGACGTTGTTGTAATGAAAATGTTTACATTTTTAAACAACTCTATCCGTCACAGAGTAGCCCTCCCCCCCCTACAAATTGTGACCAACATCAACTTAATCTGCAACAAGTTGTAACTTTATCCACTAATCATATCACCTCAGTTTTAATTCAGTCACAATGCTTTAATAAGGGAGATAACTTGATTACTACTTGATTAAAATCTATTCAGTTTAAACAAACGCTGTATACATAAATCATATGGCTCTATTTTTTTTCTACCTGTTGCATTGTGCTGTCAGTTTTGATACAAGGTTATAATTTTTACACATTGATCTACCCTATTAGAATCTTTTCCGTTTGGGTTTTTTCTTTCAAAGTTTCTTTTTCTTTATTTTAATATTTTCATTAATGCTTGTTTCTTTGCAATTATTAGTTTGTTCAGAAAAGGTCTGATTTTAGAATAAACCTTCTAATTGTGTACTAATATAGTATAATAGTTGCACAAAAGCATATTACTAATTCCTTAATGATTAAAGTGTCGTCTTTGTTAATTTTATATCAAACACTTTCAGAATTTAACTTAAAACATTATCTACCCACTTCTTCTTGAACATTAAAAAAAAGAAGAGATGCATTTACATTTTTGCATGAGTGCAAGTTTGGCCATGATGCTTTTCAAACTGCTGCCAATATTAACAGAACATAGGCTGAAGGTTCCACTTGTGATTGGACATTACAGTGCTGGTTTCTAAAGTTCCACAGTGGGGATATGAGTCTTGAAGATTAAGGTGGTAGAGGACATCTATCTGCAATTGACAATCAGCATTTGAAAACGCTACAAGCAACATCCATATCAAATGTCTCAGATAATGGGTGTCAGCATTTCAACAATATCAGACCATCTCAATTAGTAAGGTGAAGAAACTTGATAAATGGGTTCCACGTGAAATTCAAAGTTTGATGTTTTGAAATGCATTGGATGCTGATGAGAAATGGATCCTTTATGACAACCGTAAACAATATGTTCAAAGGCTTGATCATGATGAAGCACCCAAACACTTTTCAAAACCAAGATTGCAGCAGTAGAAGATTATGGTAACTCTCTGGTGGTCCACCATTAGTGCTATCCATTACAGATTTCTGGAATTTGACCAAAACATCACTGCTGAAGTTTACTGCTAGCAACTGGGTGAAATGCACGTTCATTTAAGCAAAATGTGATCCTTACTGGTTAATGGCAAGGTTGCCAAGATGACACTGTAGACGCTCACTGACTTGGAATACAAGACTTTGCCACATTCACCATATTCCTTTGATCTCTTGCCCACTGACTAACACTTTCAAGCATCTTGAGAATTTTTTAGGCCAAAAGACATTCCATAGTAAAGAAGATGCAGAAATAGCATTTAAAGATTTTTTGCCATCTAAATCTTTAGCCTTTTATTGTAAAGGCATAAACAACCTTGTAATATGGCAGAAATGTATAGATATTCAGGGTTCCTATTTTGATTGATTTAAACACCACTTAAATGCATATGTCCCATTTAATTTTCTCTCTCTCTCCCCCTTTTTTTTTTTTTTTTTAGCATAGGCTACCCTGTGGTTACTTTGGGTTTTGGTTTTAAAAGTTATATATCTTACAGAATGCGCTTGGTAAGTGACATTTCCTTTTCATTATGTATTTATTTTTATTTTACTTGAAAAAAATCATTGAAAGCAACAATGAAGTCTTGAAGTACATAAATGTTTTAGAATTTCAAATATTACAACCAAAGAAAATTCTTTCCTTTCAGTTTGAAATTAATGAACCTGCATCATATCTTACTTTCAAACTTCTTTCATAATACTACTATTGAGCTATCTTTCTCTGAACCGACAAAGCAATTGAATATAGGAATTGAACACAATACGAAAACTTTTTTTTTTTTTTTTTTTCAAAACACTTCACCTCATTTCAATATTTTCTTTTTAAATAGTTTTTATAATTTAAAAAAAAAAAAAAACAATTTTTAATTTTATATCTAACCAAATTAACTTTTTCAGCGCAAACAGAAAGAAGTCCAAAAAGCAAATGAATTTTATATTTTGCTTCTAATGAAAGCATTGCCTCCTGATGTTCAAGATACTTATTCAGAAAAACAGAGAGGTAAGACAAATGTTTCTTGTCGTTTACTTTCATTATCTTTATTTAAAATATCTAATGGATTTTGTAATTTTAAGATAATTCTTTCTTTATAATTGGCTGAAAGCATTTGATATTTTATCTGAAAATATTAATATTCTTATTTAGTAGAATGTTTTAGTTGAATAAAATTTGTTCACATTTTGAAATGCTATCATTTAAATATTGATATATTTTAAAAATAGTAATACTGCTTTTGCTTATATATTTGAATTGCACACATAATGTGACATCTACTGGTGAATATTCAAAAATCTTTCCCTCTGTATTTGCATAATTGATAAGTCCTATCTCGCATCAATTATCTTAGTGTAGTAAAAGTTCTTGTGTGTAGGTATTAATAATAAAAAGCAAACTGAATGAAACAAAGAAGTCTGTATCTGAGCTTAATAAGTGCCAGGAAAATGGTTATGTAACTATATTTCATGATTACTCATGATTATATTTCAAAACTCTTGTTTTGAAAGTGACAATTTTTTTTTTTTTTTTTTTTTAAATATTCAAAGCAGATTAAGTTTTTTGCTTTTTTGCATTTATTAACATCCATTTATAAGATTATAAATATTTGTTATAGATGTTTATTAGTTTATTATGGTTTTCTTAGTTAAAAAAAAAAATACAAAAAAATACAAAGGGGACCATAAGAAAGAATAGTTTAATATTGCTTCACCACTTGATTGGTGCCCGTTCAAGTTGCTCTGTTACATAGCTGTTTCCAGTGTTAGTCTTTACTGGCTAGTGTTTTTCATTAAGCCTTATCTCGTTGTCTAGCAGCTCTACCACAAAAATCAGATGAGGAAGTAATTGCAAATGGTGTTTCAGGAAAGAAATCCCACAAAACAGATAATGAAGACAAAGATAAAGGGAAACATTTTACAAAAAACACAGACGATGATGATGAGGATGAATATGAATATATTGAGCAGCCATTGTCTAAAAAATCCAATGTAAATGATTATGATGAAAGTGCAGAGAATGAACAGCATACAAAAACATATAAATCCAACACTGTGAACAAATCACAAGGAAACAAATTAAACAGTAACAAAGAAAATAACTCCAAGAAAGGAAAAAATTATAGCAAAGACATCTCGCCATCAACATTCAATAACAACAAAGATGAAATTATAGGCCGGTAAGTAATCTCTTTATTTTTCTTTATGCTTTTGATGTCTTTTCTGAAAAGTCTGTAAATAATATATTGCTACAAGGGTGAATCAATATGTCCACAACCTTACATGTAATTAGATTATATTAAAAAATGTGTAACAATTTTTTTTTCTCTGTGTTACCACATACAGTGTTGAAAAATTCTTGGGCATGATCAAAAAGGGCTGATATTTTTGTCATTTATTTGCATTATATATATATATATATATATATATATATATATATATAAACATCAAAACAATTTCTGAATATTTTCATGCCATTCTAAAATGCCTTAATTATAAAGTTCTTAGCATCTTGCTGAGCAAGTATTTTTTTTTTTTTTTCTCTTGGTTTAACCTCTGAATTTTACAATTATGGGAATTCTTTATAACTTGTAACTTCAATTTGCTGTTTATAAAGTATGATTTGATATCCTGATTTTTTTTTTTTTTTTTTTTTTTTTTTTAAGCATGATTAATGTTATAAATTATAAAAATAGGAATCTTATTTTTAACAATTCAAAATTAACCATATACATAATAGGAAACACAGTAATATTTGTATTAATTTTTCACATGAAGTTATATTCAGAATCTGATATTCATTGCTCTGACTTGATGGCAGATATTGAATCAAAAAATAAAATTTATGATCTCTTTGAGAGAAGATGAGGGGATTGGCATGTCACCTGAATATGATCAAAGAATTTGATGTTCCAATCAAAACATTCAATAACTTCTCTGTGCATAAAAATGTACAAATGAAAAATAATCTGAAAATATTTCTTATTCTTTGCTTATTGACTGTCTATGACTTTGCAGCTTAGAAAATGATGTTAAGCGCCTTAAGGCCGACCTCCAGTCCAGCCGTAATACTGAACAGGAATTGCGTACACAAATAGCAAACATGTCCATATCTGAAAAGTCAATGCGATCAGAACTTTATCAGCTCCAGCAAGACAATGAAAATTTACAGAACAAGTAAGTTGGGCATTTATTAGGTTGGTGCAAAAATAATGACGTAATAATGTCGTTTTTTTTTTTTTAATGTATTTTTTAACGTCAAAAAACGACATTATTACGTCATTATTTTTGCACCAACCTAATATTTCCTTTTTATTAACCATAATCAGTCATGTATGTAGAACTGATTTCACTTCAGTTAATTTTGACTCTCTTGCTATTACCAAATAAGTGCAAGCTTTGCTTTATAAACATGCCTTTCTAAACTGACTTCTCCTTGTTCTTCGTCTTACATCTTTAAACATCATCAAACATCGTATATAAACCATATTTTTCTGTATTAGAGAAACATTTTGATATAAAACAAATATGTTTATTAAACCAACCATTTGTTTTAAGTTATTCCATGTCAGCATTTGAGATATTAACTCTATTATTTTGCCTTGTATTCTCCAGACACATAACCTTTGAGTAATCCATGTCTTTTTATAAATTTACCTTTTATATTCACTTAATCAAACCATTAATTCATTTTACTTTGCAAAACATTTTACTTTATTACTTATAGTATGGTGATAGTTGTTGAATTGATAATAATTAAAATAAAGATTAATTACCCAAAGTTATTTCCCCCTCAATATACTAATAATTTCCTATCTTGTGTTTATACTCTTAATTACTTTATTAATCAATAAAATGACATTTAAGTATTTTTATGCAAAATATACTATGTCAATTGTTAAACTGTGATTTTGTATTTGCATTGCTCTCCTCTTTCTTTTATCAAATTGATTTCTTTTTTCTTTTTTTTCTTTTTCTTTTTTTTAACTTGTTTACAGACTACACAATTTGGTGACCAGCAGACAGCAAGATAAACAAAATATTTCCATCTTAGAACGCAAGCTACAAGATGCTTGCAAAAATAAATGTGTTGTTGAACAGCAATTGGCTTCAGAACGTAAAGCTAAGAAAGCAGAAGAATCAGCAGCAGCCCGAGCAGTGTTAATGGCAGCAGCAAGGTAAATAGAAAACAGTCTTAAAATTGGCTTTGTGCTTCAAGTTGTACAAATGATGCTTCATTAGTGTGCTTTTTGTGACACCTGTTGACATCCATAGCATTGATTTGACAGATGCAGCAATTGTGCTGTATTAATACATATGAACACAACATACGCACACACACATAGTACAGTTCAAAAGTTTGAAGTCACCCTCAGAATTAGCATGGGATGACTTGACAGAAGAGTAGAAAAAAAAAAAAGGCCTTAGTCATTGAAAAAGAGTGGAATCAAAAAATTATCAAACTTTGAGAAACTTACAATAAATACCAAAAATTTGTGCTGCAGTAATCAAGGCTAAAGGAGGATATTTTGATGAGAGCAAAATTTAATCATAAAATGTTTTTCTTTTGTCATAACAAAATTTCTAATTAAAAAAAAAAAAAAAAAAAAAAAATCAAGTCTGACTTTTTCTTTTAACCATGTATAATAATTTTCTTTTATTTAAAGTACAAAACAACTACTTTTTGAGTCAGTTTAAAAAATTACCATGGGTTACCTCAAACTTTTGAAGTCTACACACACACACACACACATATTTTCGGCTCTCCTGTCGAATCCGACATATGAGGGTCAAGCAGTTTAGTTCCCAGGGAACTGACACCAGCACTAGATTTGATTATAGTGGTGAAGGTTTTGTGCAGAGCCATCCGCACTTTTTGAAAGAGACCTGGTGCACTATGTGCCACAAAGTTCTCCAAACAACCCTTCGCAGGTCTTCAATTCAGAGTTGTCCTTCTCCTAGTCCAATTGACATACAAGGCTACAGAACCCAGACTGTCCTGCTATCTACCCATAGCTGGAGGAAGAAGATTAATACCTTTCCCAAGAGTATTAGCATGTAAGTGAATGTAATAGATTTGACTGAAATTCAAACTCAGCTCCCCGATTCCTTAATCCAAGCCACTATCCATTACGTCACCGTGCCTCCTTTTCATATATATATATATATATATATATATGCATTCTGACGTGTTGAAAATTTATTGGCACTTATAAAACGTTTTACTACTTTATGCACATTACTAGAGTTTGAATGAATTGAAATCAAAGTAAACATCAAATTTGATCATTTTAAATTTTTTCATTGTTAACCTTGTCTGTTTTCACTTATATATATATATATATATATATATATATATATATATATATAATATAAACGAAAAGATTTTTTTTTTTTATAAATCATTTATGCTATATTCATGTCTTGAATTTGAAAAATAATTTTAGAGAAGAATGTAATGAAAATTGCAAAGCCAGACGTCGAGATACAGAAAATGATTTGAAGCAGCTTCGAAGAGATTTAAAAATTCGTGAAGAACAGTTTCGACAGCTTGAAAGAGAGGTACAGGTATGTAGCAACATTTTGTTTTTGAGGTTTGTTGAAAAACAAATTCTCTTTTTTTGTAAATCTTGCACAATCCAAAAATGTTTATTCTTAACTGAAAATAAAATGTTCTATTTGTAGTTCAGGACACCTATCATTTCAAAATAAAATGCAAGAGGAGGTGCTCATTTTAAACAGTGACTGATTTTTCTGTGTTACCCTTCACTGATAGCAGGTCATTTAAAAAAAGAAATCCTGTAACAGGTGCTGAATATGTTGGTGCAATATTGAGGGTGAGAGGAAATAAATGTAATCCCAGTTCTGTAAAATTTGAACACCTCTATTTTGATATTTGAAAGCAAAGGCATGTTCATGCAGAAGAGATACTTGCTAGGAAGGGTTAGGAATTAAAAAAAAAAAAAAATTAAACAAAGGCAAGTTCTATTGGATTTATTTTGAGTTTTCTATCTGGATAAAAAGCAATTTTAGTTTATACAATAAAAATGTTTTGTTCCACTAAGCACATAATTTTTTTTCTCGTCTCCCTAATCTAAATCTGAAAAACTATTTACCTTTTGAATAAAATTTAAACATAATGAATCAGATGTTGCCATTTTTATTTTGTCTATTGTAAGAAAAAAAAAAATTTCAAATTTTTTGACACCCTCCAGACGTTTTCATGCACACAAACATATCAAAAGCTTTGAATTTTGTATTTATATTACATTTTACTAAAATGTTTTTCAGAGTCTTCGTCAATATAAAGAAAGCCAAGGAGAATCAGAAATTTTAATGTCAGCACTGGCAGCCATGCAAGACAAAAATACACATCTTGAAAACAGTCTAAGTGCAGAGACACGGTTAAAATTAGACCTTTTTTCAGCACTAGGTGAAGCCAAGCGAGAAATCGAGATACTGAAAAGTAAGTATAAATTATAATCAAACTAAAATTGTTCATGATTTCATAGTATGAATGATTACCATTTATTTGTAACTTATAATTTCATATTTTTAATTAAGTTTTATAAATATCATTAATAAGAAGGAAACATTTTTGTGATTTAGTTTTGCTGTTTCAGATTTTTTTATAACTTTTCATTTTGGCTCTTTTAGAAACATGTGGAAGGCTTAAAAACTGTATATGCTATTTTTAACTGACTAAATACCTTGTGCAAAATTTATTCTTCCACTTGTACTTAATCAGATAGTAATGAAGGCAGTGAAAGTACATATTGTCTTGAAGCCAATATGTCAATAATAGCAAAATATCCTGTCCCAAGAGATTTTTAAACTACAAATTAAAAATCATACTTTCAGCAAAACAAATTGGTATAAAATTAATGTTTCATTTCACTCTTTTCCTATAAAAAACTGCTTAGATATCAGAAATTCTCTAGAATTTCAAGAGATTTGTAGTTGTGGAAGCCTTTTATTTCTTAAAATGTATTTATAATCTATTAATCTTAATTTAAAAAAATTAAATTCATTTAAAACTTTATGTAATTAAGATTGTATCAGATGATTCACATTTGTTCTTATGGCTTTAATATTGCCGTGGCAGGCCCTTGAAAGAGATTAAGAATATAATAGTTCAAAAGTAAAGCAAATATTTTCATATAGTGCTTAATATTAAAATCATATTAAAAATAGAGCATTTTATAATTTCCCATTTAACTTTAGTAGGGTTGTTTGTTTTTTTTTTTTTTTTTTCGTTACCAAAAAATAAGTATCCCCATATAATATTACCAATGGGAATTGTAGAGTTTGTTTAGAAGAAAAATTATCATTAACTTTTAATAATTATTAAATAAGAAGAATGAAATAATGGGTCGATGCTGACATATTAACAAATATTTACTTTGTTACTTTAATAATATAACAATACAACATAAAATATTATAAATTAATTAATAATGTAACATAACTTCAATACAAACCATACAAAAATTGATATTTACAGTTAATTTTTCTGTAATATATATATATATATTAAAGAGAGAAGAGGCCACAAACGTTTTTGGCTATAATATGGATTTTTTTTTTTTTTTTTTTTTTACATTATACGTTTTGTGACCTTCATAAGGCAATGATTGGTTATTTTCACATATTATTTAAAGGAATTAATTTTTTCTGATGTTTAGTCTTTTAACCATTGTCTTTTGTGTGTAGTAGTAATACAAACTCCTCTTGGACTAGCAGAAGAATAGTGCTGAAAAGTTCCTAACTCGGCTAAGATGAAAATCAAAAACAAATTCTGATATTTGGCAAGATTTTGGGAAGTAATTCAAGCCTAGAACTTTTCAACATATCCTTTTTATGTGTGATATATACATAATCTTAACATCATAGAGGCTTACAGCCATATCACATTGAAACACTGGTTCCCATGCAATCACCGAAGTTAAGCAACATTGAGTCTGGTCAGTACCTAGATGGATGACTGTTTGGTAATACCAGTGCTGTAAACTTGGATGTGCAAGTGGTGTAATAGATAATGGCTTGTAATTGTTAGAGCCAAATTTCAATTCCATTTGGGTTAGTTGTATTCAACCTGTTCTCCCCACAGCTATGGGTTAATTAGTAAGACTTGTATCCCTAAATTATCTTACAATCTAAAAATATTTTCTGGCTTTAAATAGCATGCAGAGAGTTGATAATCCATAGAAAATCAATCAATCAATCAATCCATCATTAACATTATAGCTGTTAAATTTTTGTTTTTTTAAATGATTTGTATGATTCTTCTAATGATATTTTCCAAAAATAAATTTTGAAATTGATTGTGGTGTTATTTGCTGAAAGGTTTTTTATATCCTCTTAAATTCTCAACACTATCATACTTTTCAAAAATTCATTTTGTTTAACGATTAACATTCATTTGAACTCTTTTTCTCTCTCTCTCTCTTATACAGATGTTGTACAGAAAAAAGATTTTGAGATTAAAGACATAAAATCCCGAATGGCAGAGACTATGGCTCTGTTACCCAGCACCAATACATACAATGGACTTGGTTCCACAGATTCTTCCCCACTCTTCTCCAGCAAGTTTGCCAAGGAAGATGTCATTGTTAAATCAAACCTGAATCCTCATGCCAAAGATTATGCCCCCAAAACGACCATTTGAGCCAGTTGGACTTCCCCTATCAGTTGGCGGCCCTCCTCTTTCTCTCTTCCTTCTCCTTTTTCCCTTTATTCTCACTGCTGACTGCAGATCTGAGTCAGCAGCTCCACTCTGACTTGTCAAATACATACCATGCTATTACTTGTTTGCCTGCCTGCCATCAGTTGACCAGTGATGTGCATTCTATGATCTTAGGATTTATTTTTTTCTCTATTCAGTGGCATTGCCATTAGGAATGATCATTGCCAGGCAGCCTGCTTCACTGATAAGTAGGCTGCCCTCAGATGTTTCTGACTAGCTTCAGTGCAGATTGGTGCTACCTGTGTTTGCTGTTCACTTTTTACTACACAATAGTTTCTTGATGCCTGCCACAAACTTACACCCTCTCTTTGGTCTATTCTTTCCACTTTCTCTTATCTCACCTTTTTAAGCTTGTTTTCTTTCAGCTTTCTGTTTCTCCCTGTCTGTCTCCTCGCTTTGTCCTGCTAAAACAAGAGGCTTTTCAGCAGTTTGCCACGATTAGTTACAGCCATAATAGCTGTAGAAAGCAGTTGGTATTTTTTTACTTAGTACTTTAATTTACCTTTTAAACTTAACTATTTTTACACTAATTATAAGCTATGGGCATGTTTTTGCTGTATTTTCAGACTTTGTCTCTATTTTCTTCAATGATCAAGTTTAACTGTATTAGACCTTTTTTTTTTATGTCATAGAAACTTCATAAAAGTAAATTTTAGATTAACAAAACTGTAAGTTTCTTTTGCCTCTTAATTAGTTTAAATTTTGTAAGTTGAATCTGGTTTTTAAATTTTACCATTTAATCAGATGATAGCTTATTTAAATAAAGTGTTTAGAAACATTTAGAAATTTCTGGTTACTATTAAGATTCTTGATAAATTTACTAAAATTTGAATCAGATTTTTATTATATAATGGATTGTGTAAGAGTGCAGGTTTCCTTTTCTTTTTATTATTTTAGCTTTTAACTATAAATTAACTTCTGCAAGTAGTTTTGCTGTTTCATGTAAGGAAAAAAAATGATATTAAAACTAAAATCAACTTTGAGCTATTAAGATATCTTAAATATTTAATACAAGCAGAAAGCCAACATGTGATCTCTCAAGCAAAGTCAATTGAAAATAGATAGAATATTCATTAAGTAAAATTTGGATATTTTCAAGTTTGTTCATTAAATTGACTTTCTAATATTTTTCATATCAGAAACTTCATTATACCAAATTAATAAACAAAACAAAAAAAACCCTTCCGTCCACTCAAACTTTGCATATGTTTCTATTTTCCAAATCCCGCCACTATAAAAGTTTTATCTTTTTATCAATTTAGATAACCTTTAAGTTTAAGTATTCACTTAAATTAGCTTTTAATTAGCAATACTAAAAAGAAAACACTATAGGTGCTTTGTGTTTGATTTCAATAAGTGAATTTTTACTATTACAATTCTAACCTTTTTGATTAAATCTTTTTTTTTTTTTTTTTTTTTCATTTTAGAGTTATACATTTTTTGTTGTGATTATTGTAAAAAAAAATACTGATCTATAGATTCACTTTGAGCTGCTTCTAGATATTTCATTTTTTTTTTAATCCCCATCCCCCAAAAAAGTAAAACAACTGAACCAACCTTCCCACTCATCCCCTTTGCATGTTGGTCGGTCAAAAAAATAAGTTGCACATAAAATATTGAGATAAGTGGATATTTATATTGTTAAACCAGTTTCTTTTGTGCAGTTAAGTGGTATATATTAATTTGAAATAAGTCGGTGGATTTATAAAAATTTACATATCTTTTTACTCAAGGTTGACTTTTCTGTTGCCTATCACTAAATAAGCACACAAAAAAAATGTTAAACTTGATTATTTTGTTTTTGTTACTTCAAAAATTGTGAACATAATTTGAGAGATGGAAGAATGGTAAACTATTATATTTATATAATTTTATAAGACAAATTGATTAAGTTTTATTGAATTTATATCTAGTTTCCTTTTTTTTTTTTTTTAGTCTAGGCAATGAAAAAGTTGTTTTTAACAATAACTACAGTAACAATAGCAGCAGTACAGAAGGAAAAACATTTATAAATTCAAATATTCATTTCAGATCTTACCACATGGCAATTTAATTTATTTTTTCATTGATTAAATTTAGTTTTATCTAAAGGATCTAATAAATTTTGATCTATTTTGCAAGAATTGTAATTAGAAAAAAATAACTCTTTCTGCCTTCTTCCCACTTTTTTTTTTTTTTTTTTTTTTTTTTTTCTCGAATATTTCAATTTTTAATTGGATATAAAGTTCCAGGCCTGCCTTTCATTTGGTAACTCATTTCTACTTCTATTATTGGTGCCAATTTTTTATTACTTTATAATTTTTTTTACAATTTTGCCAATTTCAGGATTGGATTACACACTGGAAAACTTTTCTTTTAATTGGCTGCTGAGAAATCAGAATCTCACTTAGTCCATACAATAATGATCTCCAACATCCAATTTTCTCTTACTTTTTTATACAGATGCACATTACAACTTCTGTTTGATACTCACAAATTTCATTTTCTTATGTTGAACTAACAAATGAAAATTTTCAAAGTTCATCACTTTATATAAAATGTAATATTTTTTTATTAATTTTTCTAACTTAGGCATATTCATGAAACAAATCTTTAAACACTGCATATGAAAAATATTACCAAATGATCCCTTTTAAAGGTGTGATTAATTGGCCCTGCTGCTCAACAATAGGCATTTTCAGCTAGATTTTTTTTTTAATTTGCAACTCATTTTATTTATAAATTAAATTATCTGAAAACTAAGACTTGTGTCTTTTTATATACAATAGTGAGCTTTAAATATTTAATGGAAATGTCTTTTCTTTTTTCTTTTCTCTTCTCTATAGGAGCTGTTATAAAAGTTTATATATTGTTATGCCTCTTCCAGATTTATTAACTATGCAAAGTGGCAATATATTCACTTTTGGCCTACTTCAGCATTTTCTTGATTCCACTCAGATTTACATTAGAGAACCTTGTTTTTAATTAATTTCCAGTGTAAATTTCTATTTTAATTTTTGTTGGCTATTGTTCTTTTCCACCATAAAGTTTGTAGCGAGCAAACTAGGCAATATCAAATATTTATACAAAGTACACATTCACAGGCAAACTGCTGAGCAAGGCTGGCTGGCAAATTGAAACCTTGAATAACCCTAAATATATTTGTGGCAAAAAAATGTTGCTTCATCTAGTTCTATGTATTTTGTTTTTCAGCATTACAAAATATTTTGAAAAATATATTAAAAAAACAAAACAAAAATTGCAATTGACAAAGATGAGGGGCTTTTATGAACTGTCTCGGCTACCTGCCTGCCTACCTTACCTATTTACCTACCTACCTGACCGCCCACCCGCCTATCTGTTTGCCTGCCCCTGGCTTTTAATGACACTGACCATAGTCACTTGCCTCCTGCCGGATGGTCTCTATCTATGAGTGGCTTCCTATGATGTTACTCCAGAGCTGATTACCACATTCAATAAAATAAGGCATTCTCCATGTGCAATTAAAGACTGCTTTTGTTATCATTTCCCCCCCCACACACACACACACATATATATATATATATATGTTAAATATTATTGAAAGTATCTTTCTTTCTTTTTTTTTATAAAAATTTTCAGAGTAACAAAATCACTCGAGTATTCATTACTCATTGCATACTAGCTCTCATTATTATGTTGGTCAAGAATGGAACAATGGCTATTTTTCAGTGTGCAGAGGACAAAATGAAAATCTGGTACAAATTTTACAAAAGGTATGTTAATGTCCTTTGGTGTTGAATGTCTTAAATCTTATACTATGCCAAGTGTAGATTTTATGAATAAAATCTACTTTTAGCAATCCATTGTAATGAGATTAACCTTATAATTTTAATGTGAAAAGCTTAGAAGGCAAATTAAGTAGGATTTTTGCAAGAATTACTTAGATTGACAAGAGGTCTTTTATTATTAGAAAATAAAGTTTATTATTAGGTTGGTGCAAAAATAATGACATAATAATATCGTTTTTTGACCTATTTTTTAACATCAAAAAACGACATTATTACGTCATTATTTTTGCACCAACCTAATATTTACAGATGAGAATGAAGACAGTCAATTTTTTTAAAAACCCCAAATTGGAACTTGTTTTGATAAAAATTCAAGAGCTTAGATAGCAGAAGCCAATATACACACTTGAGTGACTATCCTTGCTCCTATCTATTTCTCTCAAAGAAAAGCATAATCCTGGAAGTACTTTTCATGAACTTTAAGATTTAATTGACAAAGAACTCAGATGAAGGAAAAAATAATTTTGACAAATGATTATGAGCACATTATTTTTTTTTTCTTAACCTCTGAGGAGGGAAAAAGTTCTTTACTGGGAAATTAAAGTCCTTGAATCTTCAGATAAGTGTGTGTGTGTGTGTGTGTGTTTTTTTTATTTACACACACACACACACACCTTTTGTTCCAAATGAGATGTTCAGATGACATGAAGCACAATCCTGCCTTGTTGATTAATGGTAGAGAATTGAGACAAAAGACATGGCAAAATCCATATTTAAGATATGCAAACTGATTAAGTTAAAAAAAAAATTCATCAAAACATGAAGAGGGCCCACCTTCAATTGATAATGGAATTGGGGATATCAGCAAACCTAATTAATGTACTGCCTGGTGACTCCTTATCCTGTCTTCTCCATGACACTCTGTTCAGCTGAAGAAATGCTAAGAACAGGGAAATCCTATTGAGTCATAAGTAATTTCTGTTTTGAGGAACCAATTGTAATGACTAATGGAGCATTCTCTTTGGATATCATCACAGATAACATTTTTAAAATGCTTAGTGTGTGTGTGTATGTATGTTCTCCTTATTCTGTCATCACCCCTTTACTTGATTTCTGGGGATGGATTGAGTTGTAAACCTATCATGGGTGTCAGGGAACGTGTTTTTTTTTTTTTTTGTTGTTGTTGTTTTTTTTGTGGTTTGTCAAACTTAACAACAATTACAAAGTGGACAAAATAAACATAAAAATAACAGTAGAAATACATTCCTGAGCTATCCAAATTAAAAGTAAAATTAAGTGTCAGATACATTTAAAGTCTCCTGTACAAATCCTCGTTCAGCATCTTAAGTTGGGGTGAAATGATTTTAAAAAAATAAATAAATAATTGTTCTTTAAATATAGAACTAATACAAAATGGGTTACATACAAAATGTTCAATGCAAAAGACACTGAACTGACAATGATAAATCTCTCTAACCAACCCTGAAAGTTGAGCTTCATAGAACAAAGGTAATGTTTGTCTGTAGGGGAGAGCAGTATTGTTCATTTTTTATTTCAGAAATATGATACATTTTCAAAAATTCATGTGGGGCTGTTTATTAGGGGATTGTTTTTGTTAAGCCTTAACTTCAAATTATTCTCTTATTTAAGAGCCATAATGTTACACTAAAGTCTCTTTCTGCACATTTCTTATTGAGCCATCAGGCTAAAACCTTAACATTCTAGGAGTATCTGAAATTTGATGGATAAACAGTGAAGACTTCACAAGCAACAGTTATAATCAAATATACCTGCAGAGAGTAGTAGGGCTAATGTTAGATAACGGGTAAGATGTGTGTTCTGGGATACTGGCAACTCTTGAACAGTAATCAAACTGAAAAGGAGGCCATATAATATAGCCATTACAGTTCAATTTGTGCTAATATCACAAAGTGCAAAAGTAATATATGTTTTATAACCCACAAGATAATGTAATTCAGAGATTCTTGCCAGTGAGCTCAACCGAGTGATGGTAATTACAGCCAGTTTTGGATACTAGATTTGCACATAAGGTTGAACTGTTGGCAGTATATGCAGGCAGGTGATTACACAGCTTTGCTGGTTGAAGGGTTTCTTAGCCTGAAGTTAATGGCCAGGGTAGAAATTTCCCCCCAATGCAATCAATGACCAAATGTCCCTGACTAATGTGAGCTCTTCAAGCCAGAGAATATTGGCTGGCATGGGATGGTTTCTACCAGATCTGCTTTGTCCAAAACACGCTACACATGATAGAGATAATTGACAAGAGAGATGGTCCAGTACACAGCTGTACCTTATGACCCCACCTAGTCATGGGACTGATAAGATAATGTCAAAAGCCAGTGCAAATTGCTAGAAATTATCCTCATGGAAGCTGAATGCAAAAGTAGTACTAAAAAAACAAAATATAGGGAAATAGTTGGCAAGATAGGGTCTGGATCGTACAACAAATATAGAGAAAATGTGGTTGATTGGTGCACAATGAGTGAAATAAAGAAATAATCAATATCTAGCCTCATCACATCAACTGCTGTCTTTTTTTTTTTCTTTTTTTTTTTTTTTTAACGTCATAAAATGCTTTGTGCTCTCTATTGATGTGCATAGTCTGTATTTTGCAGAACTTCTGCCATAGTCTTTTTGCTTCACTCCATGGATGTTACATGGCAGTGGCCCTGATTAGTGCATGGAAAGTGGTTATTGACTTAATTCAGAGTGAAGTAGAGATATCGAAAAATATCGAAGTAGTTAAGTCCAGTTTAAAAATATTCATTTAAATCCATAAAATACTTATAAAGAAGGCCTCAGAAGAGTTTGAACTCAAATTAATCCAAATAAGATTTAGTATAAATGACAATCCCAGCCCAACTCCATAACCACAAGGAAGTTGGCAGGACATGACCAATGAGTTTGCCAAGTCTACCGGAGTTCCAGTAACTATAGGTGTATTTTTTTGTTTTTTTTAAAGCAATCTATATGATGTAATTATGTTGATTTCAAAGTAAGTTTTGAAACTTAAAAATCCAGGCCAAAATTGAAACACACTTTGTTGAAGGCCATCTGGGTTATTTAACAGGAAGGTCTTGACAAGTTAATTAGTCATGTCTCAACAGAAATCAGTTTGAGAGACTTAATCAGAGAAATTGAATGCATATGAAAAATGACAGCTACCTTCATTGTGCATTAGAGAAAATCTGCCATAGAAGTTATTCGCTGCTAAGATATTAGCATCAACAGCATTACTTAACATATAGATATCTCTTAGTGCCTCAAGGGTAGGAAAGGAGTAATTGGAATTAAACAGCCCCATAGCAACTATAATTTTTACATTTCACCTGTAATTTGTTGGTAATATTTCAATAGCGCCATTTCTTCTGTTGGCTCATTTACACCTTTTTCAGCTATATCACCTGATATAGAAGAAACAGTATAAACAAAATCTTACCCAGATCAACAACAGCCATGGCCTATTGAGGTGAATATTCCACCCCAATAGGTACACAACATAAAAGGTGAAATTCACTAGATTGCACTTTACTAAAGTGTAACCATTTCTTGGTATAATATTCAAAACCTCAACAGGTCTGTTGTATTTGGTAACCAGCACAAGTACAGGTTATGTCTAGTGGTTTTGGCCAGTGTTTGGGTTATATGAAAAACATGCATTATAAATATGGTTGGTGGTGGTGTTTTTTTGTTTTTTTTTCTTTTTTTTTTTTCTTTTTTTTTAAGCTCAAAATAAGCAGGTGGTATATTATTAAAATGGAACCCTTTTAGTAATTAACTTTCTCTTTACTTTCTGAGAAACTAGCCAGTTCTCTGGCTATGTAGGTTTGTGGTGGAAAAGTTATTTTCCACTCTGATGCCCCTTTCCCACAGATATAAAAATGCAAGCCTGCCATTATTTTGTTGCTATTTTATTCTATTTCACTAGTTCAGGCTGGTTTATTATTATTTTTTTTTTTTTTTAACATCAAGGACACACCATGCCACTTCCAGAGTTGAATCCTCCTCATTTCAAACAATTTCAAATTTGATATTATAAATAAAAAGTTAGAACTTAGCAGTTTAACAACACACATTCTACATCAATTAAAAAATATCTATTATTAAATTCTGACATCTCTGGCTTAAAAAAGTTCTAAACAGTGCTAATCTACAAATGATTTTCCCTATTTTTTTTATGAGTAGATCAGTCTATTTAAGTATTGCCTAGATGCCTCTCATCCGATTTGTTCTCCTCCCAGGTTTTTTGAACAGGAGTAGAGGTTTATCCCTTGTTTCTTGCTTAGGATTGGGTTTTGTGGTCCCTTCTAATGTCTTATCATTCTCTTTCATTCCAAGTAGCCCCTTGCATCTTGTGGTATTATCACATTGCTTGGGGTGAAATGATTTAAAAAAAAAAAAAAAACACTTTTTCCAAAAAAACTGCCACTTTATGGAACAGACCGCCCACGGGGGTGGTTCCCTGAAGACTACAATCTTAGCTTCTTCAAATCAAGGGTCAAACATTATCTTTTCACCTTATCCTTAGTTACCTTCATTTCTGTTAATTATTACACACTTCATTCATCATTACTAGTGGCTTTTGAGCCTTTTAGTGGGTGAAACAAAAATAAATTTACATAATTTTTCAATCTTGCTTATATTGTAAACACATGTCCAAGTTTCTGAAACAGTTTTTCACAGTTTCTGCTTCATGGGAAAGGCAAAGTGTACATTCAACTAACAAAAAAAAAAAAACGATGACAAGATATTGGATGGGAAGAAAAATCTTGGCTATAGTCGTCTCAATATATCTTGGTACTGCCTGGTGGTCCTTGGGACATTTTCACTGCTACTTCTGTCATGACAGACTAATGGACCAGATCTTCCTTTCAGCCAACAAGAGCTCTATCTCCCTCCAAGCAAACCATTTCTTACTTTAACCATGACTGTCACATCTCACTTTGTTCTGATTCTACTTTTGTTCTTGCTCTACCCATGATTCCGTGTCATGGTGCAACTGACAGTCAAAACTGGACGCTTATTTCGAGTTTTGTCATTCTACCTGGAATGAATAATTTTAGTCTTGGTTTGGGTGTACGGTAGTTTACTGTTGTGATCAACTTTTCTTTTTTTTTTTTTTTTTTTTTTTTTTTTTTATATACAAAGGTCTTATTATTGGGTTGGTGCATAATTATCAGACTTTTTTTTTTTTAATATTTATTATGAATAAAGAAACATAAAACTTCAACAATAACATTTTTAAATGATTATTCCAGAGCGTATGATTATCAACATGCATTTTTATTACCTGAAAGTAAAATATTTTTATTAAAAAAAGTAAACAAAACAGCAATTTTTATTAACAAATAACACCTACGAAAACGCCTGATAATTATGCACCAGCCCAATACAATTAATATATAATTTGGTAGATTTTCAGATCCATCACCTCTCACCCCATTAACAAGGGTGTACAAAATATGTATTTTAATCTTTGAATTAAGTATCCACTTTAAAACTATTTTAATGAAACAAAACTATATTGGAACTATGAATTCTGGAACAAAAATATGATGTGAAAGTAACTTATTTTATTTTATTGTTTAGAATTAAAGTAATTATTGTTATGCTGACTTATTTTATCATAAATATATTTTTATGATTACAGAAGTAGAAAAAAATTAACTCTTAAAAATGCCTTATTTTAGCAACAGAGATTAACATAAATGATTTTTCATTAATTTTGTCGACTAAAATAATTACATTTGCTCCTATTTCATGTTTTTTAATGGTAAACAAAAATTCGACATACTTTTTATTTATTTATTTATACATTTTATTTCCTTCTCCCGACTTATGGACAGTGGGTGGTTGCTTTGAAACTTTCACATCTCACTCAGCACCAAGCCCATATGAAAATTTTGGGAAATCTATCACAAGAAGTTTTGCTAAAAGGTACAATTTGGGCCTTGCTTGACTAATTGTTTCATTTTGTTCAAAGCATATCAGATTTAATGATAGCTCCTTCTTCCCAGAGGGACACATGTTTGGATCCTGCCAGAGAGTGTAAGTTTTTCTTTAATAGGATTTTTTGAATATTTAGAGCAGTAGATGAAAATAAATATACTATTTAATAAACAAATGGGTTGTCTACTCAAATCCAAGTATCCTTTACAAAAAAAATATTTTAAGTGATAAAATTCAATTCTGCGATAATATTAGGTTGGGGCAAAAATAATGACGTGATAATATCGTTTTTTGACGTTAAAAAATACGTCAAAAAACGACATTATTACGTCATTTTTTGCACCAACCTAATATATTTTTATTTATCAAAAATTGTCAAGATAACTAAGTGAACTTCTTGACCTCTGTTAGGTCAGCTTAGAACCTTAAGAAATTCCTTTACACATTCTGTCCAAAAATGTATTCTTTCTGTTTATTTAACTTTCTTGGACCTGTTCTCTGACCTGTAAAACTTATGCATTTGTCCCTTTTTGATAAGTGTCCCTAATTTTCACCATTATCTATGTAAATTTTTAACCAGTATTTGTATTCTCACATCCACTGGTATATATGTAAGGAATGAAACGGGTAATGTGGGAGTTTTTGCAATTTTGTCATTCAATTACTCTTTATTAGACAGATTTGTTATTATTTGCTATAAGCATTACAATAAGTGGATGCATGTGCGTTAGTAGATATATCTGTTATTTTTTAAACAGAATAAGTATCGGGCTTGGTTTCCAATAGTTTTTAAAGAAATATACCCTTTGATAGGGTTTGAACCTGAATTCTCCTTAGGCGGTATACTGGTCAGGTATGCTTTAAGTTTTGGTATATATATTGTGGCGGGCAGAATTATGACAAAGTGAAAAAACTTTCATCGTCATTTAGGACATCATTAGTGTGTTTATTGTTGGTGTAATTACACATGCATACAAATGAGTTTAGAAGTTGCTTTAATCACTATTTTTTTTTTTTTTTTTTTTTTTTACAGACATTCTTTTTCATTGTGAGAACAGATAAATATTCACCCTTAAGGGCCTTAATCGAATAATTAAGGGTGAATAACTCTTGATTTATTCATTGTATATTTTGCATTAAACTAAACACAAACTCTTAAAGAAATATTTCAAAGCAATTTAATTTGCCACATCAACAATGTTGGTCTTTAAAATTCAGTCTAGTCCAATCAAATATTCTGAACAAATTTATCTTAACAATTTGTATGATTTTTATATAAATATTTGTTGTTGTTTCACATCATTTTTTTTTGTTGTTCTTATCTTGCTTTATTATTAGCCAAACATTTTAATTTTTGTCATATGGCACAAAAAACAAATATGACAAAAATTAAATTGTTTGTGGAGAAGTGAAATTTTGTACATGCAGCCAACCTTATATGACTAAAAACAGTCTTCTGATAAATTTTCAACCTAACCTTCACCTCTGCAACAAGTTCATAGTATTATAATGAACTTGTTGCACAGTAAATTTGCATCCAGTTTCTTACATTTTTATTTCACTATTCTTGACAGATCTTATCACAATGTGTTTGTGTGCAAGTGTAGTCGAACTAAGATAAATAAACTTTTTAGTCCGATGAAGTTCTAAAGGACAAAAAAAAAAGACATCACAGGAAAACTTTTTCATTTTTTTTTTTTTTTTTTTTTGTCATACATCTTTCGTTCAAAATTATTGAAAAATGAATATATCGTTATCCCATACAATATGGTAACAATCCGTATGTAATTTCCAGGAGGATATAGATCCAGAGAGAGCTCTGTCAAAAGACAGAGCAAAATTATTCATTATCAAACACTTAAAATCCTAGGTACATAATTTTTATTTCGTGAAAGTTCTAAAAAAAAAAAAAAATAGCAGCTCTCAATCTTCAAGACCTACAAACAAATAAATCCTGCTGTTTTTTTTAGAGCTCTCATGAAATAAAAATTATTACCTATAAGTGTGTTATATTCTTTAATTAATAAAATATATATATTTGTTGTGTTTATAAATGAAGAACGAAAATCACGTGTGTTTAGAGATTAATATCAAAATGCCGAGTGCCTTCTTTATTCAGATCCCGTTCAAAGGGGAATCACTCCGTCCAGATTAGATAGATACCATAACATCTCCCCTTCTTAGGTTGTGATTGTTGTTCATTTTAATTTAAATGTCCAGTTTTGTGAGTGGACTCGATCGTGACCACCGATAGTCGAAAATTTCTTTAAAGTTTATTTCTTAAAAAAAATGAGTTTTTAGATTTTAAAAGCAACACGTTCGAGAATGAATGTCTAAACTTTCTCGCTAGATGTCTTATTAACTTTATGTTATGAATTACAAAGACATGGTATTTATTAATTTTATCACTAAGTAAAGTGAAAGTCTCAATAAAATTTACTTATTTTTTAATACAAAAAATACTCACTCTGCTGAATTTCGTAGGTGAAAAATGATCTCGTCTGATTATATACGAATCCAAACATCAGATAATTGATCATAATTCTTTATCTTTAGGGAAAGAAAATACATACTTTAGGGCCGTTTTTATAATTCCCTTTACAATTTGGTACAACCTATCTATAAGGCATTGTTTTTGTTTTAAATTCAATATCTAAAAGAAAGTATTAATAAGCAATTTAAAAATGCCGCCGTAAAAAATCTGATACACAAAAGTAAAACAAACGACACGCTTCTTGAAAGTTGGACTCAATATGATGACGTCACATTTCTCCTTAACCCAATGAAACAGGCCTTCTCTATCGGTGGTCACGACTCGATACTCGTCCAGACCTGGTTTTTACGTGGCTCGGGGGACTGGTTGGTTGATGATACATTTCTTCAGTTTTCTCCATTGAGGGGTTGGATGCTTTCTGGGTTTTCTGCACTTATTACCCTGCTTAGCTTATAAGCCTTAATATAGAGGGTTGTGGTGTGTCGGATGTATCCTCTGCATCGTATGTTTCCACGATGTAGTTTTTTAGCTGTCCGCTACCACTTTTTCATCAATATCGATTTTCGTGCAAAAAGCGGATCACATCTTCATACATGTTTCTGGAAACCTGAACTTCTCATTGGACAATAAATATTAAAATTATCTCGTATATCTTCACGTGCATTGTTCTCAATAAGCAATACAAAAAAACATATCAGGCTCCAGACTGAGTTTTGTAAGGTGCTTTCTGAGTGGTTAACAAATATCAAAAATACAATTTACCTGCTCACCACTACGTCCGAATAACATCAACCTAGTTTTTGACCTGACGAAAAAACAATGCTCTCAGGATCCAATCACGTGATTAAAAAAAAAAAAAACATAAATTGAAAGTACGAGCGAACCCAATCAGTGAAATTTACGACGACTAGCATTTGCTAAACGAGTTCACAACCCTTGTATCATTACTGCAGCAAAGTACAAAGTTAGTAGAATCTCAAGTTCTTTAACACGAAATAACTTCGCTGTAATTCAAGCTAAAATAAACAACTCACCAACTTCTGCAACTTACTAAAACTATTCAATCACGTTATTGAATCTTACGAAACTTAAGTTAAGTACAAACAATTACGAACAATACTTTCAACTACGAGCAACAACAACAAACGGAACATTCACTTCTCCAACTTCTTTAAAAGCTAAAAGTTTATCAACATATTTTCAGCTTTACAAGATTCTTTAAACTCTCTTTCAGTGAACATTTTGAACGACAAGATAATTCAGCTTTTTGTGAGCTCGTGTAAAAAAAGTTAAAGAGACTTTAGCCCAGTCAAAGGGAAGTAACTCATATTAATAAAACTGTTGTCATTTATAAATATAAATATTGTACCTGTTATGAAAAGTTATTTTCTTGTGTTCTTTCTCTTGTTTGCTTTTTGTTTTCGTAAAGTAAAAAAATGTGTGGGTTGATTTATATGCCGTCAATACCACTACAGGAGCGTGGAGTAAGGGCGTTTCCAAATATCGGCTAGGCTCTCAGTTTTCTCTTGCTCTGAGTTTCTGGTTGTATGTGTGCTGTTGTTAAGGCTTCTTGTGTTCAACCCTATTCCAAATAAGTTTGAATTGAACTTAGGCCACTTGGGCGCCAGTAGCTTCGGATGGAGTGGGATATGTTCTTTCTTCCACTGCTCCGTTACTTTGAGAAAATTTAGGTCTATTTGTTGACGTGTTGAAAGCCCCAGATTCTTGCGAAATTAGCAAATTCTTTAGCCATGTATTGACTTCCTGGATCTGTTCTCAGGGTCACTGGTATTCCATGCCTGACGAATATTTGTTTTGGGTTTTCTGTTACCTCTGTTGCGGGGCCGATAAGGATGTCACCCCGGCAAGCTTTACGAAGAAAGGTGTGAACAGAAGACAATGAGGGGGGCAAAGGCAAAGGTTTAAGAAACAATAACGTCGATTTTATTTATCCAAAATCTACAAGAGTGTACTCTGGAGAAATATGTTTGTATCGGTGTCAGGTCCGGTATGACTGTTTTTTACTCTTTCTTTTTTTTTTTTTTTTTTTGCAAGGGTAGTTGATTTCGGTCGTATCGGCGAAACGAATGTAGAGTTGGTTGGCGGCGGTAGCTGGTCGACTGCCGGATGGAAGAATTGTCGGGAACAGCAGCAGGTTGATCGATGTCGCACGAAGATTCGTTGTATCAGTTAGGACGAGTCCCTAAACAGGGCCGAGTCAGAATAGTGATACGCCTTCCAGGGCGGATCAACCGCGGAAACGGGATCGCGCCGAAGAGTATTCTCTCGACAAAGGAAAGCACCGGAAGCTCCCAAAGATAGCGTACTACACTTTGATCCAGGCCCCCAGGCCGAGCAGCTCCCAGTGCTTCTTGGTTTTCTAGTATGACTGACATCTGTTTCTGGTACACCTCACTGGCTGATGTGATTCCAAACGGTAGACGGTTAAATTGAAACGGGAGTAATGAAGGTCGTCATTTGGCGAGATTCACGTGATAAAGAGATTTGCCAGTATCCACTATTAGCGTCTAGTTTGGACATAATTTTGGCCTCATCCAATTGGGATAGTACATCGTCGACTATTGGTAGCATATGAAATTCTCTCTTAACATACGAATTTAGTTTTTTTTTTTCAGGTTAACGCATATTATGACCTTTCCCTTTTCTTTTGGCACCACTACCATGGGTGAGCACCATTCTGTGGACTCTTCTACCCTGCTTATCACCCCTATCTTTTCCATCCTTATGAGTTCTTTCTGTGTTTCCTTCATTAATGGTAAGGGTACACGACGTGACATTGGGACGGAATAGGACTTAGCATCTTCACGTAGAGCTATGGTGTAGTCTTTTCCAAATAAGTCAAAGCCCTGAAATAAGTCTTTCATCTCCTTCATCGGATCAAACGGTTGTTTATGGTTGGTATTTCTGATACTATGCACTGCAGAGTTTATTGCCAATATTTTTAGTGTCTCGATGGCTGCTCTTCCTGATAGTGGCTCTTCCAGGTTAGGGATGACATAAGTGTATTGTATTGTTTGTCGTCCTTTATTTCCTTGGATGGTTGCTTTTAGTTTCCCTGTCACTTTTAGGGGGCTATGGCGTGGACCATGTAGGGTTTCTGTTGCTGCTGCATATGACAAAAATTAAAATGTTTGTGGAGAAGTAAAATTTTGTACACGCAGACAACCTTATGACTAAAAACAGTCTTCTGATAAATCTTTAACCTAACCTTCACCTCCGCAACAAGTTCATACACAGCAAATTTGCGTCCAGATTCTTACATTTCACTATTCTTGACAGATCTTATATCACCATGTGTTAGTGTGCAAGTGCAATCGAACTAAGATAAACAAACTTTTTAGCCCGATGAAATCCTAAAGGACAAAATGCATCACAGGAAATCTTTTTCATTTTTTTTTTTTTCATTTTTTTTTTTCATTTTTTTTTTTCATTTTTTTTCTTTTTCATTTTTTTTTTTTTTCTTCCGTCCAAAATTATTATTGATATATAAAAACTTCATTTTTCTATAGGTGTATTCTGGTATAACACTAACAGTGATATCAGCCCTGGTGTCTATTTTAAATTTCACTGGCTTATTATTTATTGCCAGTTCAATCCTCCATGGTTTGTTCTGCTTAATCTCAGCCATTGTCAATGGCCCTAGGGTGGTTGTCGTCGCTGCTGTATGTGTAGTCTTCGTCATATTGTACCTCGTGGACCTTCTTTGACTTGAAACACTGTGCGTAATGGCCGACTGTAGTGGCATGTTGCTAAGATGGCGGGACACCTACGCCTCGAATGGTTCAATCTGTTACTACAACGGTGGCGCCCTGTTTCTGGCTGCCGATTTTGTCTCTGCCCTTTAGGGTTATTGTCCTTGTAATTTTTGAGGTTTTTTTTGTATGGTTTTTTTTTTTTTTTTTTTTTTTTGTATTTTTGTATGTCTTTTTTTTTCTTTTTTTTTTTTTTTTTTTTTTTTACAGTAATGACTGTCAGCCATGTGAACGGCCGCATCCTCATCTAGTTGCTCGACTTTATTATTTCAGACAGCCGTAATATCATTTGTTGTGACTTCATAATTTCGTTATGGAGCGCCCTTTTGACTGCGCCTTCCAAAGTGTGATCTGGTATCATTATGTCTCATATAATTTGACGTCTCTACATCCCACTACTATTCTGTCGCGTATAAACTCGTCTTCAAGCCCCTTAAAAACGCATGTTTTTGCTAACACGTGTAAGTCAATCACAAAAGCATTTATGGACTCAAATTCTTGTTGGCAGCGCTTGTTGAACATCGCTCGTTCATAAATTGCATTTATACTGGCCGTGAAGTGATGGTCAAATCTCTGACTATGTCGAGGTTTTCCGAGTCCTCCGACGATAGTTTAAACGTATCTAGGATATCCTCAGCTTTATCGCCCGTGGTCCACTTGGACTCTTCCGGGCTTTTCTTCGAGGCCCGATACGGTTTTGTAGCGAGTGAATCTTCTTATCCATTTTAGCCACTATCCGAATTGATCAAATAGGAACGGCTCTGGCGTCTATACGTTGCTGTTCATTTTGTTTATTTTCCGGTTCTGTTTTGATATTCGTCTGACGTCTAAGTGTATCCGTTCTCTAGTGCTTCGTTAATCTACCTTTAGTTTCATAACAATCCCTCTTCTGACACCATGTTGTGTTCCTAAATGAAGACCGAATCACAATACGTGTGTTTAAATTAATATCAAAATGACGAGTGCCTTATAGAGCTTAACCTCCATATGCCAGTGGATCAGAACCAATTACTGAGTGCACTACATCCTCATTGGACAAGAAATGTTAAAAACATTTCTAATTTACATTTTCATGTTAGTTATAGATTTTTGCGCAAGCTAAACACAATCCAGGCTCCAGACGCAAGTTTTACAATAATTGCTTCTGATTGGCCAATATATCTCAAAGTAATAACAACGCCTACGCACACGTGTTTAAACACAAAATACCGCCCAAAATCTTGAAATGTGTTCGCGAGCCACGCACGTGACCAGGAATGTAAATAAATACGATGCACGAAAACAAGTTTACCAGTGAGCTTCTGTCTTTTCAGTTTGTTTTCTTAAGATATACTTGTGTTTTTTGTTTCTTTTTTGTTGATTTCCTTTCTTACTTTTTACCCTCCCCACCGTTTTTGTTTGTATTACTTTTATTATCGAATTATTTTTTGGTTGCCTTTTTTTGTCCCGTTTTTCTTTTCTGATTTTATTTGGTTTATACTGGACATTGCTTCCGTGTTGGAATGATATTCCATTTAAAAAAATAATAATTAAAAGGCGTCCAATCGGTCGTGGTGGTCGTTTCGGCCGCCATGAGCGATGACAACATAACACCGCCGGTGTCCTCGGCAAAAAGTGTCTGGGCTGAAGATAGACCCAGGGGAAAAAACGCCGAATATTATGAGGAGTTAAGAGTTCAACTGAAGGATACGTTTAAGGAAAATGAATTCCTTACAATTGAGGAGGCATTTATGGCAGTCAAAAAGAAAACAGTATCCCTGCTGACTTCCGACATAAAAAGCCGGAAATTAATCGGAGTCAGCAGAGAAACAATGGAGGAAGTCCTAAAGGTCTTACAAATTTCCCCCAAAGTGCTGGCAAGAAGATCAAATGCCATGTGGGATATTCTTCTTCCTACAGAGCAGGATGCCAAACAAATAGCCGGAAACATATTGACAACGAAAAACCTGCGACTGCAAACGGAATACATGGACACACGGAGGACACGGATTACCGTACATGGTGTGCCCGTGGATGTATCCACCGATAGAATGGGTGCATACTTTTCAAAGTTTGGCAGTGTCGAGGAGGTGAAGGCAATAACCGGGAAATCGGGGATTGCAACAGGCGATATTGAACTACAGGTCACAATAACCAGATCAAGTTTTATGGAGATTCCCAATGTTCTTCTGTGTAGAGAAAGAAGAATGTTGGTGGTGGTGGAGGGCAGAAGGCCTTCTTGTTGGTCCTGTGGGATATCTGGCCACATGGCTAAAGAGTGCCCCGCTAAACGCCCTCCACCTACAAAGCAGCCCACACCATCGAAAACGACAACAACAGCAGCGGCGGTGGTGGCAGCATCCCCGACAACTGAAGCAACCCCAAAGGATGCTGAAGGAACTTGGAAAGTGGTAGGAGGTGGCAAAAAACCCAAGAACGTGTCTACCCCACCCAAAAAGGAAGACACCCCAAGGAAGCAGCAAACGCCACCACAACAGAGGGCAAAGAAGGTGCCCCTCCCGGAACAAAAAGGCGAGAAAGAGAGGCAACAGGTGGAAGCTCCAAGACAGAAAGGAGATAAAAAGCAGCAACAACAGCAGCTGCATCAACACAAACAGCAACAGCTCCGGCAGCCAGAAGAGCAACAACCCCTACAGTCGGAGCAGCAGCAACCGGAACAAGATCAAATGGAGGTAGAACAAACACCTCCACCTAGAGCTACATCCCTCAAGAGGTCAAGGGAGGAAGATGATGAAGAACCTCCACAAAGGCATCATGACCGTGGTAGGGCGGAGAAGGTCATGGAGCAGTCCAGGGCAATCTCCGTCCCTGCTTCGTTCAAAAATACCCAAGAACCAACAAGAACCAGACGTCATTCTTCTTCCCCTTCCAGTACTACCCACCCTTCTCCCTCCACTCCTCCCCGTAATTCAGTTTCCACCTTTCCCCTCTCACCCACTTCCTCCCCTCCTCATCCATCAAGGGAAAAGAAGAAAAGAAAGAGAAAGACCTTTGCTGGTCCGGAATGGATCTGCAAAATAGATAAAGAGGAATACAAAAAGGGCCTCCCCAAACAGAGGAAAACCCTTCTAGGTGGACTCTACAAAATGGAGACTATAGAGGGGAAAAACATCGAAGACCCTCAAAATTTCCCCCGAGCTCCAGGTGTAATAACTTGCATAAGAGAAACCGGGAACCAGCTCGAAGTATGGAATCACCTATACGAAGCGAGGGCGGCGTTCCCGAATATAAGGATGTTCGAACTGGAGAACCACAACTTAAAAAATCTAAGACAATTTTGCTCTGGGAGGGTCCCAGTTTTACTCCACCCCTCCTTATATAGAGCCATCAAATTAACCTACCCCACGGACGTCGGCGGGATTGTCACAGAAGGACGGATGACGTCGGAGTTAGGCGTGGGGAGCCTGGGACAATCCGTCGGGGTCCTTTCACCCGCAGATTTCCGTCCTGTATGTGAGTAGGTTCATTGCACTTCTGCTTTTCTTTTTTGCAGGCTTAGAAGATGTCTATTAAGATAGCAACTTTAAATGTGAGGGGCTTAAGGGATCGGGGTAAGGCTGCCCGCCTGCTCCGGGACCTTCTGTCCCTGGATGTGGATGTTGCCGCGATTGAGGAGACCCACTTTGTTTGCAGTTCCGATGCGTGTGTGCTGGACGATGACTTTGTCGTCTATTCAGCATATGGGGACCGTTCTGCCAGAGGAGTTTCTTTGCTTGTCAGGCGTACTCTTGATGCGAAGGTGGACCTTGTGCATACCGATGCCGAGGGCCGGTTGATCGTGGCCGATATTGCCGTGAAAAGTGGTTCGTTCCGGGTCGTTGCGGTTTATGCGCCCAACGACCGGGAGGAGCGGGTCTCGTTCTTTCGGCGGTTGGGGCCGTTCCTGGTGGATTCAACGCGCCTAGTTTTAATGGGGGACTGGAATGCCATCCTGGACCCCAAGTTAGACAGGGGGCGGGGAGCTAGCGGGAGAAGGGGCGATCGTAGCCTGGTTGATCTGATCGACGATTATGGTTTCGTCGATAGATACCGGGTCGATCATCCCGGGGGGAAAATGTGGACGTGGGCTCTTAATTGGCCTTGTGACAAGGTAGTCAGCTACCTTGACAGAATGTTAGTTAGAAGAGCCGACATAGATCTGTTAGATTGCCCTACGTTCCACTGGGTAGGCTATTCGGACCACAAACTCGTTTGTGCCCGGGTGGCGTTAGACGGTAGGCCTAGAATGGCTGGTTACTGGAAGTTCAATCTGTCCTTACTGGACAGGGAGGACTTTCGGGAACAGCTAATTAGACTAGTGCAGCGGGAGCTAGTGGGGGCGGTTATCGGGAATAGGTGGTGGGAACGCCTTAAAGGTAGGATTAGGTCCTTCACCACTGATTTCAGCAAACGGCTCACTCTAGATAGAGCTGATAAGGTGAAGACGCTTAAAGCTAGTTACACCCGGGCGGTGGCTGGGGGGGATCCCCTAGAGATAGCCTTAGCTAAGGAGGCCCTGGATCGTTCGAATAGCGAGCGGTACATGGGCCAGGTAATTAGACATAAGTTAAGCAAGATGTCTTCCGAAGCGGTGAACTTGGGCGCAGAGCTGCGCAGGGAAGAGGTCCGTCGAGGTGGCGATCGTTACATTCGTGAAGTCGAATCCCCGGAGGGGCGTACTCTTCGGGCCACTGACGACATGTGCGGGGCGTTTCGGCGCCATTTCGAGAGCCGGTTTACCAAGGAGCCTGGTCTCCGTGAGGAGGAGTTTCGTAGCTATTTGGCTGACTTTCCTCGGCTTTCGCCGACTGAAGCGGCTAGCTGCGAGGGAGAGATCACGGAGGGCGAAGTCTACGCGGTTTTGAAGAAGGTCGGCAGAGGCAAGTCGCCCGGTTTGGATGGTTTGCCCTATGAATTGTACTTGAGGCTGTCGCACATCTTTGTTCCGATTTTGACTGCAGTGTTCAACAACTGGTTTCGGTCGGGGTCCATCCCCGACCGGATCACCAGGGGCGTGATCACTCTGTTGAAAAAGGACAAAGGTGGTGGGGGGAAACTAGATGACTACAGGCCCATAACTCTGCTAAACACAGAGTTAAAGATTATGGCCAAGATCCTGCAGGAGCGTTTGCAGTCAGTTGCCGAGTCTCTGTTGGGACCTGAGCAGACTTGTTCTGTGAGGGGCCGAACAATTCAGAGCAACCTGCATCTGATCCGCACGATCATAGAGGGTGTAAAAGACGACGAGCAAGCCGCGCTGATCAATTTGGATCAGTCCAAGGCATTTGATAGGGTCGACCATCGCTACCTTGCTGCTGTCCTGCAGGCCGCTGGATTCGCACCCAACTTCTGCCACTGGATTAGCCTCCTGTATCGCTCCCCCAGTGCTGTGGTACAGGTGAACGGAAGGTTGTCGGACGCGTTCGTGCTGTCTAGGTCGGTTCGTCAGGGTTGTCCGCTGTCGCCTCTCCTTTATGCTTTGGCGTTGGAGCCTCTCCTTCGCCGGCTGAAGGACGAGACCGGCAGTCCGGCCCTACGCGGAATCGCCGTTCCTGGAGGGGCTCGAGCCAGGGTTTCCGCGTACGCCGATGACGTATCTGCTTTCGTGTCGTCCCGGGACGACATCGAGGCGGTACAGAAGGCGCTTGATCGGTACGAGAAGGTGACAGGGGCCAAGATAAACCGCGACAAGTCTTCCGGCTTGCGGTTAGGTGCCTGGAAGGGGGTCGCTCTTCCGGGCCGCTTCGGTTGGACGGATGGACCTGTCCGCATTCTTGGAGTGTGGTTTGGACCGGACCTCCAGCTGGAGAAGAATTGGTCTGAAGTACTTGCAAAGGTCTATTCCGCCGGCAAGACTTGGAATCGACGGCGGTTGTCCGTGAAGGGAAGGGCGGAGGTGTGTGTTACATACATTCTCCCCCTGATTCTTTATCGATTGTCTGTACTTCCTCTCTGTGAGACCCATCGGAAGGCGCTCGAGCGATCGCTATCCTCCATTTTATGGAGGGGACGCGCGAACAGGGTCGACAGACGAGTCTGCACTAAACGTCCGTGTCATGGGGGGCTGGGAATGCCGCACCTCTTGAGTCACATCCGTGCCTCTAGGTTGGCTTTCCTACGCCGCGCATTGACTGGGAGAGATCCGATTCTGGAGGGGATTGTTAGGGACGCCTTCCCTAGCCTTACCATCAGTCCCCCCATCTCGAGGGTTGAGCGCCGTTGTAGACCCCGGGACGAGTCGGATTTCATCCGCGAGTGTCGGTCGGCCTTGAAGGCCATTCCCCGGTCCAGTGACCTTTCACGGCCTAGGAAGGTCTTCTATCGTGGATTAGTGGAGGGGCCCGCGAAGGATTCCCTACGTGATACGCTCGGCTTGTCGGAGGAGGAGTATCGCTCCTACTGGTCTTGGGCGCCAGCGGCGGATTACCTCAGTAACCCTGAGTTTTCGCTTACCTGGCGATTGGCTCGGAATCGGCTGCCTCTCAACGACAAGGCTTTCATATGGGGTTTGGCGGATTTGCCAGACTGTGAACGGTGTGGTCTTGGCTTAGAGGAAACGGCTTCGCACGCCTTCTACCATTGCCCCCGGGTCCGCCCCTTATGGGACCATGTCGGCGAGCTGACGGCTCGTCTCGCTCCCGAACAGCTTGTGTCCATTGATCGCGCATACGCGTGTGACAATGTGTCGCCCCCGTATTCCGGGGTGAAACGAATGGTGTTTCTGACGCTGCTGGCCACGGCTCGAATGGTGATTTGGACGACGCGAAAGGAGGAAGTCTTGCGGGGCAACCATCTTTCTCATCAGCATCTGATCCTATTCTTTGAGCATCAGCTCAAGATGAAGATTAGATCTGATAGAAAACGATTGCATTCGACAGTCTTTAGCGAAAGGTGGGTAAAAGAGGCGAGCTTGGTTCGTGTGACCGGGGCTAGCCTTGATTTTCTCTTCTAGGTCAACCTATTGCACATCGGGGTGGCTTCCTGTGGAACCCTCCCCTTGGTTAGGATTAAACAAGCTTCAGTGTACCTAGTTAATGTGAGTAAGTGTTGTTCCTGGCCTGCTACCCGGCTACTCTTTGGTTATGATCCAAGTCGAGATTCCCAACCTCCCCAGTTTGTTTTTAACCCTCCTTTTCATCTCGACTGGGTCAGCTGTATATCTCCCCATTCCCGCATAATATTTTATCCTTTTTCCCCACTCCCTTAGCGAGAGAGCTTCTTGATTCTGTCCCCTGGGCAGAATACAGCGGCCTCTCTATTTTGAGGGTTGGACAGTCCCCTACTAACATCTGTTATGTTTAGTTTAATTTTTGTGTTTATATTTATTTGATTATTGGGTTCATCTCCCCTCCCCTCTCATTCTATCATTATTAGAATTTTAATGTATAGCATGTATTACATCATCAAATTTTTATGGTGTGGGGCGCGTTTTTTGTAGGACCCCCTGGTAAGAATGTGGTATTATGGTGCATGAGAGAACGATTGGTGATGGATGAGTTCTTGTGGTGAATGGGTAAATTGTATTGTATGAATGGGTCGTGAGTCTGATTAGCTAGGTATAGGATAGTTAGTTTGGACCAGCCTTTACCCCTCCCCTTCTTCGGCCACGTGCCACAATTGTAAATTTTTACAATAAATATCGTGAGCTTCTGTCTTTTCAGTTTGTTTTCTTAAGATATACTTGTGTTTTTTGTTTCTTTTTTGTTGATTTCCTTTCTTACTTTTTACCCTCCCCACCGTTTTTGTTTGTATTACTTTTATTATCGAATTATTTTTTGGTTGCCTTTTTTTGTCCCGTTTTTCTTTTCTGATTTTATTTGGTTTATACTGGACATTGCTTCCGTGTTGGAATGATATTCCATTTAAAAAAATAATAATTAAAAGGCGTCCAATCGGTCGTGGTGGTCGTTTCGGCCGCCATGAGCGATGACAACATAACACCGCCGGTGTCCTCGGCAAAAAGTGTCTGGGCTGAAGATAGACCCAGGGGAAAAAACGCCGAATATTATGAGGAGTTAAGAGTTCAACTGAAGGATACGTTTAAGGAAAATGAATTCCTTACAATTGAGGAGGCATTTATGGCAGTCAAAAAGAAAACAGTATCCCTGCTGACTTCCGACATAAAAAGCCGGAAATTAATCGGAGTCAGCAGAGAAACAATGGAGGAAGTCCTAAAGGTCTTACAAATTTCCCCCAAAGTGCTGGCAAGAAGATCAAATGCCATGTGGGATATTCTTCTTCCTACAGAGCAGGATGCCAAACAAATAGCCGGAAACATATTGACAACGAAAAACCTGCGACTGCAAACGGAATACATGGACACACGGAGGACACGGATTACCGTACATGGTGTGCCCGTGGATGTATCCACCGATAGAATGGGTGCATACTTTTCAAAGTTTGGCAGTGTCGAGGAGGTGAAGGCAATAACCGGGAAATCGGGGATTGCAACAGGCGATATTGAACTACAGGTCACAATAACCAGATCAAGTTTTATGGAGATTCCCAATGTTCTTCTGTGTAGAGAAAGAAGAATGTTGGTGGTGGTGGAGGGCAGAAGGCCTTCTTGTTGGTCCTGTGGGATATCTGGCCACATGGCTAAAGAGTGCCCCGCTAAACGCCCTCCACCTACAAAGCAGCCCACACCATCGAAAACGACAACAACAGCAGCGGCGGTGGTGGCAGCATCCCCGACAACTGAAGCAACCCCAAAGGATGCTGAAGGAACTTGGAAAGTGGTAGGAGGTGGCAAAAAACCCAAGAACGTGTCTACCCCACCCAAAAAGGAAGACACCCCAAGGAAGCAGCAAACGCCACCACAACAGAGGGCAAAGAAGGTGCCCCTCCCGGAACAAAAAGGCGAGAAAGAGAGGCAACAGGTGGAAGCTCCAAGACAGAAAGGAGATAAAAAGCAGCAACAACAGCAGCTGCATCAACACAAACAGCAACAGCTCCGGCAGCCAGAAGAGCAACAACCCCTACAGTCGGAGCAGCAGCAACCGGAACAAGATCAAATGGAGGTAGAACAAACACCTCCACCTAGAGCTACATCCCTCAAGAGGTCAAGGGAGGAAGATGATGAAGAACCTCCACAAAGGCATCATGACCGTGGTAGGGCGGAGAAGGTCATGGAGCAGTCCAGGGCAATCTCCGTCCCTGCTTCGTTCAAAAATACCCAAGAACCAACAAGAACCAGACGTCATTCTTCTTCCCCTTCCAGTACTACCCACCCTTCTCCCTCCACTCCTCCCCGTAATTCAGTTTCCACCTTTCCCCTCTCACCCACTTCCTCCCCTCCTCATCCATCAAGGGAAAAGAAGAAAAGAAAGAGAAAGACCTTTGCTGGTCCGGAATGGATCTGCAAAATAGATAAAGAGGAATACAAAAAGGGCCTCCCCAAACAGAGGAAAACCCTTCTAGGTGGACTCTACAAAATGGAGACTATAGAGGGGAAAAACATCGAAGACCCTCAAAATTTCCCCCGAGCTCCAGGTGTAATAACTTGCATAAGAGAAACCGGGAACCAGCTCGAAGTATGGAATCACCTATACGAAGCGAGGGCGGCGTTCCCGAATATAAGGATGTTCGAACTGGAGAACCACAACTTAAAAAATCTAAGACAATTTTGCTCTGGGAGGGTCCCAGTTTTACTCCACCCCTCCTTATATAGAGCCATCAAATTAACCTACCCCACGGACGTCGGCGGGATTGTCACAGAAGGACGGATGACGTCGGAGTTAGGCGTGGGGAGCCTGGGACAATCCGTCGGGGTCCTTTCACCCGCAGATTTCCGTCCTGTATGTGAGTAGGTTCATTGCACTTCTGCTTTTCTTTTTTGCAGGCTTAGAAGATGTCTATTAAGATAGCAACTTTAAATGTGAGGGGCTTAAGGGATCGGGGTAAGGCTGCCCGCCTGCTCCGGGACCTTCTGTCCCTGGATGTGGATGTTGCCGCGATTGAGGAGACCCACTTTGTTTGCAGTTCCGATGCGTGTGTGCTGGACGATGACTTTGTCGTCTATTCAGCATATGGGGACCGTTCTGCCAGAGGAGTTTCTTTGCTTGTCAGGCGTACTCTTGATGCGAAGGTGGACCTTGTGCATACCGATGCCGAGGGCCGGTTGATCGTGGCCGATATTGCCGTGAAAAGTGGTTCGTTCCGGGTCGTTGCGGTTTATGCGCCCAACGACCGGGAGGAGCGGGTCTCGTTCTTTCGGCGGTTGGGGCCGTTCCTGGTGGATTCAACGCGCCTAGTTTTAATGGGGGACTGGAATGCCATCCTGGACCCCAAGTTAGACAGGGGGCGGGGAGCTAGCGGGAGAAGGGGCGATCGTAGCCTGGTTGATCTGATCGACGATTATGGTTTCGTCGATAGATACCGGGTCGATCATCCCGGGGGGAAAATGTGGACGTGGGCTCTTAATTGGCCTTGTGACAAGGTAGTCAGCTACCTTGACAGAATGTTAGTTAGAAGAGCCGACATAGATCTGTTAGATTGCCCTACGTTCCACTGGGTAGGCTATTCGGACCACAAACTCGTTTGTGCCCGGGTGGCGTTAGACGGTAGGCCTAGAATGGCTGGTTACTGGAAGTTCAATCTGTCCTTACTGGACAGGGAGGACTTTCGGGAACAGCTAATTAGACTAGTGCAGCGGGAGCTAGTGGGGGCGGTTATCGGGAATAGGTGGTGGGAACGCCTTAAAGGTAGGATTAGGTCCTTCACCACTGATTTCAGCAAACGGCTCACTCTAGATAGAGCTGATAAGGTGAAGACGCTTAAAGCTAGTTACACCCGGGCGGTGGCTGGGGGGGATCCCCTAGAGATAGCCTTAGCTAAGGAGGCCCTGGATCGTTCGAATAGCGAGCGGTACATGGGCCAGGTAATTAGACATAAGTTAAGCAAGATGTCTTCCGAAGCGGTGAACTTGGGCGCAGAGCTGCGCAGGGAAGAGGTCCGTCGAGGTGGCGATCGTTACATTCGTGAAGTCGAATCCCCGGAGGGGCGTACTCTTCGGGCCACTGACGACATGTGCGGGGCGTTTCGGCGCCATTTCGAGAGCCGGTTTACCAAGGAGCCTGGTCTCCGTGAGGAGGAGTTTCGTAGCTATTTGGCTGACTTTCCTCGGCTTTCGCCGACTGAAGCGGCTAGCTGCGAGGGAGAGATCACGGAGGGCGAAGTCTACGCGGTTTTGAAGAAGGTCGGCAGAGGCAAGTCGCCCGGTTTGGATGGTTTGCCCTATGAATTGTACTTGAGGCTGTCGCACATCTTTGTTCCGATTTTGACTGCAGTGTTCAACAACTGGTTTCGGTCGGGGTCCATCCCCGACCGGATCACCAGGGGCGTGATCACTCTGTTGAAAAAGGACAAAGGTGGTGGGGGGAAACTAGATGACTACAGGCCCATAACTCTGCTAAACACAGAGTTAAAGATTATGGCCAAGATCCTGCAGGAGCGTTTGCAGTCAGTTGCCGAGTCTCTGTTGGGACCTGAGCAGACTTGTTCTGTGAGGGGCCGAACAATTCAGAGCAACCTGCATCTGATCCGCACGATCATAGAGGGTGTAAAAGACGACGAGCAAGCCGCGCTGATCAATTTGGATCAGTCCAAGGCATTTGATAGGGTCGACCATCGCTACCTTGCTGCTGTCCTGCAGGCCGCTGGATTCGCACCCAACTTCTGCCACTGGATTAGCCTCCTGTATCGCTCCCCCAGTGCTGTGGTACAGGTGAACGGAAGGTTGTCGGACGCGTTCGTGCTGTCTAGGTCGGTTCGTCAGGGTTGTCCGCTGTCGCCTCTCCTTTATGCTTTGGCGTTGGAGCCTCTCCTTCGCCGGCTGAAGGACGAGACCGGCAGTCCGGCCCTACGCGGAATCGCCGTTCCTGGAGGGGCTCGAGCCAGGGTTTCCGCGTACGCCGATGACGTATCTGCTTTCGTGTCGTCCCGGGACGACATCGAGGCGGTACAGAAGGCGCTTGATCGGTACGAGAAGGTGACAGGGGCCAAGATAAACCGCGACAAGTCTTCCGGCTTGCGGTTAGGTGCCTGGAAGGGGGTCGCTCTTCCGGGCCGCTTCGGTTGGACGGATGGACCTGTCCGCATTCTTGGAGTGTGGTTTGGACCGGACCTCCAGCTGGAGAAGAATTGGTCTGAAGTACTTGCAAAGGTCTATTCCGCCGGCAAGACTTGGAATCGACGGCGGTTGTCCGTGAAGGGAAGGGCGGAGGTGTGTGTTACATACATTCTCCCCCTGATTCTTTATCGATTGTCTGTACTTCCTCTCTGTGAGACCCATCGGAAGGCGCTCGAGCGATCGCTATCCTCCATTTTATGGAGGGGACGCGCGAACAGGGTCGACAGACGAGTCTGCACTAAACGTCCGTGTCATGGGGGGCTGGGAATGCCGCACCTCTTGAGTCACATCCGTGCCTCTAGGTTGGCTTTCCTACGCCGCGCATTGACTGGGAGAGATCCGATTCTGGAGGGGATTGTTAGGGACGCCTTCCCTAGCCTTACCATCAGTCCCCCCATCTCGAGGGTTGAGCGCCGTTGTAGACCCCGGGACGAGTCGGATTTCATCCGCGAGTGTCGGTCGGCCTTGAAGGCCATTCCCCGGTCCAGTGACCTTTCACGGCCTAGGAAGGTCTTCTATCGTGGATTAGTGGAGGGGCCCGCGAAGGATTCCCTACGTGATACGCTCGGCTTGTCGGAGGAGGAGTATCGCTCCTACTGGTCTTGGGCGCCAGCGGCGGATTACCTCAGTAACCCTGAGTTTTCGCTTACCTGGCGATTGGCTCGGAATCGGCTGCCTCTCAACGACAAGGCTTTCATATGGGGTTTGGCGGATTTGCCAGACTGTGAACGGTGTGGTCTTGGCTTAGAGGAAACGGCTTCGCACGCCTTCTACCATTGCCCCCGGGTCCGCCCCTTATGGGACCATGTCGGCGAGCTGACGGCTCGTCTCGCTCCCGAACAGCTTGTGTCCATTGATCGCGCATACGCGTGTGACAATGTGTCGCCCCCGTATTCCGGGGTGAAACGAATGGTGTTTCTGACGCTGCTGGCCACGGCTCGAATGGTGATTTGGACGACGCGAAAGGAGGAAGTCTTGCGGGGCAACCATCTTTCTCATCAGCATCTGATCCTATTCTTTGAGCATCAGCTCAAGATGAAGATTAGATCTGATAGAAAACGATTGCATTCGACAGTCTTTAGCGAAAGGTGGGTAAAAGAGGCGAGCTTGGTTCGTGTGACCGGGGCTAGCCTTGATTTTCTCTTCTAGGTCAACCTATTGCACATCGGGGTGGCTTCCTGTGGAACCCTCCCCTTGGTTAGGATTAAACAAGCTTCAGTGTACCTAGTTAATGTGAGTAAGTGTTGTTCCTGGCCTGCTACCCGGCTACTCTTTGGTTATGATCCAAGTCGAGATTCCCAACCTCCCCAGTTTGTTTTTAACCCTCCTTTTCATCTCGACTGGGTCAGCTGTATATTTCCCCATTCCCGCATAATATTTTATCCTTTTTCCCCACTCCCTTAGCGAGAGAGCTTCTTGATTCTGTCCCCTGGGCAGAATACAGCGGCCTCTCTATTTTGAGGGTTGGACAGTCCCCTACTAACATCTGTTATGTTTAGTTTAATTTTTGTGTTTATATTTATTTGATTATTGGGTTCATCTCCCCTCCCCTCTCATTCTATCATTATTAGAATTTTAATGTATAGCATGTATTTCATCATCAAATTTTTATGGTGTGGGGCGCGTTTTTTGTAGGACCCCCTGGTAAGAATGTGGTATTATGGTGCATGAGAGAACGATTGGTGATGGATGAGTTCTTGTGGTGAATGGGTAAATTGTATTGTATGAATGGGTCGTGAGTCTGATTAGCTAGGTATAGGATAGTTAGTTTGGACCAGCCTTTACCCCTCCCCTTCTTCGGCCACGTGCCACAATTGTAAATTTTTACAATAAATATCGTGAGCTTCTGTCTTTTCAGTTTGTTTTCTTAAGATATACTTGTGTTTTTTGTTTCTTTTTTGTTGATTTCCTTTCTTACTTTTTACCCTCCCCACCGTTTTTGTTTGTATTACTTTTATTATCGAATTATTTTTTGGTTGCCTTTTTTTGTCCCGTTTTTCTTTTCTGATTTTATTTGGTTTATACTGGACATTGCTTCCGTGTTGGAATGATATTCCATTTAAAAAAATAATAATTAAAAGGCGTCCAATCGGTCGTGGTGGTCGTTTCGGCCGCCATGAGCGATGACAACATAACACCGCCGGTGTCCTCGGCAAAAAGTGTCTGGGCTGAAGATAGACCCAGGGGAAAAAACGCCGAATATTATGAGGAGTTAAGAGTTCAACTGAAGGATACGTTTAAGGAAAATGAATTCCTTACAATTGAGGAGGCATTTATGGCAGTCAAAAAGAAAACAGTATCCCTGCTGACTTCCGACATAAAAAGCCGGAAATTAATCGGAGTCAGCAGAGAAACAATGGAGGAAGTCCTAAAGGTCTTACAAATTTCCCCCAAAGTGCTGGCAAGAAGATCAAATGCCATGTGGGATATTCTTCTTCCTACAGAGCAGGATGCCAAACAAATAGCCGGAAACATATTGACAACGAAAAACCTGCGACTGCAAACGGAATACATGGACACACGGAGGACACGGATTACCGTACATGGTGTGCCCGTGGATGTATCCACCGATAGAATGGGTGCATACTTTTCAAAGTTTGGCAGTGTCGAGGAGGTGAAGGCAATAACCGGGAAATCGGGGATTGCAACAGGCGATATTGAACTACAGGTCACAATAACCAGATCAAGTTTTATGGAGATTCCCAATGTTCTTCTGTGTAGAGAAAGAAGAATGTTGGTGGTGGTGGAGGGCAGAAGGCCTTCTTGTTGGTCCTGTGGGATATCTGGCCACATGGCTAAAGAGTGCCCCGCTAAACGCCCTCCACCTACAAAGCAGCCCACACCATCGAAAACGACAACAACAGCAGCGGCGGTGGTGGCAGCATCCCCGACAACTGAAGCAACCCCAAAGGATGCTGAAGGAACTTGGAAAGTGGTAGGAGGTGGCAAAAAACCCAAGAACGTGTCTACCCCACCCAAAAAGGAAGACACCCCAAGGAAGCAGCAAACGCCACCACAACAGAGGGCAAAGAAGGTGCCCCTCCCGGAACAAAAAGGCGAGAAAGAGAGGCAACAGGTGGAAGCTCCAAGACAGAAAGGAGATAAAAAGCAGCAACAACAGCAGCTGCATCAACACAAACAGCAACAGCTCCGGCAGCCAGAAGAGCAACAACCCCTACAGTCGGAGCAGCAGCAACCGGAACAAGATCAAATGGAGGTAGAACAAACACCTCCACCTAGAGCTACATCCCTCAAGAGGTCAAGGGAGGAAGATGATGAAGAACCTCCACAAAGGCATCATGACCGTGGTAGGGCGGAGAAGGTCATGGAGCAGTCCAGGGCAATCTCCGTCCCTGCTTCGTTCAAAAATACCCAAGAACCAACAAGAACCAGACGTCATTCTTCTTCCCCTTCCAGTACTACCCACCCTTCTCCCTCCACTCCTCCCCGTAATTCAGTTTCCACCTTTCCCCTCTCACCCACTTCCTCCCCTCCTCATCCATCAAGGGAAAAGAAGAAAAGAAAGAGAAAGACCTTTGCTGGTCCGGAATGGATCTGCAAAATAGATAAAGAGGAATACAAAAAGGGCCTCCCCAAACAGAGGAAAACCCTTCTAGGTGGACTCTACAAAATGGAGACTATAGAGGGGAAAAACATCGAAGACCCTCAAAATTTCCCCCGAGCTCCAGGTGTAATAACTTGCATAAGAGAAACCGGGAACCAGCTCGAAGTATGGAATCACCTATACGAAGCGAGGGCGGCGTTCCCGAATATAAGGATGTTCGAACTGGAGAACCACAACTTAAAAAATCTAAGACAATTTTGCTCTGGGAGGGTCCCAGTTTTACTCCACCCCTCCTTATATAGAGCCATCAAATTAACCTACCCCACGGACGTCGGCGGGATTGTCACAGAAGGACGGATGACGTCGGAGTTAGGCGTGGGGAGCCTGGGACAATCCGTCGGGGTCCTTTCACCCGCAGATTTCCGTCCTGTATGTGAGTAGGTTCATTGCACTTCTGCTTTTCTTTTTTGCAGGCTTAGAAGATGTCTATTAAGATAGCAACTTTAAATGTGAGGGGCTTAAGGGATCGGGGTAAGGCTGCCCGCCTGCTCCGGGACCTTCTGTCCCTGGATGTGGATGTTGCCGCGATTGAGGAGACCCACTTTGTTTGCAGTTCCGATGCGTGTGTGCTGGACGATGACTTTGTCGTCTATTCAGCATATGGGGACCGTTCTGCCAGAGGAGTTTCTTTGCTTGTCAGGCGTACTCTTGATGCGAAGGTGGACCTTGTGCATACCGATGCCGAGGGCCGGTTGATCGTGGCCGATATTGCCGTGAAAAGTGGTTCGTTCCGGGTCGTTGCGGTTTATGCGCCCAACGACCGGGAGGAGCGGGTCTCGTTCTTTCGGCGGTTGGGGCCGTTCCTGGTGGATTCAACGCGCCTAGTTTTAATGGGGGACTGGAATGCCATCCTGGACCCCAAGTTAGACAGGGGGCGGGGAGCTAGCGGGAGAAGGGGCGATCGTAGCCTGGTTGATCTGATCGACGATTATGGTTTCGTCGATAGATACCGGGTCGATCATCCCGGGGGGAAAATGTGGACGTGGGCTCTTAATTGGCCTTGTGACAAGGTAGTCAGCTACCTTGACAGAATGTTAGTTAGAAGAGCCGACATAGATCTGTTAGATTGCCCTACGTTCCACTGGGTAGGCTATTCGGACCACAAACTCGTTTGTGCCCGGGTGGCGTTAGACGGTAGGCCTAGAATGGCTGGTTACTGGAAGTTCAATCTGTCCTTACTGGACAGGGAGGACTTTCGGGAACAGCTAATTAGACTAGTGCAGCGGGAGCTAGTGGGGGCAGTTATCGGGAATAGGTGGTGGGAACGCCTTAAAGGTAGGATTAGGTCCTTCACCACTGATTTCAGCAAACGGCTCACTCTAGATAGAGCTGATAAGGTGAAGACGCTTAAAGCTAGTTACACCCGGGCGGTGGCTGGGGGGGATCCCCTAGAGATAGCCTTAGCTAAGGAGGCCCTGGATCGTTCGAATAGCGAGCGGTACATGGGCCAGGTAATTAGACATAAGTTAAGCAAGATGTCTTCCGAAGCGGTGAACTTGGGCGCAGAGCTGCGCAGGGAAGAGGTCCGTCGAGGTGGCGATCGTTACATTCGTGAAGTCGAATCCCCGGAGGGGCGTACTCTTCGGGCCACTGACGACATGTGCGGGGCGTTTCGGCGCCATTTCGAGAGCCGGTTTACCAAGGAGCCTGGTCTCCGTGAGGAGGAGTTTCGTAGCTATTTGGCTGACTTTCCTCGGCTTTCGCCGACTGAAGCGGCTAGCTGCGAGGGAGAGATCACGGAGGGCGAAGTCTACGCGGTTTTGAAGAAGGTCGGCAGAGGCAAGTCGCCCGGTTTGGATGGTTTGCCCTATGAATTGTACTTGAGGCTGTCGCACATCTTTGTTCCGATTTTGACTGCAGTGTTCAACAACTGGTTTCGGTCGGGGTCCATCCCCGACCGGATCACCAGGGGCGTGATCACTCTGTTGAAAAAGGACAAAGGTGGTGGGGGGAAACTAGATGACTACAGGCCCATAACTCTGCTAAACACAGAGTTAAAGATTATGGCCAAGATCCTGCAGGAGCGTTTGCAGTCAGTTGCCGAGTCTCTGTTGGGACCTGAGCAGACTTGTTCTGTGAGGGGCCGAACAATTCAGAGCAACCTGCATCTGATCCGCACGATCATAGAGGGTGTAAAAGACGACGAGCAAGCCGCGCTGATCAATTTGGATCAGTCCAAGGCATTTGATAGGGTCGACCATCGCTACCTTGCTGCTGTCCTGCAGGCCGCTGGATTCGCACCCAACTTCTGCCACTGGATTAGCCTCCTGTATCGCTCCCCCAGTGCTGTGGTACAGGTGAACGGAAGGTTGTCGGACGCGTTCGTGCTGTCTAGGTCGGTTCGTCAGGGTTGTCCGCTGTCGCCTCTCCTTTATGCTTTGGCGTTGGAGCCTCTCCTTCGCCGGCTGAAGGACGAGACCGGCAGTCCGGCCCTACGCGGAATCGCCGTTCCTGGAGGGGCTCGAGCCAGGGTTTCCGCGTACGCCGATGACGTATCTGCTTTCGTGTCGTCCCGGGACGACATCGAGGCGGTACAGAAGGCGCTTGATCGGTACGAGAAGGTGACAGGGGCCAAGATAAACCGCGACAAGTCTTCCGGCTTGCGGTTAGGTGCCTGGAAGGGGGTCGCTCTTCCGGGCCGCTTCGGTTGGACGGATGGACCTGTCCGCATTCTTGGAGTGTGGTTTGGACCGGACCTCCAGCTGGAGAAGAATTGGTCTGAAGTACTTGCAAAGGTCTATTCCGCCGGCAAGACTTGGAATCGACGGCGGTTGTCCGTGAAGGGAAGGGCGGAGGTGTGTGTTACATACATTCTCCCCCTGATTCTTTATCGATTGTCTGTACTTCCTCTCTGTGAGACCCATCGGAAGGCGCTCGAGCGATCGCTATCCTCCATTTTATGGAGGGGACGCGCGAACAGGGTCGACAGACGAGTCTGCACTAAACGTCCGTGTCATGGGGGGCTGGGAATGCCGCACCTCTTGAGTCACATCCGTGCCTCTAGGTTGGCTTTCCTACGCCGCGCATTGACTGGGAGAGATCCGATTCTGGAGGGGATTGTTAGGGACGCCTTCCCTAGCCTTACCATCAGTCCCCCCATCTCGAGGGTTGAGCGCCGTTGTAGACCCCGGGACGAGTCGGATTTCATCCGCGAGTGTCGGTCGGCCTTGAAGGCCATTCCCCGGTCCAGTGACCTTTCACGGCCTAGGAAGGTCTTCTATCGTGGATTAGTGGAGGGGCCCGCGAAGGATTCCCTACGTGATACGCTCGGCTTGTCGGAGGAGGAGTATCGCTCCTACTGGTCTTGGGCGCCAGCGGCGGATTACCTCAGTAACCCTGAGTTTTCGCTTACCTGGCGATTGGCTCGGAATCGGCTGCCTCTCAACGACAAGGCTTTCATATGGGGTTTGGCGGATTTGCCAGACTGTGAACGGTGTGGTCTTGGCTTAGAGGAAACGGCTTCGCACGCCTTCTACCATTGCCCCCGGGTCCGCCCCTTATGGGACCATGTCGGCGAGCTGACGGCTCGTCTCGCTCCCGAACAGCTTGTGTCCATTGATCGCGCATACGCGTGTGACAATGTGTCGCCCCCGTATTCCGGGGTGAAACGAATGGTGTTTCTGACGCTGCTGGCCACGGCTCGAATGGTGATTTGGACGACGCGAAAGGAGGAAGTCTTGCGGGGCAACCATCTTTCTCATCAGCATCTGATCCTATTCTTTGAGCATCAGCTCAAGATGAAGATTAGATCTGATAGAAAACGATTGCATTCGACAGTCTTTAGCGAAAGGTGGGTAAAAGAGGCGAGCTTGGTTCGTGTGACCGGGGCTAGCCTTGATTTTCTCTTCTAGGTCAACCTATTGCACATCGGGGTGGCTTCCTGTGGAACCCTCCCCTTGGTTAGGATTAAACAAGCTTCAGTGTACCTAGTTAATGTGAGTAAGTGTTGTTCCTGGCCTGCTACCCGGCTACTCTTTGGTTATGATCCAAGTCGAGATTCCCAACCTCCCCAGTTTGTTTTTAACCCTCCTTTTCATCTCGACTGGGTCAGCTGTATATTTCCCCATTCCCGCATAATATTTTATCCTTTTTCCCCACTCCCTTAGCGAGAGAGCTTCTTGATTCTGTCCCCTGGGCAGAATACAGCGGCCTCTCTATTTTGAGGGTTGGACAGTCCCCTACTAACATCTGTTATGTTTAGTTTAATTTTTGTGTTTATATTTATTTGATTATTGGGTTCATCTCCCCTCCCCTCTCATTCTATCATTATTAGAATTTTAATGTATAGCATGTATTTCATCATCAAATTTTTATGGTGTGGGGCGCGTTTTTTGTAGGACCCCCTGGTAAGAATGTGGTATTATGGTGCATGAGAGAACGATTGGTGATGGATGAGTTCTTGTGGTGAATGGGTAAATTGTATTGTATGAATGGGTCGTGAGTCTGATTAGCTAGGTATAGGATAGTTAGTTTGGACCAGCCTTTACCCCTCCCCTTCTTCGGCCACGTGCCACAATTGTAAATTTTTACAATAAATATCGTGAGCTTCGCGACGGTTTTGACCTTTTGTTTGATATTTTTGACTTGGGACGAACCTTTTTTTTGCTGCTAACGATTTTTCTTTCAGTGCTTCAAGAACTTTTTGGACGAGCTTCTGAGGATTTTTTCTGATAAGTTATTCTTTAAGTTTTATTTTTTTTGATTTTATTCTTCTATTTCTTTTTGTTTGTTTTATTTTTGGGGCTTCGGCCCTCATAATTTTTATTTTAGTCCGGTTTGACAAAGTCTTACCGGACGATTTCTTTTTTATTGTTTATTTCTTTCTAGTTGTTTTAGAGAAAAAAAAAAGTCAGCACAGTATTTGAAAAAAAGAAAAAGAAAACTTTATTTTTTTTCCTTTTTATTAGCGACTTCGGTCGCATTCTCTCGTCTCGTTTTTGGTTTAACTAGTTTGTTTTTTGTTTTGCATTTTTATTTTCTTTAGCGGCTTTGGCCGCAAACCTTTATTTTTTTTCTGGTTGTAAACCAGACTTTTTCTTTTCCTTTCTTTTTCTTTTTGTACATTTTCGTGAATTTTTAAAAAAGAGAGAGGAGTTTCTGTTTTTGTTTTTTGCTTTCGGCTGCCTTTGGGCGCCATTTAGATTTTTTTTTCCTGTTTAATTTTTTTTGTCTTTTAATTTTCCCAGTTTATTTATTTTTAAAAAAAAAAAGTTTTTTTGTCTTTTTTTCCCTTCTTTTAATTTACTGGTACATCCAGGCTTATTTGTTTAATTTTTTTTTTCCCTCCCAAAACTCCTTTCCCCAAATTTGGTGATTACATTTAAAAAGACCCGCAGGTGGTAGTCTCCACGTTTTTCAATATGGCCGACGGTGCCAGTCGGGCCAATATAAAAAAGGACCTTTTTGGGACGGCTGCTAAAGCCAACCCCCCTGATAATGCTGCCAAGAAGCGGGCTGATGGTAGCCCCAAAGCTGACCGTACTAGTAGCTCCAAGAAGGGAGAAGCTAGTAATAAGAATTTTGAGGTGCCAAAGGAGGCACAAAAGACAGCCGAGGAATTGCCCTCATGCTGGAAGTCCCCACCAAGTTGTATTCTGAACATGGCGGATTTCCTGGATAAGGCGAAAAGTTACGCCCATCTTGTAAATAAAGATGGGTTCGTCGATGTTGTCCAGGAGCTCGATGTGTTCACAAAAAGAATGGTGACCGTTTTTGTGGTGGACAAAAAAACCAAAAAGATTTGTCGCTCCACTAAAGACACAGTGATTAAATCACTTTTGTCCCTGGGGATAAAACCCCAAAGAGTAATTAAGGGTAGAGGGTTCTTCATGTGGGACATTCTGCTGCCCACACCAGAAGATTGCCTAGACATGGCAAAAAAAGAATTGATCACAAAAGATCTAATACTAAGAACGGAATATGAAGGCCGAAGACGGACCAGGGTGGCCGTGTTCGAGGTTCCTCCTCAAATTTCGGGAGAGCTTCTGGCTGCATTTTTTATGCAGTACGGCCAAATTTTAGGGGCTCTCTCCGACAATTTGAACGGGGGATGGACTTTTGATATCATGCTTGATCAAGAGGCCTTCAAGTCTGTCCCCAACTGTTTGGTGTTTGGTGACCGGAAAATGCCGGTCATAGTGACCGGTAGGAGACCAACTTGCTGGAGGTGTGGAGAGACTGGTCACCTTTCCTCCTCCTGCCCAGGGAAGAAGGCCCCTGGAGTTCCGGTCACAGGCGACCAAAATACCCCCTTGGCCGAGAAAGTAAAATCCGCGGCGCCTGTAGTGGGCCTAGCTGCGGGGCGTACTGTTGGGGAAAATCCCTCGGTTGGGTCCAGACCCACATTACCCTCAAATCCGACGCCTGCCACAAGTGTGGTTAAGGAGAAGGATGAGGGGGAATGGCGCCTCGTGGTTAGGGGCAAGGGGAAGACCCAAACAGCGGTTCCTCAGTCCCAGCATGACCCCGGGGACATTGTCACCTACAGCCCCATTCCCTCTACCAGCTCTGAGGGCGACGCCTCGGCGTCTTATGCTGAAACTGCTACTGTAGCCCAAAAATTGAACGAACCAAGTTGGCAGAAAATTTTGGACATAAAAAAGTTGAAAGAAAAAGTGGAGGCCAAGCGGGCTAAAAATAAAAAATCGCTGGGGGTACCGGGCCCCCTATCCTCTGCCCCGTCTTCCCCTCCATCACTTAAATATAAATTCACAAAACCACCTCCGCCTAAATCTTTGACAAACTCTCCAGTGAAATCTCTTCGTTCCTCCAAACCTTCACCCGTAAAGACACCTTCCGGCATGACTCCATCAACTACACCGAGAGACACTCCTATGCATACACCCACTCACTCTCCTCAGAAAAAAAGAAACAGAAGTCCGGATACTCAATCAACTACGGACAAGAAAAAAAAGAAAATAAAACCACCATATCTCCCGGGGGAAGACGTCTGCCGCGTATCCCGGGATCAGGCTGACAGGGTCTTCGGGCAAACTAAGAACCCGATGCCCTTAAAAGTTCTCTGGAACTTCCGGCACATCAAGGGTGTAGATGTGGAGGTGCCGGAAAATTTTGAGGCCCGAAATCAACTAACCGTGGTGAGAACTGGCCCGGGTACGCGGGAGATATGGGGCATGATAGAGGAGGCTAAGGCCTCCTTGAAAGTGGTGCCCCCAGCAGTAGTTCTCCTTGAGGAAAACTTAGACGAAACTAAAAAGTGTAAAGGGAGGGTCCCTCTTTATGTTCACCCATCCCTTTATAGGGCTCTTAAGTTAACTTATCCCGCGGACATCGGTAGCTTGTCCCAGAGTGATACTCTCGATACTGAGATGATGTCAGGTTCGATGGGACAAGCTGTCGGTGTCCTCACCCCAGCCATGTTCTATCCTGAAGGACAACCCTAATTCGATTGACAATGTCTCTCTGGTTAGCTACGTTGAATGTCCGGGGCCTGAGGTCCGATTCTCGCAGGGCGAGGCTCACTCGTGACCTTCAGCGCCTCGGGGTGAATGTATGTTGTATACAAGAGACCCGGTTTTCTTCTCATGATCGTGAGGACATACTGTCTAAGGGGTTTGCCCTTTATTCAGCCTGTTTTGATGGTCGTTCGAGGGGTGTCTCTTGGCTAGTGAGCAGGTCTTTGAAGGCTGCTTGTACCCTTGTCTTCGCGGATCCGGCGGGCAGACTTTGCGTGCTGGATGTTACCATAAAGGATAAGGTTCTACGTCTCATTGGGGTTTATGCGCCCAATACCCATTCCGAGCGGCCTGCTTTGTTTCGGCAGATCGCGCCGTTCTTGACGACGTCTCGTCGGGTAGTTTTAGCGGGGGATTGGAATGCCGTCCTTGACCCCGATATAGATCGTATAGGGCAAAAACAAGGTACTAACAACCCGGATGTGAAACCGTTTCGGGACTTTATCGATGAGTTTGATCTTGTCGATAAGTTCCGGAATGAACACCCTCGGGAGGTAGCATGGACTTGGACAACTAGTGGCAACTCGGCTCCCGGGACGCTTGCGAGCTACCTGGACCGGGTCTTAGTTAGGAGAGTCGACGTAGGGCTCTTAGGGTGTCCAAGTTTCCATTATATAGTTTATACGGATCATAGGCTTGTCCGGGTCCGTGTAAACTTAGATAAGCCTAAGGTTAGATTGGCTGGTTACTGGAAATTGAACTGTTCACTTTTTGGTGATCAGGGTTTCCGGGACCAGCTGTTACTAACCATCCAAAGGGAATTGACGGGAGCGGTTGTGGGAAACGCCTGGTGGGGAAATCTTAAATCTAAAATTCGAACGTTTGCTGCCGATTTTAGTCGTCGACTCAATCTAGATAGATTAGCGGCGCAAACTGCTTTAGAAGATAAAGTCGATCGGGCAGTGAAATCCCGTGTTAGTGGGGACATAGCTTTAGCTAAGGCAGAGTTGTCCTCCTTGCTTATCAAGAAGGATCAAGCTCTGGTAGTTAGGGCTAGGTTAAAAAGAATGTCTTCTGAGGCAACGAATATGGCCGCTGAACTGCGTGCAGAGGAAAATCGAAGCGCGTCTAAGCGACATATCGCATGCGTCACGTTGCCGGATAAGCGGACCGTGACTACAAACGCGGGCATATGTGAGGTGTTTCGGGACTACTTTCAGGATCTTTTCACCAGGGAGCCCGGTCTGAGCTCTGCTCAGTTCGACGCCTATTTAGCTGACTTTCCCTGCCTTTCGGCAGCTGAAGCGGCTAGGTGCGAGGGTCCCATAACAGAGTCGGAGATCTGGGAAGCGCTGAAGCAGGTTGGCCTGGATAAGTCTCCGGGACTAGATGGTCTTCCCTACGAAGTTTACTTGAGGTTGTCGCACGTTTTTGTGCCTTTGCTGGAGCTGATTTACAACCACTGGATGAAGCAGGGGTCTTTACCCCAACGCTTCACCAGGGGTGTGATCAAGCTGCTGCGTAAGGACAAGAACGGTGGGGATGGGTTAGGGAACTTTCGCCCTTTAACGATGTTAAATACGGACTTAAAGATTTTGGCGAAGATCTTAGCCAACCGTTTGCAGCTTGTCCTGTCTAGTCTGATTGGCCCTGAACAGACTTGTGCTGTGAAGGGTAGGACTATTCAGGATAACCTTCATATGGTACGCTTGATCTTAGAACAAGTCGACAGTGAAGCCGCGCTGATCAATTTAGATCAGTCCAAGGCCTTCGATAGGGTTGACCATCGATTTCTGGAGGCTGTCCTTTCGGCAGCCGGTTTCAGAGCCGACTTTCGCTCCTGGATCCGACTTTTGTATGCGACTCCCGGTGCGCTGGTGGAAGTGAATGGGGTAAGATCGAAGCCTTTCGTATTGTCTCGCTCCATTCGTCAAGGTTGTCCGCTCTCGCCTCTGCTTTACGTTCTTGCGTTGGAACCTTTCCTTCGCAAGTTAAAGGCGAATCCGGTCCTGCGCGGAATTTCCCTGCCTGGGGCTTCCACCTCAGCCAGGTATTCTGCCTATGCTGACGACGTTTCGGTTCTTGTGTCGAGCAGAGCCGAGATTGACGTCGTCAGCAAAGAGATCAGTGGGTATGAGATGGTGACAGGGGCCAAGATCAACCGCGATAAGTCTTTGGGCTTGCGGTTGGGTGCGTGGAAGGGAGTTTCTCTTCCCGGACCTTTCCTCTGGACGGATGGGCCGATCAAGATACTCGGCGTCTGGTTCGGTCCTGATCTCCAGTTGGAAATGAATTGGTCGGAGGTGCAAGGGAAGGCCGAGATCGCGGGTAAACTGTGGTCTCGGAGGAGACTTTCCCTGAAGGGAAGGGCGGAGGTATGTGTTTCACACATATATCCGATCCTCCTTTACCGACTGTCTGTGCTTCCACTCCCGTATGCCAGACTAATGTCATTAGTCCGGACCTTGTTCTCTTTCTTGTGGAGAGACAAGGCCCCTATGGTGTGTCGCGAGATCTGTTGCCTTCATCCCTCTGAGGGCGGTCTGGGTATGCCTAGCATTGAGATTCGTCAATATATGCTTCGCATTACCTTTCTAGACCGAATGTGTCGCGGATTGGATGAGGTGGGCACCTTTTGGAAAGAAGATGTCCGAAAACATTTCCCATCCCTGAGAAGTGTGCACTCGTGCGAGGTGGAGGCTGGCCGTACACCTCGTGCCGAGTGCTCCTTCTACCGCGAATGTCGTAGTGCTTTGAAGCTCCTCTTGCGGACGACGGATGGCCTCTCCGACGCCCAGGCGTTGTCTCGTAAGGCATTGTATCAGTTGTTAGTTAGGGGGTCCGTTCAAGATGGTCTGATCGACGAGCTCGGTCTTACGAAGCAGGAGGCTCGCTCGATATGGCCTTGGGCGCCTGGGTTGAAATGTCTCAATAACGATGAGGCATCACTCACCTGGCTGATGATTCGTGGGGCCCTCTGGGTCGGCAAGAGACTTTGTTCAGCAGGTTTGGAGAAATATCCAAACTGTCGTCGCTGTACTGGCGAAGTCGAGACCATTGGTCACGCCTTTTTTCAGTGCAAGACGGTAGTGCCGTTGTGCAAGTTTGTTGAAGGCCTCATGGTTCGCATGCTGCAGGGAAAGTTCTTTGTCCTGGAAGCCAGTTCTGTTTGTAGCAATGTGGTGCCGCAATTGACGAAGGCTGAACACTATGTGTTCTGTTGCTTACTAGGGATTATGAGAGTCGTGATTTGGACGACGCGTCAGAAGGGATTCCATGAGGGCGAGAAGTTCACCTCTTCCCAACTGATCTTGTTCTTTGAGCATCAGCTTAAAGTCAAGATTAGGACGGAAAGGCGGCGGCTCCCTTCATCGGAATTCGGCAAAAGGTGGGTGAATCTTGCGCGAATGTGTAGAGTGAAAGGGGCTGACCTAGAGTGGCACTTGGATGTCGGTTAGGTACAGAATTTTGTCCTAACAGGGTTGAACATAGGCAACCCACCCAGATTTTAGGTTAGACTAGGTTTTCGATTTTTGAATCTTTAGTTTTCCCTTTTTTCTAGTAAACTTAGCTAGGGTATGCATGCGCATTGGTCCCTTTTATTTCTGTCCCTATTTTCCTTTTGTTTTAATTCCCCATCCCCTCCCTCGTTAGGTGGTCAGTGACTTCAGTTCTCTGGTGGATGCGGGGCGCCTTTCGTTTCGTGTGTGTCCTTTTTCGTATTTGTTGTTGTGTATGAATGTGTGTGTGTCTGTGTGAATGCTTGGAGGAATGAATGTTTTTTTTTTTTTCTCATTTTTCTTAGCCCCGCATTGATTTCGTCTAGTTAACTGATTTTGCTGCCACATTTATGGTTTGTGGGGGGTTTTACTACTAACACAGTTTTGTTTAGTTCTTATTGTAAATACTTAAGTCATATGTATATACTCATTTGGGGATCTTTTAAAAGTTGTTGTTTTATTGACCCTCCCCCCACAGACAATTTTTGTACATAAGGGGACTAGTTAGGACTTCATAGAGAATTTGAGGCATTATGGTGGACGTAGTAAGAAAGGTAGGTTTGAATGTGTTGTTTTGGTGATTGGAATATTGTTAGTTTGTTTGGGTCCGTGTCTGGGACTAGCTAAGTTTAGATTTAAGACAGAAGAAGACCGTCATTCCCCATCCCCTTTTTAGGCCTTGTGCCACATTTTATACACATTTGTATAAATAAATATTGTGAGCTTCGCGACGGTTTTTGACCTTTTGTTTGATATTTTTGACTTGCGACGAACCTTTTTTTTTGCTGCTAACGATTTTCCTTCAGTGCTTCAAGAACTTTTTGGACGAACTTCTGAGGATTTTTTCTGATAAGTTATTCTTTAAGTTTTATTTTTTTTTTGATTTTATTCTTCTATTTCTTTTTGTTTGTTTTATTTTTGGGGCTTCGGCCCTCATAATTTTTTTATTTTAGTCCGGTTTGACAAAGTCTTACCGGACGATTTCTTTTTTATTGTTTATTTCTTTCTAGTTGTTTTAGAGAAAAAAAAAAAGTCAGCACAGTATTTGAAAAAAAGAAAAAGAAAACTTTATTTTTTTTTCCTTTTTATTAGCGACTTCGGTCGCATTCTCTCGTCTCGTTTTTGGTTTAACTAGTTTGTTTTTTGTTTTGCATTTTTATTTTCTTTAGCGGCTTTGGCCGCAAACCTTTATTTTTTTTTCTGGTTGTAAACCAGACTTTTTTCCTTTCTTTTTCTTTTTGTACATTTTCGTGAATTTTTAAAAAAGAGAGAGGAGTTTCTGTTTTTGTTTTTTGCTTTCGGCTGCCTTTGGGCGCCATTTAGATTTTTTTTTCCTGTTTAATTTTTTTTTGTCTTTTAATTTTCCCAGTTTATTTATTTTTTAAAAAAAAGTTTATTGTCTTTGTTTCTCTTCTTTTAATTTACTGGTACATCCAGGCTTATTTGTTTAATTTTTTTTTTTTCCCTCCCAAAACTCCTTTCCCCAAATTTGGTGATTACATTTAAAAAGACCCGCAGGTGGTAGTCTCCACGTTTTTCAATATGGCCGACGGTGCCAGTCGGGCCAATATAAAAAAGGACCTTTTTGGGACGGCTGCTAAAGCCAACCCCCCTGATAATGCTGCCAAGAAGCGGGCTGATGGTAGCCCCAAAGCTGACCGTACTAGTAGCTCCAAGAAGGGAGAAGCTAGTAATAAGAATATTGAGGTGCCAAAGGAGGCACAAAAGACAGCCGAGGAATTGCCCTCATGCTGGAAGTCCCCACCAAGTTGTATTCTGAACATGGCGGATTTCCTGGATAAGGCGAAAAGTTACGCCCATCTTGTAAATAAAGATGGGTTCGTCGATGTTGTCCAGGAGCTCGATGTGTTCACAAAAAGAATGGTGACCGTTTTTGTGGTGGACAAAAAAACCAAAAAGATTTGTCGCTCCACTAAAGACACAGTGATTAAATCACTTTTGTCCCTGGGGATAAAACCCCAAAGAGTAATTAAGGGTAGAGGGTTCTTCATGTGGGACATTCTGCTGCCCACACCAGAAGATTGCCTAGACATGGCAAAAAAAGAATTGATCACAAAAGATCTAATACTAAGAACGGAATATGAAGGCCGAAGACGGACCAGGGTGGCCGTGTTCGAGGTTCCTCCTCAAATTTCGGGAGAGCTTCTGGCTGCATTCTTTATGCAGTACGGCCAAATTTTAGGGGCTCTCTCCGACAATTTGAACGGGGGATGGACTTTTGATATCATGCTTGATCAAGAGGCCTTCAAGTCTGTCCCCAACTGTTTGGTGTTTGCTGACCGGAAAATGCCGGTCATAGTGACCGGTAGGAGACCAACTTGCTGGAGGTGTGGAGAGACTGGTCACCTTTCCTCCTCCTGCCCAGGGAAGAAGGCCCCTGGAGTTCCGGTCACAGGCGACCAAAATACCCCCTTGGCCGAGAAAGTAAAATCCGCGGCGCCTGTAGTGGGCCTAGCTGCGGGGCGTACTGTTGGGGAAAATCCCTCGGTTGGGTCCAGACCCACATTACCCTCAAATCCGACGCCTGCCACAAGTGTGGTTAAGGAGAAGGATGAGGGGGAATGGCGCCTCGTGGTTAGGGGCAAGGGGAAGACCCAAACAGCGGTTCCTCAGTCCCAGCATGACCCCGGGGACATTGTCACCTACAGCCCCATTCCCTCTACCAGCTCTGAGGGCGACGCCTCGGCGTCTTATGCTGAAACTGCTACTACAGCCCAAAAATTGAATGAACCAAGCTGGCAGAAAATTTTGGACCTAAAAAAGTTGAAAGAAAAAGTGGAGGCCAAGCGGGCTAAAAATAAAAAATCGCTGGGGGTACCGGGCCCCCTATCCTCTGCCCCGTCTTCCCCTCCATCACTTAAATATAAATTCACAAAACCACCTCCGCCTAAATCTTTGACAAACTCTCCAGTGAAATCTCTTCGTTCCTCCAAACCTTCACCCGTAAAGACACCTTCCGGCATGACTCCATCAACTACACCGAGAGACACTCCTATGCATACACCCACTCACTCTCCTCAGAAAAAAAGAAACAGAAGTCCGGATACTCAATCAACTACGGACAAGAAAAAAAAGAAAATAAAACCACCATATCTCCCGGGGGAAGACGTCTGCCGCGTATCCCGGGATCAGGCTGATAGGGTCTTCGGGCAAACTAAAAACCCGATGCCCTTAAAAGTTCTCTGGAACTTCCGGCACATCAAGGGTGTAGATGTGGAGGTGCCGGAAAATTTTGAGGCCCGAAATCAGCTAACCGTGGTGAGAACTGGCCCGGGTACGCGGGAGATATGGGGCATGATAGAGGAGGCTAAGGCCTCCTTGAAAGTGGTGCCCCCAGCAGTAGTTCTCCTTGAGGAAAACTTAGACGAATCTAAAAAGTGTAAAGGGAGGGTCCCTCTTTATGTTCACCCATCCCTTTATAGGGCTCTTAAGTTAACTTATCCCGCGGACATCGGTAGCTTGTCTCAGAGTGATACTCTCGATACTGAGATGATGTCAGGTTCGATGGGACAAGCTGTCGGTGTCCTCACCCCAGCCATGTTCTATCCTGAAGGACAACCCTAATTCGATTGACAATGTCTCTCTGGTTAGCTACGTTGAATGTCCGGGGCCTGAGGTCCGAGTCTCGCAGGGCGAGGCTCACTCGTGACCTTCAGCGCCTCGGGGTGAATGTATGTTGTATACAAGAGACCCGGTTTTCTTCTCATGATCGTGAGGACATACTGTCTAGGGGGTTTGCCCTTTATTCAGCCTGTTTTGATGGTCGTTCGAGGGGTGTCTCTTGGCTAGTGAGCAGGTCTTTGAAGGCTGCTTGTACCCTTGTCTTCGCGGATCCGGCGGGCAGACTTTGCGTGCTGGATGTTACCATAAAGGATAAGGTTCTACGTCTCATTGGGGTTTATGCGCCCAATACCCATTCCGAGCGGCCTGCTTTGTTTCGGCAGATCGCGCCGTTCTTGACGACGTCTCGTCGGGTAGTTTTAGCGGGGGATTGGAATGCCGTCCTTGACCCCGATATAGATCGTATAGGGCAAAAACAAGGTACTAACAACCCGGATGTGAAACCGTTTCGGGACTTTATCGATGAGTTTGATCTTGTCGATAAGTTCCGGAATGAACACCCTCGGGAGGTAGCATGGACTTGGACAACTAGTGGCAACTCGGCTCCCGGGACGCTTGCGAGCTACCTGGACCGGGTCTTAGTTAGGAGAGTCGACGTAGGGCTCTTAGGGTGTCCAAGTTTCCATTATATAGTTTATACGGATCATAGGCTTGTCCGGGTCCGTGTAAACTTAGATAAGCCTAAGGTTAGATTGGCTGGTTACTGGAAATTGAACTGTTCCCTTTTTGGTGATCAGGGTTTCCGGGACCAGCTTTTACTAATGATACAAAGGGAACTGACGGGTGCGGTTGTGGGAAATGCCTGGTGGGGCAAATTAAAATCTCAAATTCGAACGTTTGCTGCCGATTTTAGTCGTCGACTCAATCTAGATAGATTAGCGGCGCAAACTGCTTTAGAAGATAAAGTCGATCGGGCAGTGAAATCCCGTGTTAGTGGGGACATAGCTTTAGCTAAGGCAGAGTTGTCCTCCTTGCTTATCAAGAAGGATCAAGCTCTGGTAGTTAGGGCTAGGTTAAAAAGAATGTCTTCTGAGGCAACGAATATGGCCGCTGAACTGCGTGCAGAGGAAAATCGAAGCGCGTCTAAGCGACATATCGCATGCGTCACGTTGCCGGATAAGCGGACCGTGACTACAAACGCGGGCATATGTGAGGTGTTTCGGGACTACTTTCAGGATCTTTTCACCAGGGAGCCCGGTCTGAGCTCTGCTCAGTTCGACGCCTATTTAGCTGACTTTCCCTGCCTCTCGGCAGCTGAAGCGGCTAGGTGCGAGGGTCCCATAACAGAGTCGGAGATCTGGGAAGCGCTGAAGCAGGTTGGCCTGGATAAGTCTCCGGGACTAGATGGTCTTCCCTACGAAGTTTACTTGAGGTTGTCGCACGTTTTTGTGCCTTTGCTGGAGCTGATTTACAACCACTGGATGAAGCAGGGGTCTTTACCCCAACGCTTCACCAGGGGTGTGATCAAGCTGCTGCGTAAGGACAAGAACGGTGGGGATGGGTTAGGGAACTTTCGCCCTTTAACGACGTTAAATACGGACTTAAAGATTTTGGCGAAGATCTTAGCCAAACGTTTGCAGCTTGTCCTGTCTAGTCTGATTGGCCCTGAACAGACTTGTGCTGTGAAGGGTAGGACTATTCAGGATAACCTTCATATGGCACGCTTGATCTTAGAACAAGTCGACAGTGAAGCCGCGCTGATCAATTTAGATCAGTCCAAGGCCTTCGATAGGGTTGACCATCGATTTCTGGAGGCTGTCCTTTCGGCAGCCGGTTTCAGAGCCGACTTTCGCTCCTGGATCCGACTTTTGTATGCGACTCCCGGTGCGCTGGTGGAAGTGAATGGGGTAAGATCGAAGCCTTTCGTATTGTCTCGCTCCATTCGTCAAGGTTGTCCGCTCTCGCCTCTGCTTTACGTTCTTGCGTTGGAACCTTTCCTTCGCAAGTTAAAGGCGAATCCGGTCCTGCGCGGAATTTCCCTGCCTGGGGCTTCCACCTCAGCCAGGTATTCTGCCTATGCTGACGACGTTTCGGTTCTTGTGTCGAGCAGAGCCGAGATTGACGTCGTCAGCAAAGAGATCAGTGGGTATGAGATGGTGACAGGGGCCAAGATCAACCGCGATAAGTCTTTGGGCTTGCGGTTGGGTGCGTGGAAGGGAGTTTCTCTTCCCGGACCTTTCCTCTGGACGGATGGGCCGATCAAGATACTCGGCGTCTGGTTCGGTCCTGATCTCCAGTTGGAAATGAATTGGTCGGAGGTGCAAGGGAAGGCCGAGATCGCGGGTAAACTGTGGTCTCGGAGGAGACTTTCCCTGAAGGGAAGGGCGGAGGTATGTGTTTCACACATATATCCGATCCTCCTTTACCGACTGTCTGTGCTTCCACTCCCGTATGCCAGACTAATGTCATTAGTCCGGACCTTGTTCTCTTTCTTGTGGAGAGACAAGGCCCCTATGGTGTGTCGCGAGATCTGTTGCCTTCATCCCTCTGAGGGCGGTCTGGGTATGCCTAGCATTGAGATTCGTCAATATATGCTTCGCATTACCTTTCTAGACCGAATGTGTCGCGGATTGGATGAGGTGGGCACCTTTTGGAAAGAAGATGTCCGAAAACATTTCCCATCCCTGAGAAGTGTGCACTCGTGCGAGGTGGAGGCTGGCCGTACACCTCGTGCCGAGTGCTCCTTCTACCGCGAATGTCGTAATGCTTTGAAGCTCCTCTTGCGGACGACGGATGGCCTCTCCGACGCCCAGGCGTTGTCTCGTAAGGCATTGTATCAGTTGTTAGTTAGGGGGTCCGTTCAAGATGGTCTGATCGACGAGCTCGGTCTTACGAAGCAGGAGGCTCGCTCGATATGGCCTTGGGCGCCTGGGTTGAAATGTCTCAATAACGATGAGGCATCACTCACCTGGCTGATGATTCGTGGGGCCCTCTGGGTCGGCAAGAGACTTTGTTCAGCAGGTTTGGAGAAATATCCAAACTGTCGTCGCTGTACTGGCGAAGTCGAGACCATTGGTCACGCCTTTTTTCAGTGCAAGACGGTAGTGCCGTTGTGCAAGTTTGTTGAAGGCCTCATGGTTCGCATGCTGCAGGGAAAGTTCTTTGTCCTGGAAGCCAGTTCTGTTTGTAGCAATGTGGTGCCGCAATTGACGAAGGCTGAACACTATGTGTTCTGTTGCTTACTAGGGATTATGAGAGTCGTGATTTGGACGACGCGTCAGAAGGGATTCCATGAGGGCGAGAAGTTCACCTCTTCCCAACTGATCTTGTTCTTTGAGCATCAGCTTAAAGTCAAGATTAGGACGGAAAGGCGGCGGCTCCCTTCATCGGAATTCGGCAAAAGGTGGGTGAATCTTGCGCGAATGTGTAGAGTGAAAGGGGCTGACCTAGAGTGGCACTTGGATGTCGGTTAGGTACAGAATTTTGTCCTAACAGGGTTGAACATAGGCAACCCACCCAGATTTTAGGTTAGACTAGGTTTTTGATTTTTGAATCTTTAGTTTTCCCTTTTTTCTAGTAAACTTAGCTAGGGTATGCATGCGCATTGGTCCCTTTTATTTCTGTCCCTATTTTCCTTTTGTTTTAATTCCCCATCCCCTCCCTCGTTAGGTGGTCAGTGACTTCAGTTCTCTGGTGGATGCGGGGCGCCTTTCGTTTCGTGTGTGTGCTTTTTCGTATTTGTTGTTGTGTATGAATGTGTGTGTGTCTGTGTGAATGCTTGGAGGAATGAATGTTTTTTTTTTCTTATTTTTCTTAGCCCCGCATTGATTTCGTCTAGTTAACTGATTTTGCTGCCACATTTATGGTTTGTGGGGGGTTTTACTACTAACACAGTTTTGTTTAGTTCTTATTGTAAATACTTAAGTCATATGTATATACTCATTTGGGGATCTTTTAAAAGTTGTTGTTTTATTGACCCTCCCCCCACAGACAATTTTTGTACATAAGGGGACTAGTTAGGACTTCATAGAGAATTTGAGGCATTATGGTGGACGTAGTAAGAAAGGTAGGTTTGAATGTGTTGTTTTGGTGATTGGAATATTGTTAGTTTGTTTGGGTCCGTGTCTGGGACTAGCTAAGTTTAGATTTAAGACAGAAGAAGACCGTCATTACCCATCCCCTTTTTAGGCCTTGTGCCACATTTTATACACATTTGTATAAATAAATATTGTGAGCTTCGTGACGGATAACCAACTGCCAAACAACTCCACGTCACTCATACTTTTGAAGTTACAAAGTTAAATTTATTTAACACGAAACAACTCCAATACACTCACACACCAACCTCTGAAATTACTCCTGAACTTTTACCAATTTTAGAACTCACAATTCCAAACTTTATTCTTCTGAATTACAAGTTCAATATTACAGTAAAAGGTAAATTACTTCTTAAGAACTTTCTGTTTAAAAGACACTTAATATTAACAACTTTAATATCAACATTAACGAACGATTAGAAGAAAGACATTCTGAAACCTAAAACATCATACATATTTGCCAACATAACATACACCAAATATTCTGCTTGTACATTGTTTTGAATGTTTTATTAGTTTCTAATTAAATATGTCTTGTTCGTAATATGAACTCTGGTACAAATATTTCCAAATCAAAGGGACACGACTCTGTCCTACCTTTTCTTTGCATGTTGTACACCAACCTAAATAAATCTAATTGTTACGTTTTAAAACAATTCAGCTGAATTTTGTATTTTATTTTGATGTTAGTGGAAATAGTTAATTGATTCTCAACAAATATTACCACATAATTAGCCCATCCACTACAGCCTTGTATATATATATATATATATATTATAGTGGGTCAGCCAATTTGTATTGGTTATAAATAGAAATAAAAACTGACCCTCTACTATTTTTACAATATCAAATGTAACAAAGACAACAACAAGAGAAATAATCAAGTAGAAGAAATTGTGAATTTGTTCAACAATAAATATTTTTTATAAACACAACAAATACATAATATATAGTGCAAAAGTTGATAAACACAATTGAGTTCTTTGGTGTGTGTTACTGAGAGAATTTGAGTTACTGTACTGTACGTGTGAAAATGAGAAGGTGTAGTTAGCTTTTTGTTTTTATAGGAAAATTAAACAGTTGGTTTTTTTGTATTAAATAGAAAAAAGTATTGTCTTTGACTCACTGATTGTTATAGAGTTATCGCTTTTTAACCAGAGATTCTCCTTGTGGAATAGAATATTTTGTGGGAGTGAGCGTTAAGCCTGGAAATGGTTGACAAGGTTTGTTGTATTGAAGATAAAGTTCGGCTCTTTTGCTGTGTTGATTTCCAATGAAATCAAGTGAATTGGTTCAATATTTTAAGTGCCCACTGACCAAGTCGCGTCGAAGTTTCGTTTTTATTAGTTCTCTTGGTCACGTGGGGAGGCCCGTGAACATGTTTACATTTTATGGCGTCAACTAGAGATCAAAATTTGGGTCGGTACCTTCGGACATAGTTGACGACACCTAATTAATATTTTACAACCAATCAAAATGCATCAGTTGTTATATTTGGTTGGGAACCTCTATGTGTTTAACTTACACAAAATTTAAGATTTTAAAAAAATGTAGGAATCTGATTCTACAATATATATTTGGTGCAGAGGAAATAAACACTTCTCTCATGATGATAAGACATTAACAGTAACTTGATGAAGGCAGAATTGCTACTAATGTCTTAGCATTGAGTAGGAGGAATTCCTGCTACAAAAATAAGAGAAAAGAACCCAAACTTAATAAGAAGTAAGTTTTATCATCAAAATCTTTGTTATTAATATTAAAGTCAAACGATTTTTTGATTTTTAAATTATATTTTTTTATCCTTATTAGAATTTTCAAAATTTTGGTTAATTCTTTTCTTACATCAGCAGGTGACCATAAATTAGTATAGGAAATTTTAGAGTCTTTTTGTGGTGAAAACACAGTGATTTTGGAAATTCTTGCAAAAAATGTAATGTCGGATTTTAAATAAACTCAGGGTTTATTCACAAATGAATGAAATATTTTAGAAATTTTTCTTTTTTAGAAAATCTCAGTAAAAATATTTTGTGTTACATCTGTTACCCAAATTTATTTAATTTTATGAAATTGAGAAATTAATTTTTGTAGAACTTTTTATATTAGTTATAAGCAGAACTCTTTGGAGAATTTAAATAATCAATTTTTCTTTTGTAAAACAGAACCCTAGTTTCATCTTCCCTGAAAAAGCAATAAAACTAAGACATTAATTAATTAGAAAAGTTTTTAATTGCTTTTATGAATGATATATTATGGACACTATTGTCTTCAGAAAATTTTTTGTAGAGGTTAGGTGATATTGCTGTTAATTAAAAACTATATTTACTGATTATAAATGGAAAAGCTTACTACAATTCAGCAACCTCCCTTAGCCAGTATTTTAAAAAGAATTTTGAATTTTCTTGTGTGTGTAGAATTAGATTTCTATATTCTCTGTTTTAAACCGGTTAAAAGATCACAGCTAAGTATTCTCAGTTTGTGCTGAACCCATTAAAATCGGCTCCAGAGTTCGTACGAAACAATGTTTTCTGATTGGTCCCTAAATAATAATGTCATGTTTCTGCCTACGTCCGTATGGCTGACCTCGAGTTGACCTGTTCATAGTTCAACGCGTCAAAACCATTGGTAAACATTCTTTCGAGCCTCTCACGTGATCAAGAAAATTCATAAATATGAAACTTCGACACGACTTAGTGAGTCCTTAAAATAATCAACTCGTCACACGAATCCATGAAGCCCAACTTCCTCGCTAAAAGTTAATTTTTATTAACATCAACCCGGATTGTGGAATTCAATTTCTTTTCAACTCATCTAGTGACTAATTCAACCAAGAAAATCAATATCTTAGCAACATAAAGTAAATCGTAACTATATCAGTTAAAACGAGACAACTCTACAGTAAGTCAAGCAATCTATTTCATTCAATTTCACCATCAACATAAGCTGTTTAATTCCTTATCAGATCTATGGCATAACACCTTTTATATTACCCTTGATCACACAACCAAGAACTCTAAAGTGTTTTAAACAACTTTATTATATTGTGTGTACTTGTTGTTATATTAAAATATTTTCTGTTAAAACAAATATATGCCTATTTGATTATTTCTCTTGTTGCTCTTGTCTTTGTTGCATTTGATTTAGTAAAAATAGTAGAGGGTCAGTTTAATTTGTATTTTGTCACCGATACTACGTGTATAAATGGGCGGATTTTTAAAATACTGACATTATTAATCAATAAGAGTTGGTAACTATAGTAAATTTAAAGCCAAAGTATCTAAGATTCAATAAAACATTAGATTTCTTAGAATATTTTCCTAAATATTTAACATTACTGGCTAGTTAAAGAATTATATAAAATAGGTGACCACGTGATATTTGTCAAGTAATTTTTACAGATAGAAAAAGTTTCCAAACATAAATATATTGAGATAGTTGTTGATAACTTCCAAACATAATCGAGATTGTTGTCGCCACGTTATAAAACACCCGCCATGTTAAAAAATTGCTTTTTTGCAATATTTTAAACTAAAAGTAATATTTGTTTCAAATCATATTGATTAGACTTTAAACCAGCTCCTCTTCCTCAAATAATGATTCAGAAAAGCATATTTTATTTTGAAAGATTTTTAATTAAATAGAATTATGTTGTGCTGAGAAATTTGTAAATATGGCTAAAATCAGCCATTTTTAGCAATTTAAAAAACTCATTCCAATCAATTTAAATTTGTTTTGAAATACAGCAAAGTATTTTGCTTATTGGAAATATTAAATTTATTCTATTAGCTTGAAATTAAAACTAAAATAAAAGCTTCAAGAAAGATTTTTCATTTTTAGAAATTCATTTTAAATCTTAGGTATATTGCTAAAATCGCTGAATTCAGTGTCATTTTTAGCCACCCGCCATCACATTGTAATTCTCATTCAAAAAAATCTTTCAAAAATAAAATATAGTTTTATGATGAAAGTGAATTTATTTGTTCTTGAGAATTGACAAACAAAATAATAAACATATTATTTACTGGAATGGTTGGCAAAATATTGGCTAACTGCTAATTGATTCAAACTTTATAACGCGGTAAAAAAGGATTTCTTTATATTTCTATATATTCTCTATATTTCGTTCACATATTTTAATAATTTAGTAAATGTTTATACATTTGAGAAAAATGTTTTCACATTTATTTCTTATTAAATTGGTAAATGATAAATATTGCATTGAATTAGTTTTAATTGTATTAGTTTTTTAGAATGTTGTAAATATAAAATTATTCCTGTAAATAAGCAATATAATAGTTTAATGCTTGTTGTAAATTCTCAAGAACAAAAAATGTATAAATTCACTTTCATCATGTGTTTAGGTTTTATTTCGATTCTAATCATCGCTTTTTAAAACAAACATTGCTAAAGAGTGAAGGTAGTTGAAAAAACAATATCATGGGAAGAAAAACCTGCCTGTCTTATGTTACGGCTTCCTGCAACTCGCCACCCATACCCACACAAAATCTTACACATAGCGACCTATCTCTCTAATAATATATGTAAACTCTAACCACTCTCTCTTTTGGTATGTAATAGCAGTTGCTGAACGCAAAGACAACAATTAGGTCAGAGTGATGACCACGGAAACATATGGAAACCAAAGTTAAAAATAGATTCTCATACACATGATGAATCGCGTGCCCAGATACGAACGATTGACCGGGAAACATTGACAAAACTCAGATGACAAATCTCGAAGGAAACAGTGTATATTAAATTCTCATGTGAATTGACTTTCTAATTTGAAGAAATGATGACCTCATCTCACATGAAACACAGAATTAAATGGAGACGAATCTTGTGTGAACAATTCCTCGTTCTCTTGTTACTGTCAAGCAAGAGAGATCACACGAGAGGAACTCTAATTTAACTTAACACTATGCAGCTTACATTAAGGGCACAGATGAATGGCAAAACGTGACCGTCACCTAAGAAATGCATATCCCTACATGCAAGCCACTGGGTGGCATGCCCACTAGCGTTTGCCGCTGGTGGCCCGCTGTCGTCTCGACAATGTTACCACTGGCGGACCGCTAGTGGCCCACCGGTGGCTTCCGCCAGAGGACCGGTGGCAACGGCCAGCAGGCCACTAGCGGCTTACGTGTAGGGATGTAATATACTTAATTGGGCGAAAGTTCCGAAGCAAGAATTCTGCACAGTTAAACCTATGACTTACACAGCATCAAATCTTCATAACCCAAAATACGATTTCTGCACTGCTGAAACTAAATGACCGGATAATGAACGCAATTTTGAAGTATGAAGGATAGATCAAAGGACACCACTACTCGAGCAAGTGAACTGGTTTGAAATTAAAAGAGACAAAGAGAGAGAAGGGAAAAGAGAAAACCTTATTTTATTTCAGAAAAAAAAACAAAAAAACTGAAGCTAAGTTGTTGTTTCAACTTTTGCCCTTATAAAATAATGCATGCATCTTTCCACACAGAAATGTATGTGTTGTGGTGTCCTCCCTCTAAAGACTCTTCCACCTACTATAAGATTAGTAGGAGAGAAGGCCTTGGGGGAGCAGTCAAATAGATTGAACGCTGTGTCAACCGACACACACTCGCTAGTCGTGTAATATTCTTCTGTTGTACTTAATGTTTAATATATGATATATCTTCAACACTTGTTTTGTTATTTCTTTAACCATTTACTTGGTCACAACAGTATGGCACACATCTTTCTACGGATTTTCATATCTGAATCTTTTTATGTTCTCTGGTTGTAATTAAATCTTGTTAATTTGTACATTCTTGTCATTGGTCACTTTTTGTTATCGTCCCAAAATCGTGTATTTGACCCTGCACTGAATCCTTCCACTGTGGAGTAGTAAGCCTGGGCGTCTTTTAGACGACAAGTTTTGTTTTTTTTTTAATTTTTTCTTAATTGGCCGTAACATAAATTGGGTGCTTGAAGCTAGAATTCTCTGCACCGAAAATACACGAGAAGAGAAATAGTGACGAACGGACGATAGATTAAGATGGCAGGGGTAGAAGTCTTTCTGAAAGAACTAACCATTGACAAATCAAGAAAATTAAAAAAACAAAAAAGAACGACGTGCCAGAAATAGGGAAATGCTTGGAAATAGACATTAGAAAGGCCATGAGAAAAAAACAAGCTTGGTGAGAGTAATAGCTGAGCACATGGTCAGCAATGACATATTTGAAGAAGAAATACTAAATCAATTACCGGTAGATGTGCAGAAAATGTCACGACCCCAAACTGAGTGAGAGAAAAGCAAATTAACCGAAAGGACAGAATTAGAAAAGTCATGTATTTAACAAGAAACTAGACACAGGGGGGTTTCGAAATAAACAGACAGGATAACGAGGTAAGACAGAAAGGGTCGACTTCACAAAGCAAGTTAGGCTCATACCTAAATTCCAGGAGGACGAAGTAGATGACTATTTCTCACATTTCTAAAAGACAGTTATTAATTTGAGCTGGCCGAAGAGTGCTTGGCCTATGTTGCTGTAAACAGTCTTATATAGGAAATCCCAAAAGGCGATAGAATATAGAGCAGACTATGACTTAGTAAGGTCGGTGATCCTGAAATTATGACCTTGTTCTTGAGGCATACCACCAAAAATTTAGAAATCACAGAAAATCAGAGGCATAAACTTACGTGAAGTTTCTAAGACAGAAAGAAACATACTTCGATCAATGGAACACGGCGAAAAATGTGGACAATGAATATGAAAAACTGAAACAGTTAATACTGGTTGAAGAATTCAAGAATTGTATAGCTGAGTAAATTAGAGTCGATACATATGAAAGAAAATCTGAAACTGCTTATGAGTTAGCGATGTTAGCAGCTGAATATGCAGTAACTGACAAGAGGGGTAAAGGCAGAGCTAATGTAGGAATCCAGACTTCGAGTAAAGTGAAACACGTGAGTTATGAAAAAGGCGGGAACATACAATCACTTAGAGATCGACTGACAATCGGGCGGGAAAGTAAACCGATGAGATGCCACCACTGTCGGAAGTCAGGGCAGAGAATAGCTTACTGTTGGTCTTGGCAGAACAATAAATTAAAGAGCTCATTACTAAACTGTTGTGGATTCCGAGATGAATTCTGTCTCCAAGGAATGACAAACGCAATAATTAAATATAAAAAATAAAATGTATTTACACAATCATACAAAGAGTAATACTGTTAGTAAGTCCAGGAACGTGGTTAGTAGCAAATACAGATAGATATATACAGTCTCGAAGTAGGACTTCCTTAGAGTCTCCGTGCTTGTAACTGACTTCTACAAGAGGTTACCTCACACTATCAAAGCAGATGGTTGCCATTGTAAAAAAAAACAAAAAAAAAAAAAAAAATCAAATTCCCAGATTTGGACAAAAAAAACCCCAGAATTATATAAAAATTTGAAAAACTTTTTCACCCTTTAATAGTCATTTCTGCTTAGTTTAATTTCTAATGTATATAAATGTAGGTAGAAAAAAGCAAATGTTGATAAAAAGTGAGAGTCACAATGCTTTTCCCCCCCCCATACTCCCCACTCCCCGGCTAGTCGCATGGTTTGGGTGTGTTATGCGCAGGCCCTCTCTAACAAGAGATTATATTGTGGATATAGACAACTTGGCCTGGTTTCATTTTGATGATAAGCTCTAGCTTCTTACTGGAAGATGAATTAGCTTAACTCAATTCTGATTTTCTCATATTGGTATTAAAATTCAGATAACCATGGCTCAGTTCAGATGAAGCAAGGTGTTTGTCCTTGTATTTATTGGATCCTGATTTAGCCTGGCTCAATTCAGATATGTCTACATTATTGTGTACATAGCCATTAGAATCTGAATTAGATGAGTTCATACAATTCTGAACATAGTTATCAGAATCTGAATTGACCTGGCTCAAGTCATATATATTTACATTGTTGTGTACAAAGCTATCTGAATCTGAATTAGCCTGGCTCAGTTCAGATGAGTTCACCTCGTTACATATGTAGCCATTTGAATCCAGATTTTCACAGTTCAATTCAGATACAGCAACTGGATTATCTCTATGGCTATTGGAATCTGAATTAGCATGGCTCAATTTAGAAGAATTCATCTTATCATATATGTAGCCATTTGAATCCAGATTCAATTCAAATGAAGCAGTGTCTTTATAGTTATTGGTGTCTGAACTAGTTTGGCTCAATTCAGATGAATTTATATTATTCTGGACATAGTTATCAGAATCTGAAGTGACCTGGCTCAATTCAGGTGAGTTCATCTCGTTACATGCATAACCATTTGAATCCAGAGTTGTGTTCCTGGATTCAGGTAAAGCAATGAAATCTGAATTACTTTGGTTCAATTCAGATAAGTCTTTCGAATCTATATTAGCTGAGTTTAAGTAAGAAGAAACAATGTTTTCTGTTCCTTGATAATTAGAATCTGAATTATCGTGGTTCAATTCAGATGTGCTTACATCATTGAGTATATAGCCATTAAGATCCTGATTGGTTTGGTTCAATTTCAGTTGAGGCAAATTTCTTTGACGATGATCCTCCTTATGAAGTACATTTGTTGATAGGATACCCATTTCTAATATTTCTCCTGAATTGTTATTGTTGGTGTTATTGCTTTTGGTTAGTAGAATTTCTTCCTCCTCAAAGTTATCAGAATTCCTGATTAATTTTGTTTGCGAATCACAATCGCTGGTTGTAGAACTAACTGTATAGTTTGCAATCTGAAGTAAGAAAAAAAAAGAAGAAAACAGTAGTAATTAGAATTATGTGTATGAAAGGTTTTTCTTCAATATCCTATTAGAATTCTTAGCAAAACCGTTATGCCCTAACAATACCTCATAAATAATAGACTATTCTGCTCTGATGAGTGGAACAACAGAAAAAAACATATCAGAGTTGTTACCTGATTTCAGTGAGACAATGAAAGGAAGAAAGAAGTGAAGATAAAAGTGTTTAACATCTGTTTCAGTGAAATGGTAAAAATTATCAATTTCAAATGTTTTTCATTTGTACCCCCTTACTTTGTCAAATAATGACCAGCATTTATATTTACAATTGTTATTACAATATTTTGTTAAAGTTGTTAAGCTCAAATATTTAATGATGTGATAGGGGAATTTCTACGAACATTTTATTGTCACAAAACCCACCATGAACTTAATGAAGCATTAACTTAAGAATTAACATTCATCAGAAAATTCAAATAAAAAAATGTTAATAGAATCAGGCTGTATTTAAAAAACAAAAAACAAATCTTATCTTCATTATTTACATTTGAACTAATATCCTCATCTTCATTATTTACATTTGGACTAATATCCTTATCTTCATTATTTACATTTGGACTAATATCCTTATCTTCATTATTTACATTTGGACTAATATCTTTATTTTCATTATTTACATCTGAATGAATATCCTCATCATTGTTGTTATTTATCACAACATTTTGACTGTTGTGTCCACTGTCTGTCTTCAGGTGTCTGTTGATCCAGGCAACTTTCAGGAAATTTCAAACTGATATTATTTAATTATTCTCAAGTCACTGTCCATTTCTAGAGATATATTGCCTTGTTCTCTTTAGTACTAGTCAGTTTTTGATAGTTCTGCTTCTACTAAGCCTGTACTACCCAGCTCAGGGATTGAACTCACAATTGCTATGCCAATTTGCATACTCATGTAGGATAATTAGGTGTTCTGTTAAGTGTCTATCACTAAAACCTAGAAATGTGGATATATCTATGTCTCTACCAAATTAATAATATCCCGATATATTATTATATAGTATTTTCTTCTTTATTCCAAAGTTTATTTCATCTAAACATTTAAAGATTATAACAGAAACATTTTATATATTCAGTGTATGGAGTTACTCCACTTACCTTCCTAAAAAAACACCACTAGAGGACACTTTCTAAGACTATAAATACACTGTAATTTTTTCTATCATTCTCTTTTTCCTATTTTAGGACACACTAGGGTGTAGGTTTATCATGAAAACACATACACATGTATGCAACTTCATTTTCTCTAAGATTTCTCCACATATCTTATAGACGCAATTCACTTGTCTTTAAATGTTTTCATGCATTCCATAGTTTTGTCACATATAACATCATTGTTTTTGTCACTCGCAGCAGTATAACTTTTTGTCTTGTTATATATATATATATATATATATATATATATATATGTCTTTAAATTCTTTGAAGAACATAGGGCCACAAGATATCATTGTGGTTTCTGTAACAAGCCAGTTTTTTTTTTAAGTGAGTAGGTTGTTAGCCAGCTGCACAACCCCCAACCTGGAGGATCAGGTTTTGAATTCAGAGTTGTCCTTCTCCTAGACCAGTTGCCACCCAAGGCTACATAATCTGGTCTGTTCTGCTATTTACCCATAGCTGTGGGGAGAAGAAGAGTATTCATACCTTTCCCAAGGGTATTAGCATGTAAGTAAATATAATGGATTTGAATGGAATTCGAACTCGGCTTTCTGATTCTTCAATCTGAGCTGCTAGCCATTACTCCACAGTGTTTCCACTTCTGTCTTGTTAATAATACATGATTGTTTGTTTGTATATATATTGGTTTTAGTTGTTTCTTAGTATTTTATTCTCCAGACTCATATACCGAATCTGTCATTTTTGTTGTGGGATAAACATTCCAGGACACGCGTGTTTTCCAACTTAAACACTCAACGTACAATACTCTTGCAACAGGTGTATCATAAAAAAAAGTGAAAAGAAAGCATACGAGAAACAAGCAGAAAAATAAGATGTTCATTAGAATGCAACTTAATTTGAAATCTGATGAAAATTTTATCATAAGTTGATAAAATTCTAATAACGACATTTGATAGTTTCTTTTATGTTATTAGGTGTGACAACCTAATAAAAAAAACAATGATGTTATGTGTGACAACATGAAATGACGCATTTTTTGGTTTGTTGTTGACCCGGTCGTCTAATGAAGTAACCACAGCTAAGTATATAAAAAAAATCTCGACTTATTCCAGACTCTTTTTTTTTCTTCAATATATTGTTACTCATAAGCCCAATGAAAATGATTACAATGAAATAATGTCAAGTAACCTTACTGTATGCTTCCCTGACTGGAAAAAAGAACCATTTTTGTATCAAATAATTACATGCAATAAAAAATGAGTACTCTTTGACAACAGTAAGAGAGTAAGCTAGTGGTTAGATGCAAGTGAATCCCCAAAACAATACTCGAAACCTCCACTGCACCCTAAAAATTTAATGGCTACTATATGGTGGTCTTTCAAAGGGGTTATTCATTATTCATTCTTGCCTCAAAGGAAAACAATAACTGTAACCTCATATTATGGAGAAATTGAGTGTATGCACAAAAAATTGAAAAAGAAAAATCCTAGACTTGTGAATAGGGATGGCCTAATTTTGCTGCACAACAATGTATGGCTGCATGTTTCTCAATCAACTGTTCAAAAGCTACATAGCCTGAATTATGAAACTTTGCCTCATCCCCTATATTTACCTGATATCTCTCCTACTGATTATCACTTATTTAAGCATTTTGAGCTTTTCATATGCAATAAAACATTCTCCAATAAGGAAAAGGTAATCCTCTTCCTTATTGGAGAATGTTTTATTGAAACATTTGAACTGTTTATCACATCAAAGGATGAAAATTTTTTTGAAGATGGGATCAAGAATTTAGAAGTATGTTGAAGAACAGTCATTCATCAACATGGAGCCTGTCTATATTTCCAAGATGAGGTATTGTAATTATTTACACTATTTACATTGTTTGGATTGTTGCCCTCATCTTTGTTGCCATATTCCCAATGTTTCAGCTGTTGTATGCTTTGACCTTCTTCAGGTGATTGGAATTTTGAACCAAACCCTTTATTTCATTCACAGGCATAGATTGTTCTGGTTCTATGTGCCATGCCTCTTCCAGATGTCTCAGTTATCTCCCTCTAACTCAATTCTCCAAGTTTTTGTTCACCACTGCAGTGGCCAGGTATTGAACTCACAACTCTTAGAATCAAGTCACTGGATCCAACTAATGCTTTTACCCACTAACCCAGTGAATAAAAGCATTAGTTAGATCCAGTGACTTGACCCAAGGGGTTGTGAGTTCAGTGGTAAACAAAAAAAATTGGAGAGTTGAGTTAAAGGGAGATAACTGAAACATCCAGAAGAAGCATGACACGTAGAACTAGAACAATTTACCCCTGTGGACAAAATAAAGTGTTTGGTTTGAAATTCCAATTACCTGAAGAAGACCGGAGTATACAACAGCTGAAACATCATGAATATGGCAACAAACATGAGGGAAACACTCCAAACAATGTAAATAGTGTAAATAACATGGAACCCCACTTCAACTAAATAAATTAGTTATTTAACATTTCAGAAGCGTTTTATTCACTTCTTATAAAGTGTGTCATTTCATGTGTGACGACTTAATATAATAAGGAATAACAAAACTTACATTGTCAACTTCATTGTAAGTGTGATCACATTTCTGAAAGAAAAGTATTACTAGATTAGGAACTGATGAAAATAAGACAATGACAATTCCAGACCCCATAAAGGGAGGAAATAATCACAGAGTGTTGTTTGAAAAGATAATAAACATGTATACAATATTGATTATGATTATATAGATACATAAAAGGTAACACAAATAAAAGATGATATGGATGCATAAGATAAAGATAAGATATACATATATAATAATATCAGAAGATATAAGTACATAGGACAAGATATAACTGATGATACGTATATTTAAAATATAGATAAAAGATGTTATAGATACAGATACAATATTATATAGATACATAAGTGACAATATAGACAAGATATAATATGGATATACAAGAAACAAAGGATATTATACACAAGATGTAGGTGAATAAGAGGTGCCAAAAACACGTAAAAGGGGATATAGATAAGGGATATTATACACAAGATGTGGGTACATAAGTGTTATAACTATCTCCTAGCAGTTATAATGTCTAGCTTAGTCTACTGACCATGACGTCATTAGAAATTCTCCTCGACTGACTCCAATGGACTTCCTTTGATTCACTTTGAATTCTTTGTTTAAGGTGTTTTGCCTAGTTCACTTGTGTTACCAGGTAGGGGGGTGTCTTATTTACTCCACAACATTCCCCTACTGAGATTTTTTTTCCACTAGTAGATATTTTATTTCTTAGCATTCACCCCCTCCACTTTCTAGAGAGTTCCCCATGTACTGGACTTTGTATTTCTTTTGTTTTGGGGTAACCTTGAGTTTTTCTGTATGTTTCCTGTTTCTCGTAATCATACTTGTACGCACAACAAATTCTTGGGGCGTTGGTACATCAAAAATATCATACAGTACTTGGATAGCTTCTTCTTTTCTTGTGGGATTTTCTTCAGTAAACCTTTTCTTTAACTGATTCCAATGCCTTTTGTGTTCTCATTTTTATCCTTTTACTATAAATATCATTTTTCCAATTTGTGGCCTTATTATGCCATCTTACCACATTTCTTTTCTATTTTTACATACTCTGAAAAACACTTTTTCACCGATTTAAAAAGTTTTTGTGTCCTTTTTGTTATCAGTTCGTTTTCTGTTTTTCACCTGGTAACAACTTGTCAACCCCTGATTTAATTTTTCATAAGAATATCAATTCAGCCAGTGACATACCTGCTGGTGTATTGGGATTCATCGTTATCTAGTATACTTGTTAAATAATAGTTTCAGACTATTATTTTTTAGTAGCAGTATATTTTGTCTCAGACCTTCTGAGGCAGACCTTGTATGGTCAGATGGTAAATTAAATAGTGAAGTTGATTTTAATTGGCTGAGCCGAATGTGGGAATGAGGTATACATTAAGGTTTTATAAGAAGTTGCTGTTTGGATGTCAAAGTAAATACATGTTAGATTTTGTTTGTGAAACCCTCCCCTACCAGTGGAGAAGGGTTTTCAAGAGTTGGTTGTTACACGTCAAAGGAAATGGATGTGTGAGATTTTTGTGTTTGAAAGTGGCTTCCTAATAGGGGGTGTAGTAACCTCCACTTGATAAGATGTACCCATCAACATGATTAATAAACTAGTAAGTTTAAAATTTCCTCTTGTTGATGTCTCTTTTTGATCTCCAAACCAAAAACTTTTCTGGACCCAAAAAACATTTCAACACCTGGCCAGGAGAAGATGAGCAATAGAAGATACAACATTATAGAATTGACCCCATCAACCATAACCTCCCTAGAACGAGGGGGCTATACATCACTCTCAAGAATTTTTGTAGTGTTTCTTAGCTCACTTTTTCATGACATGCTTTTTTAAAAGCTCTCTTAAAAGTACCCACAAACTGTTCAGCTTGTCTGTTTGACCTTAGGTGATATGGCAGGGTAGCAATATGTTCAATCGAGAACATTTTACGAAACTGAATTGTGTACCGTTATCCAAAACTATGACAACTGAAATGTCATATCTTGCAAACAGTTTGTGTAAAAAATTCACTGTTACTGTGAAAGTTGGTTTTTTGCATTCATTAATTTCAGGCTTCTTAGTAAAGCTACCCGCTACCATAAGATAATATATTGGACCTTCAAAATCTATGTGCATTCTTGACCATGGAATATCATCTTTTGGCCAATTTTGTAATTTTATGGTAGGTTATTTTGCTGCCAGAGCACAAGCTATGCAGGCTTTTACTAATTTTTCAATGTCTTGATCCATTTTGGTCCAGTATGCAGAGATTCTCATGAGAGATTTCATCCTTGAAATTCCCAGATGTTCACTATGAAATTTATTTAATATCCATTTTGTAATATGATAGGTATTACTACTCTAAGTACTCTGTCACATATTAAATAAGCTTTCAAGTCTGGATTGCGTTCTAAAAATCACCTATCTTTTTTACTTTCTTTTAGTTGTCTTTTTATCTTCAAAATGTTTTGTTCTGCTTTTACTTCTATTTCTTCCAGGGTAACTAGTAGTTTGTTAGTTTACATTGCTTATCATATTTTTAATTTCTATTTCTCTTTTTAATATTGCAATAACAATGTCCTCAAATGTTTCAGCATTTTTTGGTATCAATGTATGAATTTTTTTCAGTGAGAACTTGTCTTTGATTTAGTTTTACAGTGTCCTATTTTTCCACACTTGTAGCACTTTGAATTTTTAAAGGGACAGTTAACTCTGAGATGTAACCTTCCACATTTGAAATGAATTAATTTTTCTTTTCCCACATCTTTCTTTAGCTTTTATGAATGTGTATCCTTTCTCTTCAGTTTCTTTTGTATCATGTCTTAGATTTAAGATTCTCTGACATTCGTCCGATATTTCTTGTATTGTTAGTTTTTTTATTCTGTTCAAGTTTTGTTAGAATTCTAGCACATATTTCTGCATCTTTTTTCACCATTAACCCTTGACTGAAAATTAACCCTTTAGACATATCCGGAGTTTCTGTGATTTTAATCTTTCACACTCCTTGTTAACGATTCCAGCATATGTGACAAAATCTTCTTTTTTCGCCAGATTCATACACTTCCAACTTCCAATAACAAACTTTTCTCACTAAGAAATTTAATCAAAATATTTGCTGTTTCTTCAAAGCAAATTTCTGTTTTTTCGGTAGTACAAAATTACAGTATTTTTCATATTCTACCAGTGTTAATTTTCTCAATAAAAGTCTTGTTTTTTCTCATCTTCCCAGTTGCTAAAGTCTTCTCTGAAAATTTGCTTGTATCTTCTAAATAAGCAGAAAAGGTAATTCCATCATCTGGATTGTATGTGAATTCAGCTATGGCATTTGCCAGCACATTGGGAGTGAGAGAATTTTCCGTTTTCTTCTGTATTATTTCAATTATTGTTGTTTTTGGAGTTCCAACAACTGCTTCTGTTGTATTTTTACCACTTGGACTAATAATTTTTCCATATTTAAAGAATATCTATTTTTTATTTCCTTCTTTTTTTCTTTTTTTTTTTTTTTTTTACATACACCAAAGGAAAAAAATAAATCAACATTTCTTTATTTCTTGTCATCATTGTTATCATATGTGCTGAAGCAAAAAACACTTTTTCCTACTCTGTATGAGTTTCAATCTCTCATTTCCACCATTATAACTTGCTCTTAGCAGTTATAATATTATGTCTCGCTTAGGCTACTTGGCATGATGTCATTAAAAATTATCCTCAATTGACTCCAATGAACTTCCCTTGACTCACTTTGAGTTCTTTATTTAAGGCATCTTGCTTAGTTCATTTGTGTTAGTGGGGGTGTCTTATTTACTCCGCAACAAAAAGAGATGACAAAGATACATAAAAGGGGATATAGATAAGGGTATTATGCACAAAATGCAGGTAGATTAAAGCTGACAAAGACATGTAAAAGTGAATATAGATAAGACATGATATAGTTAAATAACAGATGATACCATTACCTACAGATACCAGAGATTACAATATAGATAGATAAATTATATAACATTAAGTTATACTATTTTACACAAAAATATTTAAATCATAGATAATTTTTCCTTATTTTATCTGAGTAACCATTTTGAGTTTAATTTCTATGACAATTTTGTACTAGCATTAGTAAAGAAGACTAATACACAAATTGATGATAAATAAGAGATAATAAAATAATATTGATAAGAGATAATAGCATTATATAAGAATTCATCCAATATAAGGCTCGAGAGCCACACAAGGTAGTGGGTTCTGTTGAAATAGTCATGATAAATGAGGTGTGTGATATGAATGAAAGAGGAGGCAGTAGGAAGTGAATATTATGAAGATAAAGAGTAACAACGGACCCTTGAAGGTTAATATTGTGATGTTCAGGTAAAACACACATGAGAGTCTGTTCCATAGTTCTTGAGAAAAAGCTGTCTGGATCATGCTTTCTTCTTATAACCAGAACACAAGGATGATTAGACATCATGGAAGTAGTATGACATATCCGACCTGTAAAGGTCTGAATTTGTTAAAACTAAAGAATGGGGCTCATTGGGATATTTGCCATAAACCATAATTAACAGTAATTTATTATAATGACTTTTGTCTGTTTATACTTTCTGAATAAACAGGAAAGGAGCCATGAGTTCCATAAGCCATCAGGGTCATCAGGGCACCACATGTACTATCAGTCAGTCAATTTTAGTCCCTGTTCATCTACAACATGTGGCTGGCAATATGAACAGGTGGTATTGGAATCATATGGCAGATAAGCCTGCCCCCTTCCAAGGGTGGACTAGAACTAACTCTTGCTATCTCAAACATGACAACAGTCAGCAACAGGATAAACTCTATCTCCAGTTTTGTCACTAGGTCTCAAAATGTTTCCACATTCACTCATTTGTGCTTCCATTCCCATTTAGTCAAAGTGGCTGTCACTTAGAAAATTTAAAATCTGTTTGAGCGATAAAAAAGATACCCTTCAGATCAAGATATGATCACACTTTCCATTTCTATGTGGGTGTCCCAATCATAGTGTAACAAGCAATACGAAGAGAGACAGATCTATAGCTATGTTTCATAGATTACACAAAAGAATTTGATAAAGTATGACACAAAGATCTACTTGAAATGCCAGGTAAGCTTGATTTACATGGGAAAGATTTTCGAGTAATCTATAATCTCTACCATGAACAAACAGCCTGCATGCAAACAGAGAATGAAGTTAGTAAATACACATAAATAGAAAGGAATGTAAGACAAGGTGGTAGCTTTGCATTGAATCTATTTAACTTATCACAGAGTCTCCACTACTCTGTTCATGTTATATTATTTCAGGATCTTTGCTTCTTCTTCATTGCATCACACCACTTTCTTCTATACAACATAACAGGTTTATTTCTCTTAGTTGATTGATTATTATTAACACAATCTAAATAGTCTCCTTGAACATTTCATTACATTTTTTATACATTCTATTAGCTCAGTATTTAATTTTTTGCTGTTAAGTATGATTCAAGCTTGGCAATGTGACTGCACACTTTTATAAACCAGTGACTTTTTGCTGCTCAAAAAAGAAGGGGAGAGAAGAGGAGGAGTGCAGGCTCCTGATCCCTGTGACCAAGACTCTTGAACCAGTTCTGTATTAAGTTACAGTCCACTTTTTTTTTCATCTGCCAACTGGACACTAGTTGGAAACTTTTCTTCCTTTACACAGATCTTTTCTTCTGGCTTTCTCACATTACTTCCGGCATTTTCTGACTAGTGCAATCAATTCTATAAACCCTCTTTACTTCTGGTGTTTTCTGACTAGTGTGTTCAATTCTATAAACCCTCTTTACTTCTGGCATTTTCTGACTAGTGCGTTCAATTCTATAAACCCTCTTTACTTCTGGTGTTTTCTGACTAGCGCATTCAATTCCCATGAACACACTTTACTTCTGTAGTTTTCTGACTAGTGCATTCAATACCCATGTACCCTCTTTACTTCTGGCGTTTTCTGACTAGTGCGTTCACTTCTATAAACCCTCTTTACTTCTGGCATTTTCTGACTAGTGCAATCAATTCTATAAACCCTCTTTACTTCTGGTGTTTTCTGACTAGCGTGTTCAATTCTATAAACCCTCTTTACTTCTGGCATTTTCTGACTAGTGCGTTCAATTCTATAAACCCTCTTTACTTCTGGTGTTTTCTGACTAGCGCATTCAATTCCCATGAACACACTTTACTTCTGTAGTTTTCTGACTAGCGCATTCAATTCCCATGAACACACTTTACTTCTGTAGTTTTCTGACTAGTGCATTCAATTCCCATGTACCCTCTTTACTTCTGGCGTTTTCTGACTAGTGCGTTCACTTCTATAAACCCTCTTTACTTCTGGCATTTTCTGACTAGTGCAATCAATTCTATAAACCCTCTTTACTTCTGGCATTTTCTGACTAGTGCGTTCAATTCTATAAACCCTCTTTACTTCTGGTGTTTTCTGACTAGCGCATTCAATTCCCATGAACACACTTTACTTCTGTAGTTTTCTGACTAGTGCATTCAATTCCCATGTACCCTCTTTACTTCTGGCGTTTTCTGACTAGTGCGTTCACTTCTATAAACCCTCTTTACTTCTGGCATTTTCTGACTAGTGCAATCAATTCTATAAACCCTCTTTACTTCTGGTGTTTTCTGACTAGCGTGTTCAATTCTATAAACCCTCTTTACTTCTGGCATTTTCTGACTAGTGCGTTCAATTCTATAAACCCTCTTTACTTCTGGTGTTTTCTGACTAGCGCATTCAATTCCCATGAACACACTTTACTTCTGTAGTTTTCTGACTAGCGCATTCAATTCCCATGAACACACTTTACTTCTGTAGTTTTCTGACTAGTGCATTCAATTCCCATGTACCCTCTTTACTTCTGGCGTTTTCTGACTAGTGCGTTCACTTCTATAAACCCTCTTTACTTCTGGCATTTTCTGACTAGTGCAATCAATTCTATAAACCCTCTTTACTTCTGGTGTTTTCTGACTAGCGTGTTCAATTCTATAAACCCTCTTTACTTCTGGCATTTTCTGACTAGTGCGTTCAATTCTATAAACCCTCTTTACTTCTGGTGTTTTCTGACTAGCGCATTCAATTCCCATGAACACACTTTACTTCTGTAGTTTTCTGACTAGCGCATTCAATTCCCATGAACACACTTTACTTCTGTAGTTTTCTGACTAGTGCATTCAATTCCCATGTACCCTCTTTACTTCTGGCGTTTTCTGACTAGTGCGTTCACTTCTATAAACCCTCTTTACTTCTGGCATTTTCTGACTAGTGCAATCAATTCTATAAACCCTCTTTACTTCTGGTGTTTTCTGACTATCGCATTCAATTCCCATGCACCCTCTTTACTTCTGGCATTTTTTGACTAGCGCATTCAATTCCCATGCACCATCTTTACTTCTGGCTTTCTGACTAGCACATTCATTTACCATGCACCCTCTTTACTTCTGGTTTTCTGACTAGCGCATTCAATTCTATAAACCCTCTTTACTTCTGGCATTTCTGACCTGTACATTTCAACTGCTATACAGCCCTATACTGCCGGTGTTTATAGACCAGCTCACACAAGAGCCCTGTAATTCTGGCTACACATTGGTCCCTACTTCTAGCATTTCCTTTTTCAACCTACTTCACCTGGTTTCATAGGAAGTTGCTGCCCACTTATTGTGCTGACATGAAACATCTACTACTGCAAACCATTTGGTTAATTTCAATGGAGAGATTTTCATCTTAACTTCACCCAGAAACTGCTCAATGCCAGCACCAGACATTAACACAACATAGGCTATTATTTCTCATGGCTTCATTGTGTATTTGTTCAATGCCAGCACTGGACATTTAAACTACTCCAGCCTATTACCAGCATCTGCTCCACACTAGCACTTCAGCTTATTGCCTATTTCTAGCCATGCACTGGTTTATCCTATGGCCAGCATATCGTCTTGTCATCAAACATCCTTTGATGTACACTTTCAGATAATTAGTATGGACAGGATTATTGTTTTGACTTTAAGCAACACCTGCTCAGCACCACACTGGACATCAAATTTACCTGGACTCTACTTTTAACATTTTTACAGTTATCTTATTTTTGTTATATTAGGTTGGTGCAAAAATAATGACGTAATAATGTTGTTTTTTGACGTATTTTTTAACGTCAAAAAATGACATTATTACGTCATTATTTTTACACCAACCTAATACTATACCAGTCAGTATTCCTCTGTTTTCTTAATTCTTTCTCCATTTACTTTATTCCTTATTTGTTCATGTTTGAGTTGTCATTTTAACCATTTGTTCATTTAATCGAAACACTATTATTAAATATATTATGTAAGTAAATTTTGCATTAAGTTCCTTGTTTTTGTTGTCCTTATCTCGTCCTGTCAGATTTATGTTATTTATTTTTAAATGTTTATGGGCCTCCTGTGACTCATCTTTTTTTGGGCACACAGGCCTTAGCCTACATTATATTGCCACCTTTCAGGGGGTCCACAACAAACTTATACAGCAAGATGATATTTGAGAGAACTAGGATTTATTATCGGCAGATATAATCTTAACATAATATACACAGATAGCAGACTTCTAAGGAAAATGAAAGAACTCTTAGACAAAGTAGTAAAGGAAGGCAAGAAGAAAAGACTACCTATTGACTACAAGAAGGCAGAATGTATAGTTATCAGCAAAAGATATGAGCTATGTATTAGGGACAAAAAAAAAATCAAGCAGACACAGAAATTTAACTATCTAGGTAAAGTTGTAGAAATGATAGAAAATGTGACACAGTAATCTAAGGTGCATATAAATAGCAAAAGTTGCTTTCCAGAAACTAAGTAAAGTATTAAGAAATTTGAAAAAATCCTTAAATATAGAGGATTGAAATGTTATGTAACAGATAATTCCTTATATGACAGTAAATACAGGCCAATCTACTCACAGATGAAGAAGAGACTTGAAGGAACAGAGATGTGATTCTACTAACAAATGCTAAGAATACCACGGAAGGAACATGTGTGCAATTAGGAAGTTTCAAAGAAAACAGGAACTAGAAGGAAATTTATACTTATGATCATAAAGAAATAATTGAAGTTTCTTGGAAAAATAATGTGGTACGAGAGCTGAGAGAATTTAACACATGCAAGATATACAGAAAGCAAGAGAAATGGGCAAAGTAGAATGGTAAAAATTCAAAAGTTACTTAGGGCAAGAAAAGACAAGGAATTGGGAAGAGGTATGATTGCCCATAACCTGAAGGGACATGGCACGTACAAGAAAAAGTAGGTCACCATTCTATATACTGAACAATTTGTTGAGTGAAATTTTACCATTGTGGAAATATTTTCATTAAAGCAATGGCAGGTCAATATTCATATATTTACCATATTGTAAAAAGGGTTATTTCATATTTTTCCATCAGATCGTTCAAGTTTTTTAACACTTGTTTTTCCATTTTAAAAAATGGGCTTTTCTTAGCAGACTTCATCAAATGGTTTTACTTGTAATTTGATTCAGTTTTTACAAGAATCCATAAAAATTTGTTTTTATTTTTCACTTTTAATTGGTATTTTTTGCTGGTGCAATTACTTACAGTTATTATTTATTTCTTTTAATATGGAAAACATAAAAAAAAACATTTTTGTAATTCTGCGATATTAAAGAATTTATTTTAAATGATTTTACTTGAATAATACCAAAAGAAGAATTCCAAAACTTACCACATCAGGAATGTTTGCAGAAATAACCAATTCTTTTGCATTTTTATGTCTTTAGGAATAAAAGAAAAGAAATATATACAGAATCTATACAAACATAGAAATTATAAGAATACAAATCCATAAAACATATGAAAATACATCAAATTAGTAGAATTTAATGTACTTCAAGGTGAGAAAAATTCTTGTCAAGGATTCAATAAAGACTCAAAACAACAATGGTTATCAAATTAAGAAAAGCTCAAATGGCTGACTTCAGAGTATCACAGATACACCACTCATCAGGGTCAGATTAATTTATTGAATTATTACCAGATATCGTAATTATATTCTACATAGGAAATTCTAATCAAAGACTTCAAACAAATTTCAATCTTGTACTATGCTAAAGCCCATTAACAATGTGACAATATTTAAATATAATCAAAAGTGTTACAACAGGATGACATTATATTTTCTTGTGCATAAAATGAGAAATTTTGAACAAAAATTAAATTAAAAAATGGCTATACACAAGTACACGTTTCCAGAAATTTTTAATCGACTTAAAAAGATACTATTTAAAACAGCATGATTACAAATACATTCAGTTAGCACAATAGATAATAAAACACAAAGTAGATAGGTATTGATAATAATTGTTGGCAATATGTCGGCCATATTTGTTCTTTGGGAATCAGCATAATCTTTAAAATTAGAACAATTTTGCTCACAAGATAAAGTTTATATTTTGATTTTATTGTTTTTTTGTAAAGTTTTCTCTCTTCATTCTTAATAAAAAGACAATATTTTTTTTTATTTTCATATTTCATTAATATATGGAAGTACAATAAAGTCACATCAAACAGAAAAGTATGATAGATTAATTAACACCTTAGCACAAAGTATGTCTAGTTAGCACGTTTCATTGAAAATTCAAAAATATGTTTTTGAAATGGAAATCGAAAGCAATGCACAATGGCTAAAAATCTGTTTCATTTGTATTCTTTAGTATACAGTACTGAAAAATTAAATATTTTAGTGAAATATATGTACAGCTGTAAGATTTTAATGGATAATATGGTACAACTTTAAAAACAAATACATAGGGTTGGATGCACTATGTGATCATATTATACTCAAGAGTGTAGTTTATTTCTTATTTTTACCTTCAGAAACACGGGGTTGTATTATCCTCAAGTTGTATTATACACAAGAAAATATGGTAATGTTAAAATGTTAAATTCTTATTTTTACATATATATGTATAATATTCGTCATTATAAAATGTATTTTTGTAAAAAATTAAATAAACTCAACTAATTCAGCAAGAATCCTACAATTCCAAATATGACACTTAAACTATCATAATATTCAAAATGATATATATATATATATATATATATATATATATATATATATATATATATATATATATATATGTATGTATTGATGCAGGTTTGATTAAAAATGCTAGACAAGTGTTGTTTTTAATTTTTTGAGTTAAATTTCCTTCTTTATATTCAAGAGAGTGGACATTTAGATCCAATGAGTGTAGATATTGTCTGAATGTTTGTGATTAAGTGCTCTCAATAAGATTTCTCATCATTCTCAAGATTCAAGGTTATGTATATATGTTGTCCTTCACATAATCAACTATTTACCAAACCTAGTGTTGGATGAATAGTTAAAGAGTCCCGAAGAGCTGACATTGAATAGTTTCTCTCTGATTCCATCCAATGAGTAGCTGCTAAGACTCTAATGTTCGAGCTATGCCATTTTTCCTCTTTTAGATGTGTTTTGCACTATTTGTTCAAGAATTTATTTTACCAATCCCATATGTCTTTGTTCATTTTTTGTCTTCACTTATAGCCTATCAAATTTATTTTGTAGAAGAAAAAATTTGTTGGTGATATAGTAGTTGGCTTTCTTCTTTTTTACTTCATTAGGAGTTAAACTTCACTGGTATAAACTAAAGTGAAATTACTGAAAATTCCACCCCTTTTCACACTCAAAGCGGCTTCATTAATCAAATTTTGGTCTGGAAGGAAAGAACTCTTTTTCTTTCCAAAGAGGAAAATTTGTTTAATATCTAAACTTGCTCCTCTGCTCCACTTTGTCTGGTGTGTGGAAGGTTATTAGCAACACTGTATCATGAAAAATAAGACCTATAAAATGGTGGCAGATCTGTCAATGAGTCAACAACTGACTAACTAGAGTTAGTGTCTCAATAAAAACACCATGGAGAAGGCAACAGGAAACTTCTCCACTACCTATCCCAAGAATAATCATGGTAACAGCAACATACATAATAGAGATAATGCAATGAAGGGAGTAAAGACCACTGATGATAACTCCTCACCTGGTAAGGGAAATCATGTGTAACAGCTGACCATCATTTTGTGACTGTTCACAAAATGAATATAATGAATAATGGCATAAAGGGGGTTAAGTTCCCTAGTAACAACTCCATGCCCAGAAAGGATGAGCAACAGGTGTCCCCAGACTATTATCGAGTGATTGTTCACAGCAAATACAAAATAGTAATTGGGTCCTGGAATGCAAGGATTCTATACAAGTTTATGACCAGTTTGAAAATATCAAGCAAGTGCTAAACAGATGAAATATCAACTCCTAGGTATATATGAAACTAGGTGGGAAAATAATGGGGACTTCATAAGCGACACACACAGAGGATAATATATGCAGGTGAAGAGAAAAATGAAAGAGGTGCCGGGTTAATATTAGATAATGACATGAGAAAATGTGTTCTGGGATACTGCCCAATCTCAGACAGAATCCTGTTAGTTAAACTGAAAGGGAAGCCCATTAACATAATAATTATCGTTGTATATGCACTGACAGCGCAGAGTATGGAGGAGGAAGTCAATAACCAATGTAAAATTACATTACTCTAACCATTATGAAGTTTCTTAGACTGTAGCAACTTGTCTGCCTCCAAAATTTAATCTTTAGCTTTGAATCAGATCATCTCCTTAGCTCCATCTTAAAGGAGCATGCTTCTTGGAGAATGCTCCTTTCAGGAGAGCTCCTTAACGCCTCGCCTATGGACAGGGAGAAAACCAGGAGACACAAAGAGCCAAATTAATTACATAATGATCAATAAATTGTTCAGAAATGCAGTTCTACACTGTCAAAAATATCCAAGTGCCAACTGCAGGAGAGACCATCTTCCACTCATGTGCTACATCAGAGTAAAAATATGGAAACTAAAGAAAATCAAAGCAACATCTAAACTGTGATACAAGAGCTTCCCAAAGAACCCAAGTTTAAAGGAGACATACAAAAACAGAGTTATAAATGAATATTAACCTAAATGAAACTACAAAATCAAATTGGAACATGTTGACAGAAACACTAGTGATGTCGGCAAATAACATCATCCCAAGGCATATGAGACAAGAAAGGAATGAGCGGATGACAAAGGAAATTCTAGAGATGATGAAAAAGTGACAACAAACAATGCCAGTGAATGGAAAAGAGTACTGAACACAGAAATTAAAAACAATGTAGCCATCCTGGGTATAACGATAAACTACATCCATGTCCAGGGTAAGACGGTAAACTATGTCCAACAGCAAGGCCTCTGATCAGGAAGCTTTGAGGAGCATGGAACCACCTCTTAATTGTGGTAGCACCTGTTAAGGTCCCAGTTATGGCCAAATAGTTAACCCTGAAACTGAGGTAAAAAGCATTTTGAAAGTGTAAAAATAGGTTTTAATACCAGAAATACTTTGTAAAAAATTACCTGAAATAGATTTTTGACAAAACAAAAATATTACCAGGAAAAAAAATTGTCGGCATTAAATGACACATTGAGGTCGATATGCCGTAAAACAAAACAAATCAAACCAAACCAAAACAATGTAGGCAGGTTAATGAGGAATGGCTCAATGTAAATTACACAAAAAAGAAAAAAAAGAGCCCCCATCTCCTTAGCTCCATCTAAAAGGAGAATGCTCCTTTCAGGAGAGCTCCTTAACGGCTTGCCTATGGACAGGGTGAAAACCAGGAGGAGACACAAAGAGCCAAATTAATTACATAACGATCAATAAATTGTTCAGAAATGCAGTTCTACACTGCCAAAAGTATCCAAAAAAAAGTGACCCTTAAATTCAAACATGCAAAAAAACTCCAAAAGCCAAGCAAAAGAAACAGAAACATTTTGTTAGAAACAAAAAAAACAAAGAAAATAATTATTTTTAATGGATACTCGAAATCTTGTTAGAAAAATATGCGTTCTCCAGCAGGATATTTTTCTAACAAGATTTCTCTAATATTTAAGCCAGTAGATGTCAATAAATAAATATACTGTTTAATAAATAAATACATAAAAACAGAGCATTTACTCAAATATGAGTATCCATTAAAAATAATGTTTAAACAAATAAATTAAAAATAGATTGAATTTAATCCATTTCGTAAAAAGAAAAGAGTGCTGGATTGAAATAAGATATCCATCGTCTTATATGCCAGTGAATATTGGATGATCTTCCCAGGGATGGGGGAGAAATCTGGAGTCAACAGAAACGTGGTTCTACAGAAGAATACTGAGAATTCCATGGATGGAATGAATAAGTAACAAAGAAGTCTAAAAGAAAATGGCAACTAAAAGAACACTTATGCTCAGAATCAGGAAGAGATAGCTGAAATTTCTTGGACACATAATGAGGAAAGAGGGCTTGGAAAAGTTAACTCACACAAGGCATATTGAAGGCAAGAGAGATCAGGGAATGTAAGCAAGCCACCTACCTGATAGGCATATGTGAATGGATGGCAGAACAGATCGTGTGTGTGTGTGAGGCGGGGGCTTAGAAAAGGGAGAAAAATTACTATAGGCCACAATATATAGGAAGTTTTGGCGAGACATGTCCTGTGAAGAAACGCAGCACATCTATCTATCTATATATAAAATTCTGTGATTCTGTCACCCTCTAAAGTAGCCACATAATGACCGATCAAAGCCAAATTTTGGAGAGAAATCCAAACAGGTAAGGGGTACACAGCACAATTGGTTTTATTAGGGTGTGTTTAGTACAATAAATTTTCATTAATTTCTTTGGAAAAATTACAAGTTTTATTATTTAACATACAAAATACTTTATTTTAAAAACAATTTAATGATTAAAATAACAAATACTTATTAAATAAAAATGCAGTATTGTTTTTTGCTTATATTTTTTCTGGTAAAATATAATGCTCATTAGTAATATAAGTAATGCTCATTGGTAAAATATAATGCTCATTAGTAATATTAGTAATGCTCATTGGTAAAATATAATGCTCATTAGTAATATAAGTAATGCTCATTGGTAAAATATAATGCTCATTAGTAATATTAGTAATGCTCATTGGTAAAATATAATGCTCATTAGTAATATTAGTAATGCTCATTGGTAAAATGTAATGCTCATTAGTAATATAAGTAATGCTCATTGGTAAAATATAATGCACATTAGTAATATTAGTAATGCTCATTAGTAATATTAGTAATGGTCATTAGTAATATTAGTAATGCTCATTAGTAATATTAGTAATGCTCATTGGTAACACTGTAAGTATAAACATAGGGTAGAGCAGAGTTTGTAAGTCTTGAGAAATAAAAATGATGTTAACAATACTAAATACTGTGTGGATTAGTGTTGGATGTTATCCTTTTTGATACGATTCTTCATTGCCAAAATATATCTTCAGCTGGTGAATATATTTTAAAATTCATTTCAAATATTGGATAAATTTTTATTTACTTTTAGATTATTTTTTGTCAATTGACCAAAATATGTAAAACCTTGTCTATGTCTATTTCAAGAGTCAGAGAAAGCTCTATATTTAAAGGCATTATCCAGAAGTCTAAGATCTAATGACGGTCTATCTTAGGTTCAAATCATGCCAGTGAGCACATATTTTGTTTTAATAAAATTTCTCAAATATTCAGGCCTGTAGACAAAAATAAATAAATGTACTGTTTCATATATAAATAAAGTGTCTATTCAAATACAAATATCCACTAAAAATAATGTTTACGTGATCACACACACACACACATATATATATATATATATATAATTACAATATACTTACACCCAATTTATGAGACATACAATGATAATGAAGATCAAAGCAACACCAAATATCACCGCTAGAACAATTATCCAAAGTTTCTTACCTGAAAAGAACAATTGTACAAAAATCAGTCAGCCATTTTATATTAATTAGCAGTGCTTGGTTTCGCTATTACTGGCTTATTGAGAAGTAATTCACTGCAGAAAGATATGTGGCAGAGTCATAAAATTTGGGCCGATTTACTTCCTTTATAGAAATTCCTTGCAGAAATCACTACGCACTTCCATAAAGTGAATTTTTTTTGTACTTAATTTAAGAAGAAAATTAACTTTCAAATATATGTAAACATCGACAATAACAAAGTAAGTAGTACAGTAAAGCATTTTTTTAATATTTAAAATTGAAAATAAAACAATAATTAATTCAATTGTAAGAGAGGAAGTTAAAAGTTTCATATCTATGAAAAAATGACATTGACAATTTTAGAAAAATGCTATATAGGAGATACTTCACTTACAAATATAGATGAAAATTATAGATATCTATAATGAAGTAGTTTTAGGGTCCTGGATGTGAGTAGTATTCAGATGAGCAAATAGACTGGCATCAACCCTGCTGACAGATGTCTGTATCATGACTGGGGACCACAAACCATCTTCTGTGGAATGCCCTCGATGTCATTCACCTTGCTTGTTGTGTGCCAACCTGAAAGTATGGTATTGCAGAAAACCTGTCTCCAGTATTAGCAGTTCGAATCATCCTAACAGCCGGAAAACAGAATGTGGCTTCAGTGTTGGTGATAGGAAAAATACACTTTTGGAGAAGTCACACTTGTCTGTGTGGAAAGTGCTACTTTTTGTAACACATTTCCTTGATCTCAGCTGGTGCATTCCACAGGAGACGGTTTGTGGTCTCCAGTCATGATATGGACATCTGTCAGCAGGGTTGACGCCAGTCTATTTGCTCATCCAAATACTATTCACATCGTCATCTACACTACACGCTACCGCAGAAATGTCAAATTGCACAAAATTGAAAATAAAACAATAATTAATTCAATTGTAAAATACACTTTTGGAGAACGAGCAATATATTGTTTTAAATAAGCAGTTCTGTGTCCCGACTGAAATAATGTGGAGGACAACTAAGGGTATAATTAAAAGATCGGGACACAGAACTACTTATTTAAAACAATATATTGCGTTTTCCTGAGAGAGGCAAGCAGATTGTATCCAGGACCCTAAAACTACTTCATTACAGACATCTATAATTTTCATCTATATTTGTAAGTGAAGTATCTCCCTTATAGCATTTTTCTAAAATTGTCAATGTCATTTTTCCATAGATATGAAACTTTTAACTTCCTCTCTTACAATTGAATTAATTATTGTTTTATTTTCAATTTTAAATATTGAAAAAATGCTTTACTGTACTACTTACTTTGTTATTGTCGATGTTTACATATATTTGAAAGTTAACTTTCTTCTTAAATTAAGTACAAAAAAAATTCACTTCATGGAAGCGCGTAGTGATTTCTGCAAGGAATTTCTATAAAGGAAGTAAATCGGCCCAAATTTTATGACTCTGCCACATATCTTTCTGCAGTGAATTACTTCTCAATAAGCCAGTAATGGCTGACGAAAGACCGATTTTTTTCTGGTCGCTAACATCCAAAAAGGTAGGTTTCTTCATGATCTAATTGTTGATTTGAGTTCAGCATGCACATTTGCATGGAAATAAGACTATTTTGGTAAAATTTGAAGGGATATTAGCACTCAGGGAAACAAAGTGAAAATTTACCAAGAAACCTTACTGTTTTGGAGTTATCGACAAGAAAAAATTGGACTTCTTGTTGGTCATTTGTCCCCCCTTACTGCCATCATGAATCCTCATTCGCTGCGGGATACTTGCGCTTGCCTTTGGCCTATTTACTTCTTTTACAGATTTTCCTTGCAGAAAATCACTACGCACTACCGTAAAGAAATGTAATTTTTTTTTTGTTTTTTTTGGTAAGTGTAGTTATATTTTTAACAAAAACGAATTAAATAATACAACAGAACCTTTTTTCTGTTTCGAATAGCAATGACAAATTAAATAATAAAAATTAAGCATTTTTTATATTGTAAAATTGAAAATAAAACAAAAATTAATACACAAACTTAGTAAAGTAGAAGGGTTGATTGTATTATTTCATTTGTTTTTAAATTGTCCCCTTTTCTACACAGAAATCCCCACCCCTGACCTTAACAACTAACCCTAAAGTTAATCTTTAGGGTTAGGTGTTAAGGTTAGGGTTGGGGTTTTCTTTCTGTGTAGAAAAGGGGACAAAAATTAATGCACAAACTTGGTAAAGTAGAAGGGTTGATTGTATTATTTAATTTTTTTTTAATTTATCCCCTTTTCTACAAAGAAAACCCCATCCCTTACCTTAACACCTAACCCATAAGTTAATCTTTCTGTGTAGAAAAGGGGAAAAATTAAAAAAATTAAAAAGCATTAAATAATTTACCAGGTTTGTGCATTCATTTTTTTTTTTTTATTTTCAATTTTACAATATAAAAAATGCTTTATTTTTATTATTTAATTTGTTCTTTTAATTTGTCATTGCTATTCAAAACAGAAAAAAGGTTCTGTTGTATTATTTAATTCATTTTTGTTATAAATAAAACTAAACTTACTAAAAAAAAAAAAAAATTTACATTTCTTTATGGTAGTGCATAGTGATTTTCTGCAAGGAAAGTCTGTAAAAGAAGTAAATAGCCCCAGATTTTATGACTCCACCAATAATCTTTCCGCAGTGAATGACTTCTCAATAAGCCTGTAATGGTTGCTGAAAGACCGAGAAGAAGTCCGATTTTTTTCTGGTCATTAACATCAAAAAAGGTAGGTTTCTTCATGATCTAATTGTTGATTTGAGTTCAGCATGCACATTTGCACGGAAATTTTAGAAAAATTTGAAGGGATATTAGCGCTCGGGGAAACAAAATAGAAATTTACTGGTTTCTCATAATTTAATTGTTGATTTGAGTTCAGCATGTACATTTGCATGGAATTATGACGATTTTGGAAAAATTTGAAGGGATATTAGCGCTCAGGGAAACAAAATAGAAATTTACCATTTTCTTTTTGAATTGTAATGATTTTACTTTTATCAAAATTAATGAGAAAAAAAAAACACATTAAAAATTAATGCCTATTTTTTAACGTCTTTTTGAAGACGTTTTTCTACACTCGTTATTATTTCATTTTTGTACTTTGAAATTAAAAATAAGTTATCATCTTTATTTCACAAAGTTACTTTAATATTTTTCTCTAATATTGTTAATGCTATTTATAAAGAACAAATGCATTCTTAGAATTATTTTTTTATTAGTTGAGTTTTTAAAAAAGGTAAAATAAACAAATATAATTAATGTTTAATTAATTTTTTAAATTTAATTGTTTTTTAAAATTTCCCATTAAAGCAGTTAGGCATAAAATGGAACCAAGGGTCACATTCTTAACCTCATTGCAACAAAACTTCTCATCTAAACGGCTAAGCGTAGAACGGAACCAAGGGTCACATTCTTAACCTCATTGCAACAAAACTTCTCATCTAAACGGCTAAGTGTAGAACGGAACCAAGGGTCACATTCTTAACCTCATTGCAACAAAACTTCTCATCTAAACGGCTAAGCGTAGAACGGAACCAAGGGTCACATTCTTAACCTCATTACAACAAAACTTCTCATCTAAACGGCTAAGCGTAAAATAGAACCAAATGTCACATTCTTAATATTATTACAACAAAAATAAAATTAATGAAAAAGCCATTTAAGAATGTTTCTATGTAAATTTAAATGTCATAAAATTTATTTAATCAGTGTTAATATTTCTGTTTCAACATCATCTTTTTCATCTTTTACCAAAAATTTTAACTACCTCTTTGTTTTGTTTTATCAGTACCCACAACAAAAATACATATTTTCATTTATTTATTTTCCAACACATCCTGTTGTCCTCAGGTATGTCAAAATGTTATTCTAGGTATTTTCAAAAATCATTAACTTAATTTTCTTCCAAAATTTCCGAAAATCATGCATTTTTCTGTAAAATGCAGGATTTGATAACCTTAATCCATGGAAGTGAAAGCATGCTGCTTAATCTCAACACCGACTGTTATACAAGAACCACATTCAATAATCCTCTACTTTGAGTGCCTCTTGAGCCTGGCATTGAGTGAAAAATTAGCAAAAAAAAAAAAATTAGTGTCAATAACTTCCTGATCCTTGGATTAAGTGGGGTGCAAAAACACAATTTAAACCACTGAGCAAACCCCGGTAAGTATAACTCTATACAAGAAAAATATGAAATATGGTAACATTCACAACTATACCGTATATATTTTCTATGCCCTTCATTTACGAACACCTGGCTTACAACTGAGTCTGGTAGATGTTTGCAGGTGTAGCCTGGAGATGTGGAAATATGTCTCTGTGCCAGTTTATATGTGTAGGGGTCACCAGTCTGTAAGGGTGACCTGACTAATTTATATTAAAACAAAATATCATAAAATATGAAATAATAAAAAGAAACATTCAACAAAAGAAATTGCATTTTGCAATAGGCCTTGAGTTCCAGCTCTCAGTTCAAGCAACAGCTAGCAACAATTTTAGCATTTCTTTCCTCATATTTTTATTTTTCTTTATTTTTCTCTGAATGTCATTCTATTTCTTGTTGCCAAATCGGCTTTTTTTTTCTCCACATGTTTCAGTCCTGACCTACTTAGCCCTTTTCAGTCTTCATTAAGTTGTTTCAGGGAATCGATTTACTTTGTCTAGACAGACTTGAATTTGTAGGTCATCTCTAAATTTCGGGGTGAATTATTTTCATGGTTCTTAAACCACTGCCAGTATGTGGTATTATGGCTAGGGTAAAGATGAACAAGGGAATCCAGTTAAAGTGAGAACTAGCTAACTATATTCCAAATATATACAAATGTATTGACTTTGTTTTTAGCCAATCAACATCGTCTTTACAGATAGTGTCTTGACTGTATGTCAGACAATCAGTATTGTCTTTACAACATATGCAACACCATCATTGTGCCATTATTCACATTCAGAAGATTTTGAAGATGATTCAGCTAGCAGTGTAAAAACTTAGGAAATTTTTGGGAGATTGTCTACTCATGCTGTCATCTTCTCTTTGTCTTTTTGTTTCTGTCATCCATTTTTATATCGTTTCATACCTGTAAGATGCTGCTAAAAATTTAATAGTAATTTCTATTACTTCCAAAGTTTAATCTTAAAGTGATATCTAAGGTTTGAAATGAATTTTTAAAAATGAAAAATCTTTCTTGAAGCTTTTATTTTAATTTTAATTTCGAGCTAAGAGATTAAATTTAATATTTTTAATAAACAAAATACTTTGTGTATTTCAAAGCTAATTTAAATTGACTGGAATTTTTTTTTAAATTGCTATAAATTGCTGCAATATAATCTTTCAAAAATAAAATACACTTTTCTGAAACTTTATTTTAGGAATGTTAGTTGATTTAAAATTTAGTTAGTTTGGTTTAAAATAAATAGTACTCACTTTTAGTTTGAAATATCTAAGAAATGCATTTTTTAACATGGAGGTAGCTGTTTATTTAAGTTGTTGATAGGTTGACAACTTGGCTGATAGCCAAAGTTTATCTCATTTTTTTCTATCAGGAACATATCTGTAAAAATTACTTGAGAAATATAATGTAAGTGCCATTTTTGTATAATTTTTAACTACCCAATAATCTTAAAACTTTGTAAAATGTTCTCTGTAATCTAATATTTTATTGAATTTTAGGTGCTCTGGCTTTGAATTTACTATAGTTATCATTTATTTTCTGATAATGTTGTGTATGGACATCTGTATTTCCAAAAATAAGCATGTTTATGCACATACAAAAAAAATACAAATTCTTTTAAAAATACTAGTGTTTGCTAAATTGTAATTTTCCATTTATGATTAGTAAATATAATTTTTACTTAATAACAGTATCACCTAACCTCTGCAAAGACAGAATTTTAAAAGAAGGTTTTTGAGGTAGTATGTGCCATCCATGGTTGCAATAATAACAACAAAGATGTAACTAATGTAATAAATAAAATGACTTGAAGCATTTTATGAAAGTGATCAATCATTTTAGGTAGATGAGTGATAGGGAGAGGAAAGGTGAAAATCAATAGAAAGATGAAAGAACAAGATTATAGAAAGTATGATAAGAGAGAGAAAGGAGGAAAAACAGTAAAAAGAATAGAAGAAAGACAGAGGGGGAAGGAAAATTGACAGAGCAGAAAGTGAAGGAGAGAGGAAAGAGAGAGAGAAAAAAAAAGAGAGTGATATAAAGAATAGAAGAAAGAGAGGGAAGGAAAAAAAGGAAAATTGACAGAGCAGAAAGTGAAGGAGAGAGGAAAGAGTTGAAATAGAGAAAAAATAGAAAACAATTGAGTGACCCTCCACCAACATACACACAAAAATATACCAATGGTTGAATACTTACTTTCTGGACATAAGATTTGGGATATTGCTGATTCTCCATAAATAATAGAGCTTCCATTTTTTATTACAGCTGTCACATTAACTCTGTCAAAAGTATCATCTGATTGACATGAAATGTTTATGTTGTAGTTTGTGTCATTCATATTTTTAATAATCTCCTTTTTGTTGTATATAATCTTAACTTTGTAGTATAGTACATGTTCCTTTAAGAAAGATGGGGGCTTCCAGGTGATTCTCAAAATGCTTTTATTTATTATCTTTAGCTGCAAATCAATGACAGCAGTGTCTGAAAAAAAAGATTATATTTATATAAAAATGAATGTAAGGTCACTTAACCACGTAGTCAGTTACTATACAGGTTACGATGGATAAATTGTCGTTTAAATTGTGCAAAAGTGAAAATAATATGACATCTCATTTTAACAGAAATATTTACCAAAATTGCACAAAAATATCTTGAAATACTAAAGAGTAAATTTATTCAATAAAATCGCCATTGGCATCAACCACTACCTCCAGATAATGTCATTTTTGTGTTAGAAGGAGTTTTGCTGGTTTCTTGTTCAACTGTGCCCCAAACATTAATAATCAAGGGTGTTGCAGTCTGGATAGTTAGTTGGCCAGATGTAAGAGGTGATATGGTTGCAGAAATTGTCTGACAGCCTTGACTGGGTTCTCCTGTTAGTATGGCATGGTGCAGAGTACTGTTGCCAGTCAATCTCTTGACCCAGAGCCACACTACCTCCTCAAGGCACTTGATGTAGACCTCCATGTTGAGTCTGATGCCCTCACCAATAAATTTGGAAGTTCTTTTCTTAATAGAATGATCAGAGTGAGTTTCCTGAGCTGCCATACCTTCGTAATCACCATTAGACTCATCCAACTCTTTCTGAATACTCTGCACTGTCCTTAGATTGACATCCAAACACACTGAAATGTTCATATCAGAGCTCCCAGCATGAATGCCAAGCAGTACAGCATACCATTTTCAAATTTCTGGCAGGCTGAATCATGTCATATTGCTCATTTTCTCACAGATGGTGCTCAACTACCCTACTATACTGTTCAGTTGACAAAATCAAAAACAATGTGCATGTTGGAAATTAAAAATATAAAATGGTGACAATTTATCAACCGTGCCCTCTGTGTGTGTATATGTGTGTGTGTATATATATATATATATATATATAGATAGATAGATAGATATAGGTAAGTGTGAATATAAACTAAATAAGGAGATATTAGCAACTGTATGTGCATGTGATACCATGCATACACAGTTAAGCAAATAAATATTTATTTTATTTAATTTATGGTGTAAACAAAATAGTGATCAATGTAGTTAAACAGACCTATGAAGTGTATATTAATAAATACACATATACCTATGTTTGTAGTGCAACTTAAAGTTTCATGGCTTCCCAAGTCATCAAGCACATATATATATATATATATATATATATATATATATATATATATATATATATAAAGAAATATAGTCTTAAGGTGTGCTATATTTATGGAATAAAGTGCTCAATATCAGAGATAGAGCGTGTGTAAATATAAAAGTGAACATAGAAGTCAACACTTAGAGGCGACAGTCTGTTTCATGCTATATGCAATCGTCAGGCCACGTGGCCTGACGTGGCCTGACGATTGCATATAGCATGAAACAGACTGTCGCCTCTAAGTGTTGACTTCTATGTTCACTTTTATATTTATATATATATATATATATATATATATATATATATATATATATATATATATATATATATATATATATATTTTCCTGATTTTATTTTTAGAAAATATTTTGTTCATTTTCCAATCATGATTAATTTCCTTAAAAATTCTACTTACTTCCAATCAAAGTTTTGGCACTGATGTTACGAGGCTCCAGTGAACAAGCAACTTTGTTGCAAGAAGACACGTTAAAATTGTATTTGGAATAAGGATTCAAATGAGAAACATTTGCCATATTTGAAGTACTTGACATTTTATATAAACGGCCACCAAGCTGAAAATGAAAACAAAATGCACATCAAGGTTTCTATGAAAATGCTAAAAAAATCCACCACAACAAAATGATTGCTTAAATCAGTGAAATTTCTTTTCAAATAAAATACAAGCAATTTAAAAAAAAAGGAAAAAATTTTTAAAAATATAATTAGGCTACTAATCAAAATTATTTCATGCCAATTTAATTGAACAAAAAATAATTATTCTCCATAGTATCCTTTTGTTCAACCAATCAATCCAAAGAGGACCAACTCCTCATCACTGATATGATGCTACATACTTCTTTTGCAAAGATTTCCTCTTAGACCTACAAAGGTAACTACAGACCAGTTTCTCTGACAAGTTGTGAAACTGATTGAAAACTGTTGTATCATCGAGGTGAATGATACACAGAGAAGAATGAGTGCTTAATATATTTATTCAGCACCAGTATCCAGTACTAACAGATACATACAAAAAACACAGAACAATAAGTTACAAAACAATTAACAAGACAACTTACGAGGAATAGAAAAGGGTCAAATGCTGTATAGTCAAACAAAGTATGATCAGTCCAAATATTAATTAGCTTAGTATCAACTTATTAACCAACCGTTGAAGTCCTTAATCATAGACTATTTAAGGCTATGAGCCAGACCATCTAGTAGAGTGTTGAATGGGTGCTAGCTACTCTACAACAAAAACAATCATCCAAGATTAAATTGCACACCTTATAAATGTCAATGGAACAATAAGTTACCAGCAGTAGGGCTTTCAGTCCAAATGTAGCTGAATTAGAATGTTTCAATGATTGAACTGAGAACTATGATAACTAAATGGAAACTGATGTTATTGACTTAGACTTTGCCAAAGCTTTTGATATAGTGCCTCATTTATGGCAAAGTTTAAAGTTGGATCAAATCATTCCTCCTCTCACAAAAACAAAGAGTAATTCTGCAAGATGGTTTATCGTCTTAGTAGAAATTCATTAGTAGTATTCCACAAAGCCCCATTTTGGTGCCAATCCTGTTCTTCATTTATGGAAACAATATCCCTGATCTGATCAGGTCCACTGCTAAATTATTATTATTTTTTTTTTTTTTTTTTTTTTTTTTTTTAAACGTATCACCCCAAGCAAGGCGGGAATCCACTAGGACACAAGGGGTTACAGAAGATCAGATAGGAGTGATAGAGGAAAGGATAAGGAGAAGGATAGTGGATAGATCAAGGCAACTGGAGATGTCGATTGACATTACATTTGAATAGTTGGAGATTATAGCTCTCAGGGAAACTGGAATAGGGAAGGGAGTTCCACAGGCGAGATGTGCGAGACATGAAGCTATTGGAGTAGAAGAGACAGCTACATTTAGTAGTTTTGACAGTGAAAGGGTGAGAGTGGGATGCCAGCCACGTAGGGCGCTTGAACTCATGAAGTCTGGGAACCGGCGAATGCAGCTCCTCAGAGCAATTGCCATGAAAGTATTTGTAAAAAAGACAGAGAGAGGCGACGACACGTCTGTGAGAGAGTGGCTGTAGATGAGATGCCAGAACAGGGCCAATTATATTGCATATCTGCCTCTGGAGCCTATCAAGAACCCTGAGGCAAACAGAAGGGGCTCCAGACCATATATGGCAGCAATACTCCATGCAAGGGCGAATTGTTGATTTATAGATCTGGAGGATCGATTCCAGGGATAAAAATTTCCTGGATCAGCACAGGGAGCCAACTTTCCTTGCGGTGGACGAAGCAATTGACTCAATGTATTTGTTCCATTTCAGGTCACAGACCAAGCAGCCGCAGAGTAGTGCTTTTGCTGATGACACTAAACTACATTGTCACATTAATGACAATCTGCCTATGACAGGTGCTTTAGCCAACCTAAAGTCAAAATCAAGCTACCATCTCTTCAATCAAGATGCCAGTTTACCAATCTGTCTGACGTATACAAAATAATGAATGGCTATTATAAAATGCAAATTTCTTTGCCGTCTCAAACAGGATGATGTGTGGTCACTGATACAAATTGATGAAACAGTAATTGAAAACTGTTGCAGGATTCAACTTCTTTGCCCTTGGGGTGAGGACAGGAGGAACTCTTTATCAATGTTGGTTATTTTCAAGAAGAGACTAAGGATCCTGCTCAAATGATCTGTAGGACTATCAACTAATTCAAATACTAAATAAGAAAGAAAAAATTTCTAAACCCATAAAAGGAAATGATTTGATTATTTATATAATGCTAAATTATGTAACTATTTATATTCTAAACAAAAAATACATATCTCAATTAAAATTTATTTTTCTGCAGATTTTTTAAAATTCTTCATATTTTCTGTTTTTTAATAATTTTTTTTTTATCAGTTCACCCAAAGCAAGGCAATAATGCCACTAAGATGCAAGGGACTACTGAGAGTGAAAGAGAATGAAAAAGACTTCAGAAAGAACTAGAAACACAATTCTAAACAGGAAACAAGGGATAAGCCATTACTCCTATTCAAAAGACTGTTGAAGAATGTGATCCAGATGACAGACAAATATGGCAATGAAGCTGAGGCATCATTATCATCATCATCATCATCATCATTATCAGTAGTAATATTACCAGCTGCAGTTGCTTACCTATAGTGAACATACAAATACAGTAGAGTCCATTTTTGTGTCTATGTGCTTACAGTCTCTCTTCCTGTATCCTTTAACATTATACAAATTCAACAGATTAAAAACATTGACATTGGCCTTTATATAAGATCATTCATCTAGCAAAGAAATCAATTAACAGCTGGGTTCTTTTTTTACCACAACTGTTATAATGATAAAAATTCTAAATGCAAACTTTACCTTTGTATAACTAATACTATACTCTGTGATAATTCCATTTGGCTGTAATGCTGGATCCCATTTTAAAGTCACACTGCTACTGGTGATATTGGTTACTTGGAGATTTCTAACACTGCTAGGATCTGAAAAAATATAAAACAAATCCCATGAAAAGTATCCAAATAAGATCTTTGGGCTTAAAGAATTAGACTATAAGGTTCATATTTCAATTGTTGGTTTTGGAAGGTTATTAACAACAAATAGTTAATTAAAAAACAAATTAAAAGAATCCCAATTCTGGATCAATGTAAAACAAAAGTTTTACCTCTTGTAATTAATATTACATGTATTTAACTTACAATGTTCAGTTGGTATGAATGAAACTATTTTCAAGAAGAATGTTTACTTATGACATGATATACTATTGTAAAATAGAGAGTGGGTAGAGTAGGAAAAGGAAAAGTTCAAAGGAGGAGAATGAAAAATAGATTAGAAAAATAGAATATTTTAAGTAGAACTGAGAAAAAGAGAAAAATATGTTGAAGGCAAAGAAACAAAAAAACTGAAGGAAGGGATAAAGAAAGAGGAGAAGAGAAAAATAGATAAAGAACAAAAGACATTGAATGATAAATTAGAATTGTTATAAACACATGTATGGTAGCACAGAAGAACAAATGAAACAACAATACTGACAATGAGGTGAAAGAAAAAGAAGACAAGAATTGTGAATATAAAATTCTTTTGTATTGTTGATACAGCTGATGCAAGTGGAATGTAGGCTGGGTAGGTGGTTTTGAATGAAGGGAAGAGTTGATAAGGCCTGAAGTTGATGTGTTTGTCGGGTTGGTTGACCAAGGTCATCTTGGTAACATTGATAGAGGCTTGGAGTGCGTTAGGGAAACTTGCCATTCACCGTGAATATGACTTTGCTGATACAGAGGATGTGAGCAGAATGTCTCTATGTGAGTGAGGTGTGGCAATTTGTAGGAAGATGGGTCTCGAGTGGAAGTATGTGTCAGGTTGGATGACTGAGGTCATGGTGTTGGCATTAAGCACCTGCCAGGTGTTGACAGCTAATCTGTTGCCCACATTCTGTTCTAGTCATTTGTGAGAGGATTTCTTAAAAGCAAATTGTAGTAGCTCCCAGATTAATCTTTTTTTCGTGTTTTTCTTTGGTGACAACGTTTGTGATTGAACTCTTATATCTGTTTAATATCTTTTTTTCAAGAGAATTTATTTGAGCCAGATGTTATACTAGAAGGCCCTGTGCCAAGAACATTTTTTATTTTCAGTTTTGTTTTCTTAACATTCACATCTGACTGACAGGAAGTGGTGCATGACAGAATCTCAAATGAAAGAGAGAAAATAAAGAAGAATGTGGAAAGAAAAAAAGGAAAGAGGAAAATGTGAGGATGATTAGAGAGGAAGAGGGGAAGAAAAAAGAAAAAATTGAAGAAAAGTAGAAAGAAAAAATAGAGTTAAAAAAAATAAAAATAAAAAAGAATGAATTTGAAATGCTGAGGAGTACAAAGGTGGGAGAAGATGATTGATTGATCGATTTGTTTTTCATGGTTTATCAACCTTTTGTAAGTTATTTAAAGCCAGCAAATATTTTTTAGATTGCAAGAATTTTTTGGAAATAATTATTTACTGATATAAGTCCTACTACCTAACCTATAGCTGGTGGGCAGAAAAATTGGATTCATACTTTCCGCAAGAGTATTTGCATATTAATGAATATAACGAAACCCACTGAAATTGTAACTCAGCTCTCCAATTAACAATTCTGAGCTGTTATCCATTACACCACCGACACATCCAAACTTACAGCACTTGGTATTCCCAAGCAGTCACCCATTTAGGTATTGACCAGGCTTGACGTTGCTTAACTTCAGTGATTATACAAGAACCAGTGTTTGAATGTGATATGGCCATAAGCCTGGGAGATGATGAGAGAGTAGAATAAATAAATTAAATTGAAGAGAAGTCGATAGAAAAAGAGAAACAAATTATTAAATAAAGTCTTTAAAAATGAATCACACAAGAATAAGAAAAAAAAAAAGAATAAATATAATGACAAATTTACTTACTAGTTTCAAGAGTTGCTTTTTTTATCTGAGGACTAATTTGACTCCAGCCTTCTTCTGTATGTATTCTAAGGCACACGGAATAATTTGTAAAAGGCTTCAAGTTTTTAATCTCTGTTTCTTCAGTTTCTGGTTTTATACCAATGGCTGGAATATTTAGTTCAAATCCTGAATGGGAACAAACATATGTAATTAACAGTTAATAATACCACGTTCTCTTGTAGGTTAAATTGCCACTTATCAAAACTTAGCATAATTCATACTTATATCGATCAATGCATCACGTAGGACCACAATATGGTTATTAAAACTAGTAGAACCTGTGAAAATTTCACAGTTTTGTTATTTAAATTTTCTAATGAATCATAATCATTAAATTAATGATTGAATAATCTTTTTACAAGTTCTATAACTATAAAATATCTGTGGAAATTCCCTCGTTGAATCATTAAATATTTGAACTTAACAAATTTAACAAAATAGCATAATAACAATGATAAGAATGAATGCAGATCGTTATTTAAAGTAAGAGGGTAAAAATGGAAATATTTAAAATTTGTAAGTTTTTTCCATCTCAAATACATGAGATCAGTCTGACTTTCAAATTTTTTCTATTTGTATCTTTTGATAAATCACAATTCTTAATTTAATGCTTGAATCACTTCTTCGTCAGTTCTACAACTTTGGGAAAAAAAAGCAATTGGGCGGTACACTCAAGAATGGATCCCCAATGCTAAGGATATTATCAATAATAAGACCATGAGGTTATAGCAATAGTGGAGCATTTATGAGGTATGAGGTATGAACAAATTGTTCTACGAAATACTGTTGAAATTTGAAATCTTCCTATTGGATTGTTAAATATTTGAGCTTAACAACTTTAGCAAAACATTGTAATAACGATCATATGTATAAATGCAGGTCATTAGTTAAAGAAGTTGAGAGTCAAATAAAAATATTTAAAGATTTCCCATTTAACTGAAGCATGGACAAGTGGATTTATGACTTTCCAAGAATAATTAGTGGAAAGTGAACATAAAACAATTTTAGTTGGAATTCCAACTTGGTTCAATGATTACATTTTCTATGATTATATTTTTCTATGCTGTCAACCAATATCACCAACAAAATATAAACATTCTTTGAAATAATATCTACAGTTAGCATCACAATACAAATATGTACACACTTTAACACAATGTAAAAATATTGATTATTTTTAGTTTTGCTGGTTAAAGATAATATTAGTATGGCTTCATTACCTTTTACAGTTTCATATAATATCCAAGTTTAGATATCTTCTTTTTTTTATTAAATCTTACCAAATAGAGAGATAGATATATAGGTAGAGGATTATCAAATGAGGTTTGAAATATGAATGAGATAGGAGGTAGTAGGAAGTGAATATTATAATGACATGGAGGGTAGATAATGATTGACCTTTGATTTGAAGAGGTTAAAATTGTAGCATTCAGGGAAGCATCCATGTAGAAGTCTGTTCCACAAGGCAGCCATAGTGATTATTTTTAGTAGTGCTGGTTAAAGACAATATTAGTATAGCTACATTGCCTTTTACAGTTTTGCTCAACACCACCAGTTCTATTTTATTTTATTTTTATCTTGCGGCTTCATCCGAGATTGAACTCACTACACCTCTCCAGTATTCCCTATCTGTCATAGCACCTAAAAGATCTTCCTTAGGGATCAATGTGTCTCGTTTTATCCTATCTGGAATGGTTAACTTGCGTGATCGATTGTCAGATGATGGGTGCCTCCAGAGTACAAATGATGACACAAGTTCGTCTGTGGCACGTGCACAATGCCTGGTGAACTGGACACGTCTCTTACAAACTAAAGTTGATACTCTCGGCAAGTCACCATATATCATTTCTAGAGTTGGGTGGTTTCGCCATGAGAGATTAAGCACTCTTCTTAAAAGACGTGTATAACATCCATCTAAACCGCGCTGTTGTTTTGCTGAGAGAGTCCAAGTTTCAGAGCCATAGAGTAAGATTGGCTCAATAAGTACGCGGAAAAGTTGGATTTTGAATTGACGAGCAAGATTGGATTTCCAGATCTTATCCATTTTGTTACAAGCAGTCTATGCTATGCCTTTTCTAATGTTGAAGTCTTTCTCAGAGTTCTTGATATGTGATCCTAGATACTTGTAGTCCTAGACACATTTGAGGATGTTATCTGAGAGTGTTTTGATCTCATGATTGTTGCGAATGTTAATTGGCATACACTCAGTTTTGGTTTTATTTAAGTGTAGACCTGCACAGTTAGCTGCTGATTCAAGAGAAGAAAGGAGTGCTTGGGCACTAATGAGGTTGTCAGACAACAATGCAATGTCAATGTCAAGTTCTATAAACCCCAAACCCAAAGCAGTGATGGTGCGACAGGATACTGATCCTGTTCAATGTTTATTTGCATGAAATTGCTGAATAGTGATCTGGAAGGACTGATAATTGGATAATAATTATTCAAATTTTCAGAAGAATAAACTGAATTGTTGGAAGAAAAATGAAAAAGGCATGAGTTAATAATTATGTTTTAAACAATAAAATTAATTTAAGAACTGTTCCAAAGAGACTTGAACCCAGAAATAACTAGTCAAGATTCAGTAAAATTCAATAAAATCAAATTTTCCCCTAACTTATTTACTTCCTTTTGATAAGAAGAAGGCATTATTGATGTGTAGTCTAAGTTTATTGGTCTTGAGAACCCATGTTCAATGTTTGTTGACATTAATATTTGCTCAAAGGTTTATATTCTTATAGAAAAAAGTGACCTAATTTCTTTAACAAAGGAAGGCAAATGGTTTACAAAATATTTCCTAAGATAGGGCAGATATGAAAAAATAGAGATATTACAAAAATTTAGGGTGTGTAAATAATAATCACTAGATATACATTGGTGTATAGATGCAGTTACAACAAATTATAAGAGTATAGGAGATGAGAAAATTGAATACAAAATAAGCTGTGCTAGGGATAGTTTCACCCAATACTAAAAGTTGCTACAAAACAAAAAAATTAATTTAAAAACTCAAGTCATGTTCTTAAATAGACTCATCAGTATGGATGCCATGTATGGTGCAACCTTTTGCATTAACCAACTATCTTGATTGGTTTTTGAGCCTTGTGTTGGGGAACATTTAGAAAAACAATATTATAAAACTGGATGTCTGATTCATAAAAATTGATAATGATTTGAGCAAGGTGTAAATATTTGCCACAATTTTTTTTGATAAACTATTTATTTTGTATTTTATTTGTGCATGATGGTCAACCTGTTCAAAATTGTCTAAGCTGTCAGCTGTGTACAACCACTTTCTCAGATCAATTGTTAAAAATGGTCTCAAGCAAGTGAAGTATGTAGCCCTCAGTGAGGACCATCATTCTTTATTTACAAGAATAATTTTATATTTACAACATTCTAAGACTAGCACAATTAAGACTAATGCAATGCAATATTTATCATTTACCAATTTATAATGAAATAAATGTGATAACAATGTTTTATTCATAAATTTATAAACATTTACTAAATTACTATATGTGAACCAACTATAAGGAAATCATTATTATTTACAATTGAAGTTTGAATCAATTGGCAATTAGCCACTGTTTTGCCAACCATTCTATTAAATATAATAAATAAACAGTGTTTATTATTTTTTTTGTAAATTCTCAAGGACAAAGGAAAAAAACATATAAATTCACTTTCGTCATATGTTTAGGTTTTATTCTAATTCAATCATCACTTCTTAAAATAATGAACATTGCCAAAGAGTGAAGGTAGTATTAGGTTGGTGCAAAAATAATGACATAATAATGTCGTTTTTCGACGTATTTTTTAACGTCAAAAACGACATTATTACATCATTATTTTTGCACCAACCTAATAAAAAAAGTGGTTTTATACAAAAAAAAAAAAACATCTTCTTCATACACCATCTTATTGTGGGCAGGTTTGTCCATTATTGCCAAAGATTTTATGAATTTTAACTGAGAGTACTGACTGCTTGATAAATGGACACTGAAAATTTCCTTATAAGGAAATGGCTTTGTTACTGCTATTTTACATATATATATATTAGGTTGGTGCAAAAATAATGTCGGTTTTTGACGTTAAAAAATATGTCAAAAACCGACATTATGTTTGCACCAACCTAATATATATATATATATATATATATATATATATATATATATAACTCTCAACACATACACACACACATATATATGTAAAGATATATATCTATATATATATCCACACACACATATATGTATAGATATCTATCTATCTATATATATATATATATATATATATTATATATATATATCCACACACACACACACACATGTGTGTGTAAGGGTGGGATACAAGCAGGTGCTGAAATGTCCTTGGCCTGACCTATTTCACAAAATGTGAACAAATGACCAAACATCAGAATTTTATGAAAATCAGCTTCTTGCTGTGAAGTCTTTCATGGCTGAGTGGTTCAAAACACAACTATTTTGAAGGTGGTATCCCAAATATAAGATGGACACAGGTCTGAACCCTGCTGAAAGTCTTTTTTAAGACTTTCAATTGCCCAGGCTAGTAGACATCAATTATACTGTGTACAAAACAGGGATGCCTATTCAAACATGTTTATCCATGAAACCTAACATTTATATTAATAAGAATATATTATTAATATATTATTAATAAGAAGATATCATTAATAAGAAGTAATATTGCATTATATAAAATCCATTAATTTCTTCAAAATAATTTTGTTCATGGTTTGGGTATGAAATTGTAATTAGAAGATTTTCATGGCTGCTAAAAGACGTGAATGAAAGATTTGCATTTATGGAAAAAGGTCAATTGAACCTTGCTTTGCTGTGAAGTTTTTTGTGGCTGACTGGTATAAAGCACACCCTAGCAGGAAGGTGATTTCCCCATTATAAAGGGTGACACAGATTTCATCCATGCTGAAAGATACATTTTCTGTATTAAGACATTTAACTGCCCAGGGTGGAAGTCATCAATTACACTCTTTAAAACAATGTGTGTCTACTCCCACACATGAACCCATTATATATAATGCTTATATTAATAAGAAATATGTATTTTTATATATATATATATATATATATATTTCAAACCTGTTTGGTTGAATAATATCAATAAATGCTGTCTATCAAATTTTACTTATTTTCAAAATTCTGAATTTGTTTATGTTATTTTGAAATTTGCCAAAGTTCATATTTATTCTATATCCTCCCTCCATGTAAGTTTGACTGTGCCTACGTTCATTTTAAGGATTATGCTTTGCATATGTTTACACAATTGTTTTTGGTTAATTCTGCTTTTCTCATTTTTGCTGGAAGCAATTTCAAGTCACTCAAAGTGATGTCATTTTAATGGTCAAACTGGAGTGTGTGTGTGTGTGTGTGTGTGTGTGTATGTGTGTGCTGAAGGTGATCATAGTTGTCTCCCCCTGGTACTACTCAATTATAAAAGAAATGGTTGAGCCTCACTCATGGGCAACAGTCAAATTGTGCTGAATAAAGTTTCACTGCAAGCTTAAATGTTTGTTTTTCTTTGCAATATGCATGCATATCTAACATATTATATGTAAATTTGATGAATTTGAAACATTTATTGCTGCCGCTGGATCCAAAGTCTTTGAAAACTTACCATTTGTACAATTATTTCCTTTGGCATAAAGAACCTGAAACAAAGTTGGTCTCCCATTCAGTTCATTACAATCAAATAAAGGCCACTGCAATTCCATCTTATAGGGATAGCTTTTAAAAATGACTGGCTTTGGAGGGGTTTTTGCTAAAATATACAAAGGAAAAATATTTTGTTTTTATTCAAGTTGCACAAAAGAAAAAGGAAGAAAGAAAATATCTTCAGAAAAACATGGAATCAAATGATTTTTGAATTGGCAGTTTTTAAAACTTTATACCTTTTCTATCATTTTCCTTTAACGAATTTTGATCACAATTTTGAACACAATATGAAGAGAATGAAATGAAAAAAATCTTCAAAAATGCTTTAATGAAAATTGTTAAAAGCTGAGACTTGTTTTTGAGACACATTTAATGTTTCTTTCAATTGACACTTTGGTTATAAATGACACTGGGTGACAATACTTGATAATGATAGAAAAATTTTTCCATCAAATAGTGAAGTCGACTTCTAATGGGATTGAAACATTCAACAAGAAATCAAATTTGAAATCCTTGCCATGCCACAATGGTTAGCATGATCAAATCTTTAATGCATTTGATCCTCATTAGAAGTTCTCAACTCCCCCCACCCCACTTGTGCTTTTGAGGCCAATACCAGGGAGAAAAAAACACACTGATCAAAATATACAACAAGAAAAGATAATGTTGGACAATTTTCAAAGCCTAAAAGGTTTTACTTACCTATTCCTCTGCCCAGTAAGCATTTGGCTAAAGTTAATGAACTGCTTCCTTCAGAATTGCTAACAGACGCAGCAAAATTTGTTGCCTTTGGGGCTTTCAGGATTGTAAAGTTTGCATTTTTGATTTTTGTCCACATCACATCAGACTGAAAGAAAATACATTAATGCAGTTCCTTGATGCATTCAATGGATTCGGAAATTGGAAGACAGTTTCTATTGGCGGAAAAAAGAATGTGTTCATATGCTGTTCTGACATCGATATAGCAGGCATACAATTTCCTGTTAGAGAGTAAGCAATTTATATATACATATACAGTACAGTTCAGAAGTTTGAAGCCACTCCCAGAATTCACATGGGATGAACTTGACAGAAGAATAAAAAAAATGAAAAAGAGCTCTTAGAATCATTGAAAAAAGAATGAAATCAATTATCAAACTTATACTTTGAGAAACTTTTGCAATAAATACCAAAAATTTGTGCCGCAGTAATCAGGGCTAAAGGAGAATATTTTGATGAGAGCAAAATTTAATCATAAAATCCTTTTTTCTTTTTGTCATAATAAAATTTCTAATAAAAGTCATGTCTCACTTTTTTTAACCATTTATTATAATTTTCTCTTTTTAAAGTACAAAACAACTACTTTTTGGGTCAATTAAAAAAATTACCATGGGTTGCCTTAAACTTTTGAACTGTAGTATATATATATATATTAGTTGTTTGTAATGAAAGGGGATTGATTTATTATTCCTTAATCTGACAGACTTTTATTTCTTAAACATTATTTTTAGTGGATACTCATTTTTGAGTAGGTGTTCTATTTATTTATTAAAAGGTATACTTATTTTTGTCTACTGGCTTGAATATTTGAGTGGAGAGCACATATTTTTCTTAAATATTCAGTCTGGTAGAAGAAAATAAATAAATATATGGTTTAATAAATAAATCAAATGTCTACTGAAATACGAGTATTGACTAAAAATAATGTTTAAGTAATAAAGATATATAGTTGTGTATTTGAGGACCAAATCCTGTTTTATTAAAAATGACTAACAAGTTATTTCTGCTAAATTATGTTTTGTATTTTTTGTGTGCAAACAAGAGATTTATTTTTTTGCACTTACTGTGTGTAGAAAATGGGTAAATGATTTTGCTTTCCAAGCATTTTCAGATAATCTATTTTTAAGGATTTGGGTTGTGCTATCATAAATGGCATGTAAGTTACTAAATGGTAGAATGCACTGACTGCATCCAGGCATGAGAAATATCACCACATAATATATAAAGGAGCCTAATAAAGTAATGTAACTGTTTATCTCCTAAAAGAAGATTGTCAATGATGTGACGAGTTGTGCTGATAAGAATAGTATATAAAGCCTTTAGCTTGATTTTATTGGAAAGTGTAGAGTTAGTAGCTATGGTGAAATGTAAAATAAATGACAGAATTGTCCAACCAACAAAATTGGCAAAGTTTGCAATAACTAGAAAAACAAAAGAACAGGACAAGAAGTAGTATAAAGCAAGCAAACATTATATGCAAAGCAAAGCAACAGTAATATGGCAAAAAGTTCAAAAACTAAAAATTGGAGTTGAAACAAGAGCAAATTCAAATAAGTGAATGTCCATTTTGCTTCAAGACAAAACAGACTGGGACTGAGTTAGATGAAACCAAGAACCAGCCTATTTCATTGGCTAGGAAGAAATTTCAGCATGTATTTGTATGCTTCTGTGTATAAATTGGGGAGGGAAAGTGTTTTAGAATCATTCCTATTCTAGATTGGAACCAACAGAAAACAATCTACAACAAGAAAATGAAGAAAGTGTTTTAAAGTGTTGAAAGTAAATTTTCTTAGGCTTTTCTGAGATGACATTTGGGATTTATATTATGAATTTAACTGTTCATTTCATTTTAATTCATAAAGTATAAGAATTATAAATCATTAAAGACTTGTGCTGGTAATATAACTTATTGGAAAGATACAGTAGTAATATGATATGATAATGGTAATATTAGCCATTTCTGTATAAGGAAACATTTGGCATTCACTGACCAAGCAGCCAGTACAGAAAATAGCTTTCTCAAATCCACAAACTGTTATTACTCTGTTGCGAGTGACAAATAACAATGAATACAAAGGAAATGACAATGCATATTATTAACAAAAGGAATTACATGTGTACATAATTGTAATGAAAGAAAGAAACATTAAATCTAGTTATAAGAGTGTGTGTGTGTGTGTGTGTGTGTGTGTGTGTGTGTGTGTCTGTGAAACAAGCGTATGTGATAGACATGTATGTTCATATGTGTGTGTGAGAGAATTCAAAAGTCAACAGAGGACCAAAGAAGCGAATGTGCCTTGTCAGCAGCATTCCTATTTACGTGTAACTACAACTGAAGGCTAGATCTAAAAAGAGAGAATATGATCGCCTTTTTTAAGCTTTAAGAGTGCCCACTATTAGGAGTTTTGCCAAAGTCAAGTGAGATAACTCACAACTCTTTTTAGCATTGAGAGGGTCTTCACCTAACCTTTTAGTATGGAATGATAACATCTTGATTTTCATTGTTTTCTCTTTAGTGTTACATATGTTATCCATTTTAGTTGTTGCTGTTGTTGAAGGGCCTTAAATGATTTGGTTCCTCTTATTTGGTACAATTTTTGTTTGTGATTCTGTAGCACCAGTCCACAAGAAGTTTGAAGAACAAGAGTCCTCATAACTTCAATTTTCAGGTTGACATTTTGGCTTTTGTAGCATTTTGCAGTGTTTGGTGAAACTAGCACTTGCACAATTTATTCTATGTTCAATTTCAGCTGACATAAATGAATATAATTACAAAGATGCAATGGATGTTCAAGCAAATACAGAGGAAATTAGGCAAACTTGGACCACTGTGCTTGCGAAAAAAAGTGGAGTGTCAAAAGTGTCGGAGTGTCTAATATTTCAACTACCTTCACTTATTGTCAGGATTTATTGTTTTACAAATCAATGATTAGAATTGTAATAAACCCTAAACATATGATGAAAGTGAATTTATACATTTATTCTTTGTTCTTGTAAATTGACTACAAAAATAATAAACACTTTTATTTATTGGATGGTTTATTTACAAGAATAATTTTATATTTACAACATTTAAAAAACTAATACAGTTGTATTAAAAATAATGCAATGCAATATTTATCAATTTTACCAATTTATAAAGAAATAAAATATGAAAAATTGTTTTCATATTTATTTCTTTATAAATTGGTAAATGATAAATATTGCATTGCATTATTTTTAATACAACTGTATTAGTTTTTTAAATGTTGTAAATATAAAATTATTCTTGTAAATAAACAATCTAATAAATAAATATATCCTTATACCCTTGGGCAAGGTATGAATCCAACTCTTCTTCCCCTTACTATGGGTTAATTAGTAGGACATATATCAGTAAATCATTATTATCTCAAAAACATACATTCTTACAATCTAAAAATATTTCCTGGATTTAAATAACCTGCAAAAGGTTGATAAATCATAAAAAACAACCATTTTGTTTTCAGCCATGTAAATCAATTAGACAATCAGCAATATTTTATAGAATTATATTTACTCATCCAAATTCACTGATGTGTAAGTACAATCATGCATCAATCATATCTTCTCAACTGCACATTTCCAGTTCAGTATATTTTTCTATTTTATTTTTTATATATATTATATATTATATAATTTTTTATATATATTATATATTATATAATTTTTTATATATATTATATATTATATAATTTTATTTTTTATATATATTATATAATTTATTTTTATTATTTATATATATTAATTATTTATTTTTATTTATTTTTATTATTTTATTATTTATTATTTTTATTTATTTATCTATTTTTTATTTTATTTTAGTTTTTATTTTTATTTATTTATTTATTATTATTATTTATTATTTTATTATTTATTTTATTTATTTTTTATTTTATTTATTATTTATTTTTTAATTCTGTATATATGATTTGCAATCACATTTCAATAAAACCCCATTTACATTATAGACTAATGGTTTGGAGGAATACTCTAGATTTTGAAGAATTGTATAAAAATTGAATGTTGCATGCCTTTTTTCAAAACTAATTTACTTGCACACTTTGAACCAGAGGAACTTTCTCTTCCGGAAGGATTTTATCATATTTTCAATAATAATAATAACAAAATTAACTCATAACTGAATAAAGTTTCCATAGAATTTTAGTTCATTTTGTCTATTTTAGTGGTTAATGGTAATTCTAGAGGATTTAAAATTTTAGGTAATCCTCTCTCTAAAAATATGGATGCCATGCAATAATAGGTTATATGGTTCAAGAATCTTAGCTTAGTAGGAGTTAATTAAACCAAATAAAGCATGAAACTTACTAATTATAAAATCCAGAAGTGGCCCCAAACATTATGACCTATATATATATATATATATATATATATAAATAATTAAGTTATAAGGAACTTGGTAAACCGAATTGGTAAATCCAAAGAGGATGAAATCCTGAGAGCTCAATGTGAGGACAGAGCTAATATGTAATGAAAAACAAACCACTTTAAGGTGTGTGTGTATATATATATATATATATATATATATATATATATATATATATAAAAATAAATATATAAATAAATATATATATATATATATATATATATATATATATAAATATGTAATGAAAAACAAACCACTTTAAGGTACCATTACGATAATTTATTTCACCTAAATCATTTTTTAAGGATTCAGGATCATCAGGTAAAACTTCCAACAACGAATTCATTGTTGGAAGTTTTACCTGATGATCCTGAATCCTTAAAAAATGATTTAGGTGAAATAAATTATCGTAATGGTACCTTAAAGTGGTTTGTTTTTCATTACATATTTATATATATATATATATTATATTTATTTATATATATATATATATATATATATATATATTTATATATATATATATATATATATATATATATATATATATATTTATATATATATTTATATATATATATATATATTTATATATATATTTATATATATATATATATATATTTATATATATATTTATATATATATATATATATTTATATATATATATATATATATATATATATATATTTATATATATATTTATATATATATATATATATTTATATATATATATATATATATATATATATATATTTATATATATATATATATATTTATATATATATTTATATATATATATATATATTTATATATATATATATATATATATATATATATATTTATATATATATATATATATATATATATATATATATATATATATATATATATATATATACAGAATGCTGATGCCAGAGAAAATAGACATGTTTTATCATGTCTCAAAAAAAGTGATGTAAAGAAAGTCTCGATTGTTTTTATTTGAATCATACATTATTCTTGTATTTTTCTTGTTTATTATAATATATTTAGTTATGTTATTCATTTACAGTATTTAATATACGTAGTTTATAATTTTTTGTACATGTTTATCTATCTTTAGTCATGGTATACAATGATTTTTCTTCTTTTTTTCTTTCTTTCTTTTTTATTTTAAAACAATTGTTGTTTCACAAGTGAAATTTCTGACTAAGATTTATATATATTAAGAACATTTAATGTATTGTATTTGTTAGATTAATTATTTAGTGGCATGGATAATTTTAATCTATTTATATTTTATATCTAAGTATAACGTTTATTTCTCTGTTGTTGTTTTTACGAAAGTGGTCGTAATTTTCGTAATTAGAGGAAAGCATTTTTGTAATGCTTATTTTGTTTATCTTTGACTAGTGGCTCACTATCGCTGATTTTTTTATCTATTATTATTTATATTCAAAAGATTCTTTAACAAAATTTAGTATGCAATTTATTTCTTTGCATTTTCTTATTTATTAATTCCAAAGTAACGTAATTCCAACTGAAACACGTTCCCAGTTATAACATTATTTTGTTTCATTTTTTACTACTAGTCAATTTGTTTTATCTTTCAACTTTTTTTAAACAACAACAATAATAATAATAAAATTTTCTCTTATACTTTATATAATAATTTATACTTTGTAGTAATATATTGTACATTGATGACGAACTGTTTACCCTGACATCCAGTGTATATTCTATGTGTTTAGGTGGCAGTGGGTAGAAGTAGTACCTTTGTTACTTGGCTGCTGCTCTTATTATTAAGATGGACAGGCAACACTAGTCTTCACTGATCCCCTAAATCTCCACATGCCAAACCCTGTAAACCGCTTCAGCAGGCAGGCTAAATCACCATCGAAAGGCACTGCACTCTTCTATGCACTGGTAGTACTGGCGAGGCATAACTCTGTGTTGTTCATTGTATTCGTGGCAAATATTTGCACCAACTTCTTGTTATCAGCACTTCCAATAAGTGTGGCTGGTTCTACACAAGCTTTCACCACTCTAAACAAATCTTTTGCGTGGAGTTCAGTTCTGTGTTCCTTCTTTGCTATTCCACCAGAGCTACAAGTCCACTGACGAGAGAATTAAGGCAAGGGGCACAGATACAGGATAGTACTGGAAGTCTCTAGCTGGCACTCCCACAGTGGCAACCAACAGGTGATGGCTATTCTTGCACAAAACCTTGAGCAATTGTGCTATTGTAAGAACTCTCCAAGACAACGATTCTTCTCAAGAGCATAAAATGGCCCAGATCGTTGATGCATTAAGCAAGCACAATATCAACATTGCTACTCTTAGTGAGACTCATTTTGCAGGCACCTTTCAACTTGAGGAATTCAGTGCAGGATATACCCTTTTCTGGATTGGCAAAAGCGAAGAAGATCCCCACCTATCAGGTGTAGGCTTTGCCATAAAATCAGACATTGCTAAATCCCTGTCATCTCTTCCGAAAGAAATAAATAATCGCATTATGACTCTAGTCTTAGACCTCGACAACAATTCTTCTGCCACACTTGTGAGCTGTTACACCCCAATCATGAACACCCCCGCATCAGAAATTGATGACTTTTATGATCAACTACATACAGTCATTTCCAATGTTCCATATAGAGACAAACTTGTTATTATGGGAGACTTTAATGCAAGGATTGGTGCTGACCATAAGACATGGCCTGATGTCCTCGGCACTCATTAGATTGGGAGTATGAATTCTAATGGGCTATGACTACTTTGTCTCTGCCAAGAATTCAATCTCACCATCACCAACATGCTATCAGCAGTTCACTCATCACAAAACGACTTGGATGCATCCCAGATCCAAAGATTGGCAAATGATTGATTACATTATCACCAAGAAATGTGACGCAAAAGACTTCACTCGCTCTTTCTACAACACTTGCTATCTTTCAGACCATGCTCTACTATGCAGCAAAGCATCCTTTTGATTCGTACGCAAGAAACATCTCATTAGTACGGTTCCTAAACAAATCAATATCTCACCCCTGAATTCTGATGTTAAAAAAAAAGAATTCTCTGACACACTTCTCATAAGGAAGCATCAGGACTATTTTGATGTAAATGATACTCACATTCATTGTCACATCAAGAAGATGCATGATTCGAACAAAATATTCTTAAACAACAAAAATTATCCATCAAAAAAGCATATATATAAGTAATGTAAGCAGGAAGTGCAAAATGCTCTCAGAAAAATGAAAGAATACTGGTGGTCTGCTAAGGCTGTGGAAATCCAGGCGACAACTGACAGAAAAGATCCCAAAGCATACTATGAAGGCCTTAAAAAGGTGTATGGCCCACAAGGAAATAGAATTTCACCTGTTATGTCATCTGATGGCAACACACTGCACACAGACAAGAAGGAAATTATATCACAGTGGAAAGAACACTTTGAAAGTGTCCTTAATTCCACCTCTGCCATCGATGACAACGTCATTTCTTCAATTAATCAGTGACCAGAATTTTCCCAGCTGTCTTTTGAGCCATGCCTAAAGGAAATCCAGGATTCTATCAAGTAATTGTCCTTGAACAAAGCACCTGGAAAAAATGCTATTCCCCCGCAAAATTTTTAAATATAGTAGGAAGACTCTGGTTAAGAAACTCCTTGAGCTTTTAAAGTCATATGGAAGATTGGTTCTGTTCCACAGGACTTCAAAGATGCTTGTATAAAACATCTGTTCAAGAACAAAGGCAAAAAGGTTGTACGTGATAATTCCTGTGACATTGCACTTCTAAGTATCACTGGTAAAATTATCGCTCATATTATTCTCAATAGAATAATCAAATATCTCATTGATGACATCTATCCTGAATCTCAGTGTGGTTTTTGTTCCGGTCATGGAACCATTGATATGATTTTTTTCACTTTGTCAGGTTGCTGAGAAAGTTTTCGAGAAGAACCATGAACTCTATACTATCTTTATTGATCTGACCAAAGCATTTGACACTGTAAACAGAAGTGCCCTCTTGAAAGTGCTCAAAAAGCTTGGCTTACCTGAAAGTATGCTAAATGTCATCATCTCGTTTCACAAAGGAATGAAAGCATCTGTTCTATCTAATGGAGAGTTTTCCGAAACCTTTAATGTAACAAATGGCACAAAACAAAGATGTGTCATGGCTCCTGTACTTTTTATTCACTTCTTTTCAGTCATGCTGCACCATGCTCTTAGTGATCTTGACATGGGTGTGAAATTTGAATTCCGCACAAGTGGCAGCCTCTTTAACCATCAACGTTTTAAATTAAAATCACTGAGCACCTGATGAAATGCTAAAAAGATTTTTTTAACGTTGAAATAAGATGTACTGTTTTGTAGTGGGTATGTGCATGTTCTAATGTAATACCACATTATAAATAAATATTTAATGCTCTACTTTTGTATTAAGCCATTTTAAATTAATGTTTTGAACACTGAAATCTTACTCTTCATTCTTTTACATTTGGAGATATATATATAAATACAAATATAAAAGTGAACATTGAAGTCAACACTCAGATGTGACAGGCTGTTTCATGCTAGATGCAATTGTCAGGCCTGACAATTGCATCTAGCATGTGTCTAGCATGAAACAGCCTGTTGCCTCCAAGTGTTGACTTCAATGATCACTTTTATATTTATATTTACATATGCTCTATCTCTGATATTTAGCACTTTATCCCATAAATATAGCGCACCTTAAAACTATATTTCTTCATATATATATATATATATATATACACACACATATATATATATGCTAAGAATAAAAACAACAGGATTTTCCCAACTATATTCCAACAAAAAGAGCCTATGTTGTAATAACATTAAACACACCAATCCATTCACTAATTCAGTCACTAACACTACTTTCAAAATCTACCACAACAAAAAATAAAAGTATGCCTTTTAACCTGTTCAATTGTCTTGTCTTTGTTCAGCCACAACTCAATTTGGGAAGTCGTTAAATTACCCACAGTAGTGACACTGTGGGAATAGGCCAGAGAGTAACTCCAATACTTCAGCTATATATGATCACACAATTTAAAATATTTGACAGAAATAAATTCTCCCTGTTGAAATTCACTGCTGTGTGAATTTCAAAGTTTATCATTAAACTGAAATTGAACAAGAGGTAAAATCCTTCAAAAAAAAAAAGTCTACTTAAAAAAAAATCGGACTAATACATAGGTGATGATTTTGAAGTGGACACTTACCTTACACCAGAAAATAGGAGCTTTTTCTCCAAGACAGGACATCACAGTGACACTTTCACTTTCCTGGGGTTGCTTGAGTACCCAGGAAATATTGAAGTGGGTGTTGTTCAGCTGAACAACAGTAACAGCTCTGGGCCTTTCAGGTGCTGGAAATCAAATGTTTGCATATTCTTCAATAACATAAATGAACACTCTTTATTATTGAGCAATATTGCAAACAAACAATTGTAAAATTGATTTAACAATGATGATAAGCTGACTGTAAATGCCTGCTTGTCAAAGTTTAACAAATAAAAAACTGTTTTACAATGTGTCAGACATTTGGATTTCTATTCAACAGTTAAGTGTGCGTGATATTATGAAGCTTGAGGCAACAGAAATGTCATTCTACACAAGGATACTGAGAATGTTATGAACTGAACATGTGAATAACAACAAAGTTTTGAAGAAAGTGGAAACAAATGGACACTTATACTTAGAATCAGAAAGAAACAATTGAATTTTCTAGGGCACATAATGAGGAAAGATGGCTTGGAGTATTCAATACTCACAGGACATATTGAAGGCAAGAGGAACAGAGGAAAGCAGTGAATAAGCTCCCTAATGAGCTTGTGTAAATGGTTGGCAGAACACTAATTAAGAGGGATTACAAAAAGACAAATCATATTAAGAGCTACAAAATATCAGAAGTTGTGGAGAGCCATTATTGCTCATGTTCTGAATGAAATGTGCATGAATTCCAAAGCACTGAAAGGCGAATCAGTCTAATTTTTTGCAATAATAATTAATGCACATGCGCACACTGACACATTATATATACATACACTAACATATACTGATCCATTGGAAGCTTTTTTTTCACCCACAGTTAGACAATGTGACAGATGTTTTGGGTAGTGCAATGGCTATCAGCACAGAAAGTGAAACTGGCAAGCTGAGTTCAAATTCTAAGCTAGCATGTTAGATTCACTTTCACACAGTTAGGAAAGGCATGAATCTGCCCCTTCTCCTCTCCCCTGCAGACCTGGGTTAAGTAGCAGAGTAGATTTTGCCCACTAGCCTTGGGTGGCAACTAGTCTAGGAGAAGGAAAACACTGAATTCCAAACCATAAAGCAACAGGAAACCACTCCACTATCTTTCCCAAGTATGTAAGTTGATTCACAGATAATAAAGAAAAGGAATGTATGGAGAGTCATGATCCCATATGTCCTGAATGGATTAGGCATTTAAAAAAATGTGTGATGCTGGTAGACATTCATACAATAAAATTGTTTCATTGTTACAATTGCATGCTTTGAAATGCATATAAATACATACACTGACATGGAAGATATCTTTATTATTATAAAACTCTGTGAATATTGCTTGTGTGTTTGCCAGAAGTTATATATAGAGAGTGGGTGAAGGAAAGATTATGAAAGTAAATTTATTATTGTGTAGGAAGTGGGGAGAGAAGGAAATTGTGTGTGTTCATCTCAGATGTTGACCTAATTTAACATCCGGATTGTGGACATAAATGGTTACATTTATGTCGGCTTTTCTCCTCTCTCTCTTTCCACCTCTTTCTCTCTCTTTTCACTTCTCTCTTTCCACCTCTCTCTCTTTTCACCTCTTTCTCTCTCTTTTCACTTCTCTCTTTCCACCTCTGAGATTTCAAGCATGTTTATTTATATTTCAGCTTTCTTTAAACAAACAATATTTTAAATATTTAGAAAATATTTATGCCATATTTAAAAAAATATTTTCAAGTGAATATGATTTTAAAATATTTTTTGGCATATTAAAAATATATTTTTAGGTTAAAAAATATTTTAAGTGAATAAGATTTAAAAATATGAGTTGTTTATACAATAAGTATTTTTATTTTAACTTTCTTCAAACAGACAATATTTTAATATTGAAATCAACTTCAATGTTTTATAACCTGAACTGTCAGTGACCCAACGGGTGACGGATAGTCTAGTTATATATAAATCTATATATCAGACAAACGGTGAGTAATAGACAAAAAAAGAAAAATATTGTGATATTAAGCATTTTGTCCCTTTAAAGTAATGGATTGTATATGTGAGTTCCATTTGAGGTCTGGAGTGAACTTGAGACTGAATAGACATTCAAAGCATAGAGCTTCATTGAGAGTGAAATCATTACGACTGGAGAAAACTTGAGGTATAATTGGTGATGATGAAATGATATTAGCTTACTTTTTGACACATTGAAAATTTCCCCATTGAGCTGTTAAGAGCTTGGTCAGAGGAGAGATCAGCTGCAAGGCTTTGACCATCTTGATATTTTTAAGTGCTTACATAAACTTGTGATAACCCCTTCACAAATATTCCTAGGCAAATTGATTATAAAATGCAGAAAAAGGCTAGAACCAGAGAGAGAGCCTTGAGGGATGCCAGCATTGATCTCATGGGCTACAGAAGACTGGTCATTTACAAAGACCTTCATGGACTTAGATGTGTGAAAGGACTTGATGATTGCATAGATTCTTCCATAGCTGAAGAATTTGTGCAGATAGCCCCTATGCTCCAGCTTATCAAATGTCTTTGAGATACCTAAGGCAATTGTTCTGGTGATGAAGCTACCATTGAAATCTTCACTGATTCTGTGGGTAATCCCATTTAAAACATCTGCAGTTGAACTATAGGAGTGAAACCCATACGGTTTCTTATCCAGGAGCATGTTTCTGGTAAGGTGATAAACTGTCTCCTTGTTAATAATAGATTCAAAGTGTTTGCTAATAACATGAAGGAGGGATGCTGATGGTACAAAATATTGTAATGGGGATGAATTCTCATCAGTATTCATGAAAACATGGCAAACAGCTGGCAACTTAGAAAAATTTAAAAAACATTTCTCTTTCAAACAATTGTTAAACAACTTTGCCAAGGTTGGAAACAATTCTGGGATAAAGTTCTTAAGTACACTAGCAGGGAAATTTCATCCAGAGCAACAACAGCCATTAATAACAGTAGATAGAGATGTTTTTCCTCTGTTAAGTATCTTGTTAATGATTCTCTAGAAATCACAAGGAACCGAGTCCTTTGCTGTTAATTTTAGTTTGAACTCATTGTACATGACTGCTCCAAGCATTCTCCAGACCTTCTTTAGCAATGGTTGTGGTCAGTTCTAAATGTGGCAAGAGTTGATGGAAATGCAAATAATGGTTATGAATACAGCCAATTCAGGTGTTTACATAGGCCAAATGTTTGCTCTTTATTGATATCTTTGAAAGGGATAAAACTAACAAATACAAAAAAGAAATCCACTCATTAAAGTCGTATCACTTGGTTCAGGTGCATCATGGGTCCAATAAATTTAAAATTCAAACGGGAATATTTGATAAATTTAACTGATATGAGAAACTTTTTGTGATAGTTTTTTTTAGCTGAAATGGAAATACATATAAAAATATCGGACAATACAATGACTAGACAATGATAGATAGGCAAATAGATTGTGAACAGACTGAAATATGTGGATACCAAGATACATAGATAATGAACAACCAGAGAGAGAGGGGTATAGATAGATAATGAGCAACCAGAGAGAGAGAGAGAGAGAGAGAGAGAGATAATGAGCAACCAGAGAGAAAGAGAGAGAGATAATGAACAATCAGAGAAAGAGAGAAAGGGAGTGAGATAATGAACAACCAGAGAGAGAGAGAAAGGGGGTGAGATAATGAACAACCAGAGAGAGAGAGAGAGATAATGAGCAACCAGAGAGAGAGGGAGATAGATAGATAATGAGCAACCAGAGAGAGAGAGAGAGATAATGAGCAACCAGAGAGAGAGGGAGATAGATAGATAATGAGCAACCAGAGAGAGAGAGAGAGATAATGAGCAACCAGAGAGAGAGGGAGATAGATAGATAATGAGCAACCAGAGAGAGATAATGAGCAACCAGAGAGAGAGGGAGATAGATAGATAATGAGCAACCAGAGAGAGAGAGAGAGATAATGAGCAACCAGAGAGAAAGAGAGAGAGATAATGAACAATCAGAGAAAGAGAGAAAGGGGGTGAGATAATGAACAACCAGAGAGAGAGAGAGAGAGATAATGAGCAACCAGAGAGAGAGGGAGATAGATAGATAATGAGCAACCAGAGAGAGAGAGAGAGAGATAATGAGCAACCAGAGAGAGAGAGAGATAATGAACAATCAGAGAAAGAGAGAAAGGGGGTGAGATAATGAACAACCAGAGAGAGAGAGAGATAGGTTATAGTATTTCTTACCTTTTGGTGGAATGTATATAGTAGTCGGTGGTGAGTACTGATAATCATTTATTTTAGCTCGAATTTCAAACCAAAGTTCTTTATTCTGTGGCTGATCATTTATTTTGATAAATATTTTTGGAGTTTCAGACAGAATTGTTCCATTTTGTTGAATGACGTAACCTTCCAAAATACCATTCCTTAATGGCTTTGCTATCATCTGTAAAAATTCATTGCATACACAATAATAAAATATTTAAACTGTATTTATTGAAATGAGACATCATTGCAATGCAGGATATTTTCCCTTCATTCTATTAATCTATTCTAAACCTTAAGCCTCACTATTTTTCTTTCTTCTTCAATGTTTTACATATTTACTATTCATCATCATCATCATCATCGTCATCATCATCCTCATGTGTACCATAAATGGGTGGGGTTATAGGATCATTGAACAACTGAGCACCTAACCAGTTCCCTTCATATATCTGGGTTGAAATCCAAAGAGGTATTCATGTGCAGTGTAACTTGGGCAAGTAGATCTGACGGAGCCCATCCCTCTCCAGCTTAAACCACAGCTGATATCCTCCAACCTGAAAGATCACCTTGGTTGCAAACATGTGGTCATTGATTACATTGGAGGGATCCTCCATCCTGGTCATAGACTTCATCCACCCAGTGACATTGTGTCATCACCACACTGACTGCATATATAGCTATAGAACACAGTCTACCCAATTGTGCTAGATGACCCAACATGAAGCTACATTCATCCTTTGACAGGTCTTGTTTTCAATTCTGTTGGGTCACATTTTAATATCAAAATCCCTATACTTACTTGTTTTGTTATATCATTTAACTTTTTTTTTTTCATTTGATAGCATATTGCAAAAAAAATCATTGTTGCTAGACATGAGTGAAAAATCTCAGTGTATTATCATCAAATGAACACTTCCTGGATATTAAGGTTTACCTCCTTTTTAGAAATCAAGGCCGAGCCATAGCAACAGGGGCTGATTCTTGGCATTATGTTTTGTTCATTACTCACCTGGTTTTTTTCTTTTTCTAAATTGCCTGAATGTGGAGTTATCATTATTTATATTATTTGTATTCAGACTAATTTCCTCATCTTTGTTGCTGTTATCACATTTTGAACTTTTTGCCTTCTGACCTTTTACAGATGTCTGTTGACCCATGTCACCTTCAGATATGTTGCTCTTAGTAGATATCACATAATGCTAATTCTGTTTCCACCACTGTCTAGCCCAGAGGATCAAGGCCTTGGTTCATACATTTGAACTTTATTTTTCCTGTCTAAATTTCTGGGATGAGGAGATATCATTACTTACAATATTTACAATCTGACTAATGTCCTCATCTTTGTTGTTGCTATCATGTTTTAGACCTTTTGCCCTCTGGCATTTTGCAGGTGTCTCTTGAATTAGGTAACCTTCAGGGAATTTCACACTGAAAACTCTATTTAACACAGATAAGGACATTAGTCCAAAATTATTTAATCTAAACAGAATATACTGGGAAAATAAGTTGTTTTTCATGTTTGATGTCAGCAATAAACATTTATTACAAATTGCTGGAAACATTTTTTGATGAACATTTTTTAATTCTTTTATTGAATTATATTTTCTTTTATATTTGTTTTAAATGATAATATTTTTAGATTTCAGATTCATCTCTGAATTTCTGGACAGAGGAATTACCATTATTTACATTCAGACTAATGTCTGCATCACTGTTATAAAACATTTTGGCCATCTTTGGCCTTCTTCAGGTGAATTAATGAAACTTGACACAAAATTATTACCTGAATTTTGACCTGAAACTTTCCCTGTATAATGTTCAATCTGTGTAATTAATAAAGAAGTGTTAAGTGCATTCACAAGGAAGATCATATTGAAGAATAAATATTTGTTGTATAAAACTTATTGATGTATGATGATAGCTGTTGTCCATTAGAGTTGTTAGGTAAATTTTTATCTACAGATTTTCAGTATATACCAATTGGATCTACAGATGACAGTTGGATTAAGTGCATTGACAATGATGATGATTATGCTGAAAGTATAAATTTGTTAGGTAAAATATCATATATACTTGTGTAATATGCTATCTTGTATATTGTTCGACCCCCAAATTTTTACTTATAAAAAAAATGATTTTATCATGTACCTCATGTATAATGTGATTTCCTTTTTTGAGAGACCAAATTACAATAGACTAACCTGTTTTCCACTATCTCTTTATCCCATCTTCTAGTTAAATAAGTTAAAAAACATAAAAAAATGAATGATAAAAGTATCATTAGTAATGCTAGACTTGTTGCATACACGCATACAGCCAAAAACAACCGAACGAGAAACAGCTAAACATGTAAACAATGTAAAAGATGCATATTTGCTATGTTTGTATTTTATAATACGATACTAATATATGAATATTAAATGCATTATTATTGGATGCGCTTAAGTAAAACAGTTTTATCAAAATCATGTTTATTTTAAATACAGCTGTACTTCTTTGACTACAGTAAATGGGTATATGGTTTGATCAATGGCATAGCTAATATGCTAATTTTATATCTCATGTATGATGCAACCCCCTTAAAATTAGCTTCAAAATTAGGTCTTCAACAGTTGCATGATACACGAGTATATACAGTAAATGTTTTTTAGTTATAAGGCTATGGACTTATTGATTAACTTGTAGGGACATTATTATTAATAATAGGGACATTAATATTATTAGGGACATTATTATTAATAAATAAAAATAAAAATATAAAATAATAATAAATATCATAAATAAAATAAAACAAATAACATTAAAACTCAGTTTAAATTAAAATCAAAATAATAAAAGTTCTCCCAGCATGCAACAGAAAACCTTCCTACCTGAGAAATGGATTCTTTGTGCCTAAAAACACCCAACTCATTCTCTTCACTACCAACCATCCTCTCCTCACTACCTTGCTTGTTATAAGATGAAGTAACTTTCTTACTCTATAATATCCAACCTTACAACAGATATCTAAAATACATGCACACCAGTACACAAAAATAAATAAAAGTATGATTATTAATTTACAATTTAACATATTTTAATATTATTTCTTTATATGTTTTTATTCTTATGAAAACAAGACTATCCCTATGAGTATGATGTGAGTGATCACACAGACCTAAATAATACATATGTCTCCTAAGAAGCTGCCTCTTTCCTGAAACTCTTACAACAATCTATTTGATAGTAAAAAACCTTACAAACAAATGGCTTTATTAACATTCTAATATTTAATTTCATTTGTTTAACTAAAGAATTTCCCATGAGAAAACCACAAATGAAAAAAACAGTGTGCTTTTAAAATTAATCCTTTGATTAGGTAGTAATTTTTTTAACACTTCTGCTGCTGTGGACTTATGTTTTAATGAAGATTACATTGCCTGCTGTTGATGTATATATATATATATATGTTTTCAAGACACCACAAAATGTTGGGTCTTTTGTGATTGTCTTATAAAATAATTAACACTTAGTACTATTTCTAAACAAGTATAGATATATAGTAAAGTACAATACAACCTCTTTTGCGACATTTTTATTGTGTTAGGGGTGTCGTTTAGTTTAGTTAGTACTCCTCCTTGCCTGCTGTCAACATATGTACATGTTTTCAAGACATACTTATCAGTCTTTATGAAGCTTACATTGACTACTGTCAACATATGTATCCATTTTCAAAATGTACTTATCAGTCTTTATGAAGTGCTTTGTTAGACATTGACATTTACGTTGTGAATACATCACATCACTGATTTCATTTTAAATGAGAACTTTTCTTTTTTTTTTTCACTTTTAGTTCACAAGGCCCAAGGGCCACTCAAGGTAGAACATTACTGAATGAGTTATGCGATATAAATGAAAGTGTAAAAAGTAAAGATTATTATGATAAAAAGGATAGATAATGATTGACCCGTGTCGTGAAAAGTTTAAGATTGTAGTGTTTAGGGAGTTTATGCCACAGAGTTCTTGGGGAAGGAAAACTGTCTGGGTGGAACTTCCTCTGGAATACAAAGGAAATGAGGGTCGTTCAACTCTGTGGATGTAGCATTGCAATTCCTAGTTGTAAAGATCTAAACTTGTGGATCTAAAGAATTTTTGCTAAATCTCTAAAAAGCTTCAATGAAAAAGTTCAATAAATTTTTGTATAATCTAGTCCATTAATCCATAATTGAAATATCTGAAGTTTGAACAACAATATGGCTGCATCTTTGTTAGACATGAACATCTTTGTTGGGTTATGAATACATCATATCACTGATTCCATTTTAACTGACAACTTTTATCATTCCTTTTCATCAAAGAAATATTTTTCTTATTCTTATGACTTTTAGCATCTTCTGCAAATGCAAATAAATGCTGCCAAAAGTTTTTAAAAGTGCAGTTGCAATGAGAAATGTAAAAAGATCATCACAAGATTTAGAATTTTGAACATTTTTTTATTTAAAAATTAACGATTTCTTTAAAAAAAAATTTTAAAAAATAGTAATATTTCAGGATGTGAAATAAATTTTTATCCATTAGATATTCCTGATATTTTGAAATGTCCCCAACAAACCAAAATTAAACAGAATAATAAATAGAATTTTTGAGAAGGCATGAAAACAAAATAACTTACAGCCCAGTAGAGGATGAAACATCTTTTATATTCTTCTTTACAGGTTATTTCCAAATAGCTTCCATTTGTTGATTTTGGTCCAGCATACGGAGCTTTGAAAGATAAATGTGAAAACATTTTATTTTAGGATTAACTACACTATTAAGATTTCTAAGATTAAAACCTATGTTTATATAACAGATAATAGAAATTTAAAAGTAGTAAATAAAAAGGATTTACTTGTAGTGTTTTTCAATAATTTTAATAATTTAGTAAATGTTTATAAATCTATGAATAAAAATTTTTTTCATATTTATTTCTTTATAAATTGGTAAATGATAAATATTGCATTAGTTTTAATTGTATTGGTTTTTAGAATGTTGTAAA
>OZ010586.1:34713123-34858123 GCA_963932145.1 Acanthosepion lycidas
TCAATTTAGAAGAGACTGCTATCTTTAAGTTTAGATTTTTAAATTCACTAAATATAATTTTTCTGATTTTCTCTATGTTAAACCTAGTAGAACTCCTCACCACCATGAGCCCGTCATCTCTATACAGTCCGATGTCCTTAATATCAATTTCGCAGTGTGTGGTTAAGTTGTACAGTATTAAAAGACCAACAAGGTCAGCAGACTCTGCAGAGTCTAATGATCCCATAGTGATGTCAAACAGGTCGTTATTGTTTTTTATCCATTAGTCCCCATAATGAATGGGGACAGATTTTTTTGCGCTGAGGATTATATCTGTTTCTTCCTCTGTCAGGTTAGAATACACAGCAGCAAAGTTCAGGGCAGTCATAAATAGATCCTTCGAAATTGATGGGTAGTAATCCACAATATCAAACTGTATTAGGGTGCAATTCGGTTTATTATCAATATTGTTAAACCAATTGATAACATCTTTAGTATTGATCCATAATTTTAATCCAAGCTGTTTTTTTATTTGGCAAGTAATTTTTTCCAGGATCCTTTTGCTGATCTTTCCTATGTCGGGTTGGGTAGGGTTAATTATTCTAGTAGTAGGGTTTTCCACAAAATCATGTTTATGGTCCTTAAGAGTTATGTAAAATTTCTTTTTCAGCAAGTTTGCTTACTCTATTGCTAATTTTTAATTTATCAGTTATTTTTTTACTTGCTCTGTTTATGCTATCAACCATAATTATGTTGTTGTTGCAAGCTTTTTTATAAGTCCTGGTTAAGTTTTTTTTAATTAAGTTGTTGTAGTCATCAACAGACAATTTGTAGAAGTTGCTGGTTTTGTCAGACTTAACTAGTATTTTATCACAATCATTTATGCTTTTAACTATTTGGTCGAGATGCTTTTGGAAGTGGCTTTTCTTTTTTTGAAAGAAGATATTGCTGATAATGTTGAGTAGGTGTTTTTCAAATTCGTATAGCTGTTTATTGAATGGTGCAACTTTTTTACTTTTAAAGCCGTAAACTTCGCGTTTTTTATCAGTTGAGTTATTCCCACAAAAGTAGAAGTATGCCTTCCATCTCATTCTTCTAATTAATTCCTCTGTTTTTTGTAAAAGTTTAACAAAATAATTCTGTTTGTTTGTGGAATGTTTTTCAGAGAAATCCCGAAACTCACTTTTTCCATATTCTTAAAGAAGTTGTTTTAAAAATAAAGGTTATGTATATATATATATATATATATGTATGTATGTATATATATATATATATATATATATATATTTACAGTATAACCTGGATATAAGAGAGTTGTTGGGACCGGAGAAGAAGTCTCTTATATCTGGGTTTGGTCTATTTTGTTTAGGTAAGTATGGCTCTAATTTGGGATCAGAGAAAATCTCTCTTATATCCGAGTTACACTGTATATAAATATATATATATATATATATAAATATGTACATATATATATAATATATATATATATATAAATATGTATATATATATATATATATATATATATATATATAAATATGTATATATATATAATATATATATATATATATAAATATGTATATATATATATATATAATATATATATATAAATATGTATATATATATATATATATAATATATATATATAAATATGTATATATATATATATATAATATATATATATAAATATGTATATATATATATATATATATATAAATATGTATATATATATATATATATATATATATGTGTATATATATATATATATATATATACCGAGTTTTCCGAGTTCAGGATAAAAAATCTGTTACTGTAAAACTAACATTATGCATAATATTTGCTACAAAGTGAGTAACAAAAAAAATTAGTAACTAATAATGCTCCTGAATTCTTTGATGAAAGTCTATGCTCGTGCTTAAGGAAGATTGGTTTATAAAACACCTCCTTGCTACCCTCAATCAAATGGGATTGTTGAACGAATGGTCCAAACAATAGAGATAGGATTGGAAGCATTTTCTTCTCAGCAAGAAAAGATTGAAACTTTCCTACCAAGATTATTGTTGAGCCAGCCGCTCCCAGTCTTGTTGTCGAACTTAGTAGCAGCAGACCAGGCCAAGCTCAGCAGCAGCAGCAGACCAAGCCAAGCTCAGCAGCAGCAGCAGACCAAGCCAAGCTCAGCAGCAGCAGCAGACCAAGCCAAGCTCAGCAGCAGCAGCAGACCAAGCTGAATCTTATGCAATAGTCCTTATAAGGACTACCAAGCCACATCTTATGTGATCGTCCTTCTAAGGACTAACTAACCGTCTTACATGCAATAGTCCTTCTAAGGACTACCAAGTCACATCTTATGTGTTCATCCTTCTAAGGACTAATTAACCGTCTTACATGCAATAGTCCTTCTAAGGACTACCAAGCTGCATCTTATGCGACCATCATTCTAAGGACAAACAGGCTACCTCAGCACTGCCTACGCCGATCGTCTCTCTTTGTGAATGCTGATGTGGTCCTCTTAAGGGCGAACATCCGAAGATCGACTGGACCTCAAATACAGCTGTTCCATCTGCCTGCCTCTGAGCTGCCACCTTGAACCAAAACAATCCTTTGACTGGCACTCCCTGACTTCACAATTGAACTACACCAAACAATTCCTGTACATTCTTTTGCCAGATTGATAAACAAAATTTGGCTTAGATTTTGAAATCCTCACCTTTGTTATCCTTGCCTCGATTGTATTACCCTACGTAATTTTTCTGCTTGCGGGGTTAACAGCACCTGCTTGATGCCCCGCAACAAGTGGTGACCCCGACATGATTTTTCTGCTTGCGGGGTTAACAGCACCTGCTTGATGCCCCGCAACAAGTGGTGACCCCAACGTGATTTTTCTGTTTGCGGGGTTAACAGCACCTGCTTGACACTTCGCAACACATAGAACATCTACGGCTACTAAGTTGATCATCATAATTTACTTTATCTTTGTGTTGGAATTTCCTTTAAGTTTGTTTTTCTAAAAGTAATAATTTTATATTCATACAAATAGATAATACAAATAGATACATGCAATTCCAATATGTGCTAATCATATGATATATACATATAAATTGTTAATACTAAATAAATCAAACTAGTGAACTAAGCCTTTGATTTATTCCACATCGGTATACTGGGTTGTAATGCAAAATATGGTTCTTGCTGTGGGTCACAATAAAAAAAAGTTTGAAAAAAGCTGCATTAGATGATTGTGTGAATTTGCCAAAAATTGCTTCTGCATCCAATTCATCTAATAATTCCATTTCAATGGATAGCAGCATGTATGATTCCAAATTCTACTTGACCAGCAAATTTCTTAATCTTATCTTCATGATGTTTAGGTTTCACATTGGACTTGAGATTCTGATAGTATGCAGATGGCTTATCTTTTATTAAGTGCTTATTCATTTGTTTCTTTATTGCATTTTTATTTGATTTAGGGGGCCCACCCTGATCAGTCTGCCATTGATTAAATTAAAACAAAAGTCTCCATAAGTCTATAAACAAAATTGTTTGAAAAACGACCAGATATTTTCAGAGTTTTAATGATGCAGAAAGTGTTTCAGTTAGAAAAACTACTCTTTTATCAAATTTCTTTTTAATAGTCACTTTTTTTATTAATAATTGCATTTATTCCCGCTTTGGAGGTTTAATCTCTAATTTTGTGTTTCAGTTATCTCCCTTTGTAATGCATATTTCCACCCACAATTTATTTTTTACTATCATTTTCTTTCCATCAATGTGCCATTTCTTTTGAGGCTGTGACAAACATGGTTATCCACATTATGACACATCATATTCAGAAATATTTAGTGTGAATATTGTTTAAAAGAAGGATTTGAATACATGTTGAGAAATGATATAAAATCTAGGAGTAAATCTAAAATTACAAAAAATTCCACCCTGGTTACAATAGGTAATGTTTATTTCAGTACATGATGGATTACAAGAGATGAATGAAATTAAGTGAAAGAAATGAATAGAGTTACCTACCTTTGGAGTTTCGTCCCATTCAGAACTGTAAAATATTCTATACAAGCAAATAGAAGGTGAAAAAGTTAAAACTTGATCATGATGATTTGTAACACCATATGATAGCTTTAAGCTTTCACTTCTTACTTCAGATAGCTCAAATTCCGTCAGTTTAGCAAGTTTATCTGAAAATATAAGTAATCATTAATACTTAATGCCCTTTAAGCTTTTAGTTAGAGTTGGTTTCAAATATTTTTTTTAATCATTTTACCTCAAGCAAAGTGATAAAGCCACTAAAATGCAAGGGTTTACTGAGTGTGAAAAAAACATGAGAAAAAGAAAAACATCAAGGAGAAAGAACAATAAAAGAACAGGAATTAAGAAGACAGATGATGATGATTGACATTGCATTTAAATTTTTAAAGATCAAAGTTGACTGGAAAGCAAGAAGATAGAAAAGATTTCCATAAGCAAAGAGAAGAACCAGAAAATGTGAAATTCCTAATCTTTTTTCTTGGGCTTATTTAAAAAGTGATTTGATTGTATTACACAGTTCCTTTGGGTCTTGTCAGGCATGAACTGCCTTCTCCTCATAACATAGGATTGAAGTCCTCATGCACTGATGGAAGAGAGTTACACAAGTGAGATGTGTGATAGAAGAAACTGTTAGTTTAGAACTTATAGTTACATCCAGCCATTTCAAGTGTAAAATGATGAGACCTTGCCACTAATCTAGTACTGCACTTAAATTCATAAAGTCTAGGTACCAAAGAGGAAAGCTAATCAGAACAATTACTGTAAAAAAGGCACAGAGAATCTATGTTATGGTGGTGGGAAAGTAAATAAAGAAAGTGAAAAGCTGAAATTGTTTAGTGAATCAACTTTCCTAACAGCAGATCTAGCAACTGATTCAATATAACCTTTCCATTTCATGTCAGTGGAAAAGAAAGTGCAATAAGCCACCCTCCTGAAAGTTAGCATCAGCCATGCTAATGGAAGGAAAAAAAGGTTATATCTAAGATGATTAAAAAGGAAGCAGTTTCATTTTGGAGGCATTAAAATTAACAAGCTACTTCTTGCCCCCAGTTAACAACAGATTATAGGTTGTTTTTGAGATTAGATACCAATTTGATCTTAACAAACTAATCACACTTACCATTAAGTGGTAAATAGTTGTGCAATCAGCATAAAAACCAAGTTAAAATGTTTATGAAGAAAATTTTTTAAATTGTTAAATTTAGATTTATAAAATGATGTAATGGATTAACCTGTCACCCCCATGAGTGACTAACTATAGGTAGTAACAACCAATAAGTATCTGTAAGTCAACGAACTACAGAGACTAGCTGTGACCTGTTCCATCTAGACAGTGGAACTCTCTGCCTGAAGGCAGAGAGGAACCTGAACGAGGCTCCGCCGAAGGGCAGAGTCTCGCTCAGGGAGGTAGACTGCCCCTGAACCCGTTTATGTGGGTTCAAAAAAGGGAATATTTTTGGCCGAGCATACAGGCTCGGAGAACCCACATTAAACCGGCCTTGTGCCACATGCAACCCTCGTGGCGGGGGGTAGTTAAATATTCTAGCTGGGATCTGTTGAATAAAACTTAGACTTAAGTGAGAACTACCGACCTTCCAACAGTAGCACCCAATACTGAATTGACTTGCGACAACCTTGTGCATAACTGTTACCTTTATTCTTATTGTACTGTTTTTTTACAATAAACCTTTACTTATTTTATTCGCCTTATTTTTCAAGTATATATTCCTATTGGCATGGGATATAATATAAAACAAGAAAATTAGACAGATTTAAATGAGTTATTTAATACCAAAATCTAAATATTTTGAACACAATTGTATACCTTCAACTATAGATAAAAGTGGTCATTTTTTATATGTATTTTTAAATTTCCTACTATTTTACAGAGTGAGTGGCCATGGTTAAATGTAAATAAATGGCAGAACTGCCTAACAAACAGAAATGACAGAGTTTGCAATAAACGATAACAAGAAAAGAACAGGGCAAAAAGATAATATAAAGCAAGCAAACAATATATGCAAGGCAAAGCAACAGTAATATGGCAAAAAGTTCACAAACTAAGAATTGGAGTTGATGCACAAAGCAAGTTTGGATAAGTGAATGTAGCATTCTGACTTCAGACAAGACAGAATGGAACTGAGTCATATAAAACCAAGAACTGGTCCATTTTATTGGCTGGGAAGAAATCCCTGCATGTATTTCTGTGCTTCTGCCTATAAATTGTGGAGGGGAAAGTGTCTTACAGTCATTCCTAGTGTAGATAGCAACCAACAGTTTTGTGAGATAACTATTTGCCAATAAATGTAACCCTGACAGGTGCTCACCAACTCTGGTCCTGGTGGACCTGGGAACAGAAGTAATTAAGAGGTAGTTCCACGCTCCTCAAAACCACCAATCTCCCAATCAGAGGCCTTGCTGCTGGATGTAGTTTATCATCATACTCAGAACTGCACATTATCAGAAAATATTCTATTAATCTGTTTCAGGCAAAATAAAAACCTCTTTTTACAGATAATTATTAATGAAATATCCTTACTGAGTAGATACCAATTTAAAATTTAATTAACTTGTAATTTATGGAGAAAGATCAAAATTACACAGTATTTAAAACATCTATCAAATCATTAATCTGCAAAGTTTCAGCTTTTAAGCATATATATTTATTAAGTTATTAGAAATTCTATACTCTTCAAGTAATATATTTTAGAATAGAGTCAAGCATTTTCTGTTAAATGTTTAGACTTATTCATATGTCCAGTACTGCATCCATGTGCCAGCTATAAATAAAAGAATGTATCAAGTAATCAATAAGAGTAGCAGTTAGGGTAACAGTCCAAGTTGAAGTCATAAAACGAGACATTAAGATATCTTCCTGTGTCTAGTCTATTTCCAGGTGACTCTCTAAATGCTACTGGTACAATCTAACCCAGTACTTTCTGCTGTTGGGTCAGGTGATTGGTGACCAAACCACTTCACCCACCATTCTTTTTGTGTTAGAAGACTGGCTTAACACCTAGCAGAATTAAAAAGAAAACCTGTAAAAGGGTGGATGAATATTCTTGAAGTGTCAATGGCCATTTAGCACAATGGGGTGAACTAGGGTTCATATACAGCTGGTGTGATGATGTCATGGCTTTGCTGAGCAGAAGAATTCCTAGACTGAAATCAACAGCAAGGGTGGAGTTCTATCTGATGGTATCAATGGTCAAAAGTCCATGACCAAAGTAGGTCATCAAGTTGGAGGATATTGGTTATGGTTTGGAAGAAATACTGACAATATACGCTGTGTCCCCCCAAAATTGACATCATTTAAAATGTGAATATCTGAGTAACTACATGTCCCAGGCAAACAAAATTAAACAGGCTTCATGTTGAACAATAAAATATTTATTAAAATTCAAACAAGATATTCAAAGGATGTAGATTTTATAACTGATTTCACAAAGCATCACAAATGTTCAATATGCGCACCACCTGTTAGATGACACATGTCAAGTTGGTAGTCCAGCTCCTGTCAAACACCCTATAACATGTCTTGAGTAACATTCTCCAGTGCCTCTGTGATTCTTTGCATAAGTTCCTCTAGGCTTGTAAGAAGATGGGGTATACAGAACTGTTGCTTCACAGAAAATAATCACAAGGTGTCAGGTTCGGTGAATGTGGTAGCCATTTCAACAGCACATTGTGATTATCACTGGCATACTCCATCCATCTTCCTGGTAGATTCTCTTTGAGACAAGTTTTCACAGTCAACTTAGTTTTTACACATTTTGTTAAAATTTGAGATCATTTGGGTAAGAATTGTCTATGTCATTAGACTAAAAAATGATGGCAATTTTTGTGTTGAGACCCTGTATCATATTGTTCACCTTTTAAGGCATTGCACTAAAGACCATCTATTATAAGTATTAGTCGGATTATAAACTTACAGAACATTCTCCAGTGCCTCAATGAGTCACTGATTAAGTTCCTCTAGGCTTGTAGGAAGAGTGGGGAGTGGGTTCTTTCACATAGTCCCGTAGAAGCAAATCACAAGGTGTCAACTCAGGTAAGTATGGTGGTCATTTCAAAAGCACATCACTGGCACGCTCCATCGCTGGTAGATTCTCTTTGAGATGAATTCATACAGTCAACTTCGTTTTTACACATTTTATTAAAATTTAAGATCATTTGAGCAAGAATTGGCTATGTTACTACAAACCTTTTTGGGACACTGTATGTTGTTTTCCTGTTAAAGACATTGACAACTCATTTAGATTTTGGCAAAAAGCAATATGAAAAATGTTGTGTCTCTATTAAGTATGATATTAGAAAAATAAATAGATATCAAAAGTAAAAAGAAAAAGAAACTTACAAAATGTTTTGTTTGCTGTGAATTTCCAATTTTCACTGTATATAGGTAATCTAGATGCGCTTATCTGTACCTTAAGACCATAGCAATGAAATAATCGGCAGTGAAATTCACAAACACTGTTGTTACTACAAAACTGCATTTCATCTCCATCCTTAGATCTGGAAAAAAACAAAACATAGAATGTTAATCCCTTTCTCATGAATTATTATGAGAAAAACGTTTCATTTTCAGACAAATCTTTTATTTATTTTTAATATGGTAACTAAGAAACTGGGGCACCTTGAAGCACCTGAGTGCTGGCGAACAGCTCTACTTGACATATGAGGTGACAATTGGAGTTGTTTCAAGCTCAGAAGGGCATAAAAAGAATCAAGATCGATGTATAAACACATGTGTAGCTTGTTATGTTTTAGATGTGTCTATTCATCCATGTCTGAAAAAGATACTTTCGGTAAAAACATATATATATGTCTATGCTGGGGAATGGGTTAATAATTCAATGTTAACCTTTTATAAAAAAAAAAAAAATAGTAGTACCCGTGAAAATATCATGGTTTTCTATTTGAATTTTCTGACAAATCATAATTCTTAAGTTAATGACTGAATAAGCTCCTTTGTGAGTTTCACAACCATAAAATACCTGTAGAAATTCTCCTGTTGCATCATTCAATATTTGAGTTTAAAATAATTAAAATAAAAATCATAGGTATGAAGGCAGGTTATTATTTAAAGAAGTAGTGATTTTCCAAGCGTAGCTCAGATGTGGCACAAGGTCGAAAGTATGAGGCACCCAGTGAGGATCAATTCTAGAAGTAATTGTTGTATCAAGTTAATTTACCTAAACTAACTTTTCCATTTAGAGTCATCTTTTATATTGTTTTGTAAATAAATCATTATGTCAGTTAGGTTGTGAGAAAAATGTGAGCAAAATGGTAAATGAAACATTTAAAGAATGAAGATTTTTTTTTGTTGATGTGAATTCAATAGAAGACTAAAGTGAGGAGAAAAGACAATAAAAGAACAGGTTAATGAGTGTGAGAGAATATGAGAAAAAATACTACTAAGATGAGAGAACAATTAAATTGATTTGATGGATACATTTCTTGATGGTTTATCAAACCTTTACAGGTTATTTAAAGCCAGAAAATATTTTTAGATTTTAACAATTTTTTTTCTTTTGGGCAGTAATAATGATTTAGTCATACAAGTCTTACTAATTAACTCATAGCTGGAGGGAGAAGAGGTGGATTCATACCTTTCCCAAGGGTATTTGCATGTAAGTTATTATCATTATAAAAATTTTACAAAATTATTTCAATACATAAATATAGTCTGTCATCAAGTTAATTATTATTAATAAAAAGGTTACAAAATTATTTCAATAAATATAGTCTGTCATCAAGTTAATTATTATTAATAAAAAGGTTACATAATTATTTCAATAAATATAGTCTGTCATCAACTTAATTATTATTTTAAAAAGGTTACAAAATTATTTCAATAAATATAGTCTGTCATCAAGTTAATTATTATTAATAAAAAGGTTACATAATTATTTCAATAAATATAGTCTGTCATCAACTTAATTATTATTTTAAAAAGGTTACAAAATTATTTCAATAAATATAGTCTGTCATCAAGTTAATTATTATTAATAAAAAGGTTACAAAATTATTTCAATAAATATAGTCTGTCATCAAATTAATAATTATTATTAAAAAAGGTTACAAAATTATTTCAATAAATATAGTCTGTCATCAAGTTAATTATTATTAATAAAAAATTAAGAGAACATCAATTACATATTTTCTTTTACAGGTATTTGACAGGTTGAAGAAAGTCTAATAAGGTTTTTACATATTAATAAATCAATATTGTTACCTTGAGATTTTAATGTAGTCAAGTTTTCTAAAATGTTGCAGTGTGAATTTCACCACCATATGACAAGTTTGGTCACGGAAGGAAAAAATTTGTGCTTTAGCTGATACAATTACAGGTGGAACTGAAAAATAAATTTGGAAAATAAAATTATTTTGCTTAATCAAATTTTGCTATAACAGTTGCTTTTATTTTCAACATTCTCTGTGTTGTCTGTTCTGGATGTGAGTGGTTATGATTTACTACAAATATCTTTTACATTGTGGCTAGCCTAATGGATATCAGTGCAGAAAGTGGATTTGATTGATTGTTTTTTTATGGTTTATCAACCTTTCACAGATTATTTAAAGCCAGAAAATATTTTTTTTAAATTGTAAGAAGTTTTTGCAGGTAATAAAGATTTAGCGATACAAGTCCTACTAATTAACTCATAACTGGAGGGGAGAAAAAGTGGATTCATACCTTTCCCAAGATCATATGCTCTAAAGTGAATATAATGAATCTGACTGGAATTGGAACTCTGCTCTTCGATTTTCAATTCCAAGCTATTATCCATTACACCACCTGCACATCCAAGCTTAAAACAACTGGTATTCTCAAGAGATCAGACATCTAGGTACTGATCAGGCTAGACATTGCTTAACATCAGTGAATGGTTGTAAGCCATAGAAAGCAGAATCAGCAAGGAAAGGTCAAATTCCAATCACTTCTGCACAAATGCTTTTGGGAAAGGTATGAATCTATCTCTTCTCCCTCCAGCTATGAGTTAAATAGCAGGGTAAATTGGGCTCTTTTGCCTTGGGTATTAACAGTTTAAGAGGACTACTCAGAATTCAAAATCATGATGAAGGCATCAGGAAACCATTCTACTATCTTTCCCAAGAAGTCATGGTAATTCACAGATAATAATGTAAAGGAAGTCATAACCGTCTACATTCTGAAGAGAGAAAGACTACTCTGAATTCAAATCTGTGGAGAAGGCAATGTGAAAACATTCCAGCATATTTCACAAGAAGTCATGGTAATTTGAAGATAATAACGAAAGAATCTGTGTAAAGCCATCATTCTCCATGACCTGAAGGCCCATAGCATTTTAAAAAAATGAAGTATAACAAAACCCCTTTTTTTCCATTTCCTGGAATATAAGTTATGTGAGGGCAGAAAAGTAAAACTTTGATTCATTCAGGTATCTCTCAAACTTGATCTCAATTAGAATGAGTCCTTTGTAATTGGGGGTAGAGAAAGTGCATCAATAAGTCAGATCTTGGTAGAAGTTGGGAGAAAGTCTATTTTGGTTCAATAGTTGACAGTTTAGAAGTCAGACTTTGGTAGTAGTTGTCATCTTGGCGATATATGCAGCATCAATCTGCTGTGTTTTCTTGGTCCTAAAGGTGGAAAATATTTTAAGCAGATGACCGCTTAACTTCTTCACACGATACACTTGGGTGGTTTCTCTGGCAGTCCCCTCTCTTCTTTTGCCTCTCAACTGTCTGTTTATATCCTCTTTGACCAGACTCCCAGACTACTGGCACAAAGCTTGATTTTGGCTAACATCAAAAATCTCTGTATTAATTTTATTGATTGGTCAAAATTATTTTATTTTCCAGCGTTCCTTTTTTTACATTTTTTTTATGTAGCGGAAATTATGTGAGGAGCCTCTCTTATTTTAGTAGATTTTTAGTCACAATAACTATGCCCATAGACCATCAAATTTGCATCATTTTTAGTCTTTTCCTCTTTTTTATTTGAGCGTTGCTTTCTTGTTAGTTGAGAGAAAGAGATAAGGGTTTTAAAGGAAAGCAAATGCCTTATTTTAATTTTAATTCTTTTTTTGTTTATATATTTTATTTTCATACATTACTTTATTTTACATTTCGGTTCACCATAACCTAAAACTTCTTCCAGTATCCATTTACTTAAGCTTGCTAGGTAGGTTATGCATGGTTTACCACTGTCCCTCTTGCCTTCAAGCTGTTCTGTGAATATCAAATTTTCTAAGCCCTCTTTCCTCATTATGTGCCCTAGAAATTTCAAATGTCTCTTTCTGATGTTAAGTATAAGTGTCCTTTTTGTTTCCATTTTCTCTAAAACTTGCTAGGTAGGTTATGCATTGTTTTCCTCTATCCCTCTTTGCCTTCAATCTGTCCTGTGAGTATCACATTTTCCAAGCCCTCATTATGTGCCCTAGAAATTTCAAATGTCTCTTTGTGATGTTAAGTATAAGTGTCATGTTTGTTTCCATTTTCTCTAAAACTTGATAGGTAGGTTATGCATTGTTTTCCTCTATCCCTCTTTGCCTTCAATCTATCCTGTGAGTATCAAATTTTCCAAGCCTTTCCGTTATGTGCCCTAGAAATTTCAACTGTCTCTTTCTGATGTTAAGTATCCTTTTAGTTTCCATTTTCTTTAAAACTTTGTTATTGCTCACAAGATTGACCCATGGTATTCTCAGTATCCTTCTGTAGAACCACCTGTCTGTTGCTTCAAGTCTCTTCATCTATGAGGAGATTATCCAGCATTCATTGCTACATAGGAGGATCAATATTACATAACAGAAAAAAATTAAAGAAAAACAAAAAACCACCAATCAATCATAGACACATATGCTACATTTTTCAAACTCTTATCGATTGACTCATATCAGCCAAAATTTCCTGAAAGGGTCTAGAATAAGGGCCAGATGCATCTGCATGCACAAAATTATAGATTTCTACATTTTTTTAATATTTTGATCAAATATGTTTGTGCTTTTTTTTTCTCTAAACATCTACTCACAAATGTATTCAATTTGATTGGGTAGTGAGGTCTGAATGTTTGGTTCTTTCTTAAAAATCTTTTTAAACACAGTCAACTGTTTTTGTTTCTTCATGTGATTTCTCTTGGGATAGATTGATCATCCAGTGATGTAAAATTATGTATAGCTAGCAGAACATTTCTTTGATATCAATTTCAGGTTTTGGCAGCCAACTTGACATTCCATACAAGATGCTTTCAGTATCTGTCTATGTTTCTGAGATGAGGTATTATGTACACTATTTACATTATTCGAACTATTGTCCTCATCTTTGTCGCCATATTTATTACAACGTTTCGGCTTTTGTATGTTCCAGCCTTTTTCAGGTGGTTGGAATGTCGAACTGAACCGTTTATTTTGCTTGCTGGGATAAACTGTTCTAGTTCCACGTGCCATATTTAATGGAAGTCAGTTATCAGTTATCTCCTTTTAATTCCCCTCTCCAAGTTCTCCACTGCCTTAACTGGGTATTGAACTCACACTCTTTGGGTCCTGTCACTGGATCTAACCAACATTTTTATCCACTGTGCCATGTATCCTCAAGAAAGAAGGCCAGAGTGTACAACGGACGAAACATTGTAATAAATATGGCAAAAAAGATGAGGACAATAGTCTGAATAATGTAAATAGTGTAAGATGCTTTCAACTTATTTAAAAAAAATTCTCTTCATTATTAAGTAATAAGTTCTTCAATGTTGTTTTTTGCAGGCATATCTGGCTCATGTCCGAGATGCTTACTGAATTTTATGTTACCTTTTTTAATAGAAATATATAACTACTTATAGCACAAATATATTGCAAACATATTTATTCTTATGCTACACCACTTTATGTACATTTCAGCATACCTTAGTTTTTTCACTTTTACTTATGTTATAACAAAAATTATAAGGTTATATCTGATAACTAATATATCTATTCATACCATCCTTTTGCCACACTATTTTATGTGTATTTCAATATACCTTATTTTTATTTTTAACTTATACCAAATAAGGTTATATCTTATAACAAGCCAGAAAGTATTTTTTAGATTTTAAGAAACTGTTTTTGAGATATTAATGGTTTAGTAATAAAAGTTTAAATAATTAACCCATATCTGCGGGGAGAAGAGGTGGATTCATACCTTTTCCAAGGCTATTTGTGCATAAGTGAATATAACAAACCCAATGGGAATTGGAACTTGGCTCTTGAATTAACAATTCCAAGCCATTATCCATTAAACCAGCCACACATCCAACCTGAGAGTTTTTCCAAATGGTCACTCATCTGGGTACTGACCAGATCTGATGTTGGTTAACTTTAATGATTGCATGGGAACAAATTTTATAACATAATATGGCTGTAATCCTCAGCAGAGAGGAAAAGATAGGAGGAGGAAATTAGACAAAAAAAGAAAGCATAGCTATATGACAAAGACAGAGACAGGCAGTATGACAGAAATTCCTCTCTGCAAAAGGATAATATCAGGAGTAAAATGAATAAATCAAGGATTTACAGTTCTGTTCTCACAGTACAGATATTACCAATATTTTGGCTGACCCATTCTACACCCTTCTTCTAGTGTACAATTTATGCAGAGAGAGGATGCTTTCTTCTTCTTGCCAGTGCAAACCAGTATTTATTGTTTAAGTTTCTGCAAAAATCTAAAATCAAAAGAAACATGGCGCAGAGCTAAAAGCAATATTTGAAAAATGTGAGAATGCTGATCTTGAATTACTACCTTTAACTCTGACCCTAATGAAGTTGTTGGCCTCAAGAACTTCAATCATTAAAATAAGATCAAGGGAAGAAGCATTGATGAGAAAACATAAAATAATATAAATTTATTACATTAAAGAAACATCATAATCAAAAAGAAAACATAATAATGTTTACATATTAATGTATGGTGTGTAGTTTGGAAGATGGAAAAAGTTGTAGCTGATGGAAGGTACACAAGTCAATACCTGATCAGTATCGGCTGGGTCACTACGGAGAGGAGATATGATGTTGTAAGACACGAAACCCCTAATGGACCTTGGCTAGAAACATCACTGTTGATATGTACTAAAGCATCCAATAGATGTATTTTACGAAATACATGTTAATGCATAAAGATGTTACTTATGTCTTACAGTGTGTCATCCTGGGTATGATGATAAATTACATCCAGCAGCAAGGCCTCTGATCAGGAGATTTTAAGGAGCATGGAACCACCTCCTAATTGCTGTTGTTCCCAGATCCACCCTTAACCAGGGTGGTAGCACCTGTTATGATCCCAGCTATGGGTAAATAGTGAACACCCAAACTGAGGTAAAAAAAAATATATAAAAATACACTAGAAAAATTACCAGCAATACATTTTTGGAGGGTGGGGTGAACAAAAATCCTAAAGCTCACAAGAAAATTAAATTTTGGCATTAAATGACCCCTAGAGTGTTGATATGCCATTAAACAAACTAAACCACTCCAAAAACTCTTATAGTGTGTTGTCTACCAGCCATGAGATTCTGGTGAACAAGACTCCTTTTTATAATTCCCACCAAGCTGCTGACTAACCCATTCTCACTGGTTCTCTCAGGCAAAATTTCAGTTGCTAGCTAGAGATTTCTGATTGGCTAAATTAGTCACCTGACTAGCTATGCCTGGTATATTTTAAAAGGGTTTAATTTTAACCCAACAACCACACACCATTATTTTATTTATGAGATCATTCCCATATCATCTAGAGTTTTCTGTAATAATCACCATAATACCACAGCTTGTTAATGAAGTTTTAAAACTTTGCCAAAAAAAAAAAATACCCATAAATGTTGAGGAAGAATCTGGCAAAATGATCTTAAAAAAGATTAAATTAAAAACACAGAATTAAGTCATTTACAAATTGTTAGCAAATACCTTGTTTCAATTTAAACAAGGGCATCTTAACATGGAGTTTGCAGAACACTAGGGTGTCCATAGATTGGCTTCAAAGGGTCCAGGAGGATCAGATAAAATTAATATTTATATTTGCTATTCAGCCTTTGTCAAGGAAATAAAAGAAAATGTATCCTACCACTGCTTGAAAGAAAATGCACACAGCCACTACTTACAGTGTTGACCGCTAGGTGTCTCTTGACTTGCTGTTGGGTCCATGTTTACTATTCAAATGTGTGTCATTATTCTCTGCATGACTGCCACTCCATAAGAGCAATTGATAATTCTTATTTTCCATGGTTTATCATGGCTTGATTATCTTCTCATATACTGGTGAGGATTAACTGGCCATAATTTATTACAAGCATGGCTGTCTGAAAAGTGATATGTGTGCAGTTTGTATGAGGGTGCAGTATGGAGAAATGCACATACAAGTGTTGAGAAAAACAAATCAGACTGTGAGAATCTGCTTTTCTGTCTATGAAGAGGTAGTTATTACAGGGGGTCATGACTTAAGGGGTTTGTGACTCAAAAAGTTTAAAAGCCATTGACTGAAACTAACATAACAGAGAAAAAAAGAAACATGAGGAGACTGTTTCACAAATTAGTAGTTCTTGGGAAGAAACTCTCTAAATGGAATATGAAGGGAGTGAGATTGATTTGACCCTGTATATATAATATGGTGGGTCCTAGCTATGAAGGTCTGAACTGGTGGAATTAAGAAATGTAGTGTGTCACAACTTCTGCAATGGAAATAGAGATAGAGCAGTGAGAAGCTTGCAACATTTCCTCTGTTGGAAAAAGTGGAACATAATTCATCACAAACACAGCCCACATGAACACTTTTAAACTTTATCAACCCTGAAAAGTGAGAACTGGGCAGGTCTGAACAAGATGTAGTGCCAATACTCCATTATTATTTACCTCTAACTCTTGACAAGATAGAGCAGGTCATAAGGACTCAGGTACTTTTTAAAGTGATACAAGGTGGAAAGTGAGGATTGGGAAGCTCCAGACTAGATATGGCAGCAATACACCATTTTTGGTCTGATCTGACTCTTGTAAAGATGTAAGGGCATAAATGTTATTGGCCAATGGGCACATAATTCTGGGCTATTTTTTCATGCTAAATCTGAAAATCAAGACCATTTTCCCCTATCACATTACATTTTTTTCAGTACAGATAATTTCTATTTTTCTTAAAGTAGGCCAAAATACCCATTTAACAGTGATATACCAGGCCCAAGTAGAACCTTAAATATTTTCAGGTTAGAATAACTTATCATAAAAAAATGTATCCAAATAACTTAAAGAATTAATTTTTTAGCATTTTCAGTTCAGAAAAGGTTTCCAGAAAAAAATCTCACACAAAATTAAATTTAGGCAAACATGTGTCATCAATTTTTGAATCAAAACAGACAGATACAAAAGAATGAAAAATACATTCATTTTTGTCCATCCAATTATCAATTTTCCTATGCATATTATACAGAGACTGCACAATAATACCAGACCTCTGTAAATTCAAGTAACATAACGAAATTTTATGACAGTTTTAGGCTTAAAGTGAAAACTATTAATAAAAACTAAAATCACTGTCCTTGAATGTCTTCTAAAGAGCTTCTTCTATGAAAAGTAGAGAAAAAATGCAAATTACATAGTTTTAACAAGTTATGAACATTGAGGGCACAAGAATATTATCTGCTGAGATAGCTCTCATAAAATCAAGCATTTTCAGGTCAGCTTATCTGAACTGAAATAGCTTAGAATTCATTTTGAAAGTTATTTGGATACTTTTTCTTGAATGATAAATTATTTTAATATGAAACAAAATGTTTCAACTATGTTACTCGCATATTTAAGCTGTGGTATATCACTGTGAATTAGGCATTTTGGCCTATTTTAAGCAAAATAGAAATTATTGGTACTGAGAAAACGTGATGGGATGGGGTGAAATGGAATTGATTTTCAGATTCAGTGTGAAAAATAGCGCAGAACATGTGCCCATTGCCTAATAACATTTGGGTAAAAAAAAATGTCAATCGGTATTATATGAGTTCCACTTTAAATCTGAGGTGAACTTGACGCTATAAATGTTCAAAGCAATGAAAAAGGAGGAGATTTGATTGATTGATTGATTATGTTTTTATGGTTTATCAACCTTATGCAGGTTATTTGAAGTTACAAAATAGATTGGAAAAGTTTTTTGCAAATAATAATGATTTATTGATATAAGTTGTACTAATTAACCCATATCTGGGGGAAATGAGGTGGATTCGTATTTTTTCAAGGGTACTGGCATGTAAGTAAATAACAGACCCAACTGGAATTGGAACTAGGTATTCTAATTTCCAATTCTGAGCTGTTATCCATTACACCACCTCACATCCATGCTTATAGCACCTAGTATTCCCAAGCAGTCACCCGTCTAGATACTGACTGACCAGGCTCGATGTTGCTTAACTTCAGTGATTGGATGATAACTAGTGTTATTGCTGTAAGTTATGTCAGAGGAGGAAAAGAGTAAGTGTATTAAAACCTATAAAGAGTAATTTTTAAAAAATAATTGGGCTAATCAACATTTATGTTCTCGGTAATTCAAACAATAACAAACCTATCCTTATTTTTGTGTGTCAGGCTGACAGCTTTTTTCTAATTTTCAAGAATCTCACTTGCTATTAATTTTGAAATGTCATTCAAAGTAAGCTCCTCCCCTGCCATATGAAAAGCATAACATTCACCCACATAAAAATTTTTTACTATCTTATAATAAAAATAAATAAAATGAAACAAAAGAAAATTATAATATTAGTAATGTCTGATAAAAAGATGAGACTAAATTTTTTGTATGTAAAAAAAATGATTTATTCACTTCTGGAGTCTGTAAATTATTGCCAGCTGAAGCAGGGATATATGGTTTCCAGCCTTTCTTCAAATAAGGGAACCAGTTGTCTTGTGTGTATATCCAAAGTTCAGATGTGTCCACTTCATTGTTTGCATTACTATACATATCAGCCCAATGCCGCATGTGGTGGATTTTAGGTCCCCTTCTAGGTCAACTTTTGGGGCTCCTAGAACTTATGACTTTTTGAAGTAACACAAAAACTACAAAAGTACAAAACTTCATTTGATATCTCTTAGGGTAAAGTCAATGCACATTAGGGTTACCACAAATCAACTCTTCTTAGATCAAGGTTCTTGATGAACATTAAATTTGTTTCAAACCTCTGGTATTTCCAAGCATGGATCACATATGAAAAAACTATTAGAGAAGGAAGACCTGTCTATACTTCTGAGATTTATGCTATTTATATTGTTCAAACTATTGTCCTCGTCTTTATTGTCATAGTCACAACATTTTGGCCATTGTATGCTCTGGCCTTCTTCAGATGATATACATTGGAATTTCAAACTGAACCCTTTATTTCGTCTACTGAGGTAGATTGTTCTAGTTCCACATGCCATGCCTTTTCTGAATATCTCAGTTTCAGTCATTTCCCTTTAGCAACTTAACTTGCCAAGCTTTTTTTGACCTTTTTTATGGCCAGGTATTTGAACTCACAACTCTTTGGATAAAGTCACTGGATTACTTCAACCAAAACTTTTATCTACTGGGCCATGTGTCCTTGGGGTTCAGTTTGAAATTCCAACATATATCACCTGAAGAAGTCCAGAGCGTACAACAGCCGAAACATCATGAATATAGCAGTAAAGATAAGCACAACAGTTCAAACAATGTAAATAGAGAAGGAAAGTGTTTGTTTTTCTCATCAATTATTTTATCATCTTCACTGAACAAATTACACAACATACAACATAATTTGATTTATGGCAACCCTATCAAATACTGTATTCACTTATAAATTTCATACCATCATCATCCCAATGTTACAGATTTACAATAAAAACTTTAACAATTAAAAAATGTACTCATATTTTGGATAAATTCTTTTCAATTGTAATCATTATTGAATTAATAGATAGTATTATGTTCTTAGTTTTATCGGTAAATATTGGTTTTGTTACCCGTGCGTAGTGATTTTCTGCAAGGAAAGTCTGTAAAAGAAGTAAATAGGCCAAATTTTCTTATCACGCCACTTAGGTATCCCGCATTGAATTGAGATTCGTGATGACAGTAATGGGGGACGAATGACAGACAAGAAGTTCGATTTTTTCTTGTCGATAACTCCAAAATGGTAAGGTTTCTTTATAATTTAATTGTTAATTCGAGTTCAGTATGTACATTAGCACAGAATTATGATGATTTTGGAAAAATTTTAAGAGATATTAGCACGCAGGTAACAAGACCAATATTTACCGTTTTATCAAAGTTATTTATGATATTCTCTTTGTTTTATTTTTGTAAACATTGTAAGCTTTTCTTTTTGCATTATATATAAAATTATTAGCGTATGAGTGGAGATTAAAAGTATTTTTCTTCTTCAGGTAAATATTGAGAGGTGACAAATTTTCTTAAAAAAACAATAATTATTCCATTATTTTAGTTTGTTGTTTCGATTTGAGAAAAAATTATGAGATTTGTTTGTAGATTTTTGGTTCGTTTTACATTATTATCAATACAGTTTAACATGATTTCAAAGAAATGCAATGCTTTGTTTGTTTCGGTTTCATAAGTAAATTCAATTGAATGTTCAAGATGTTTAGTTTATATACAAATACATAGTTTAGATATATTCATATCAAAGTGTCCCTGTTTGAATTTTGGGGATCAGGAGTTATTCTTATCACATTATTTACATTTGGACTATTATCTTCATTTGTTGTTGTTATCATGTTTCAGCCATTGTGTCCTCCAAACTTCATCAAGTCTATATTGATCTGGATAACCTGAAGGGAATTCTGAACTTAACCCTTTATTTAATCTATAGAGGTAGACTGTTCTTGTTCCACTGCCTATGTCTAGAGATATTGTCTTGTTCTTATTTTTATTACTGCTTAGTTATTGCATATCTGGTTTCCACTATTTCTAAGGGCGAATGATAATGTAATATTCCCAGTTTCCTTCTAAGGAAACATTTAGCATTCATTGACTGAGCAACCAGTATTGCTTTTGGTTGAAATCAATATACAAGATTCTGTGACTTCCGTTAGTCCATCACACCCTCTAAATTAGCCATACATTGACTGATCGAAACCAAATTTGGGGGTAAAATGTAAATGCGTAAGTGGGTACAAAGTTGGTTTTACAAGGGTGCATAAAAACTGCAAAGTAGGGTTTTTGTCAAAGTATTTTTCCAAACAAATCAGCTTATTCAAATTTCATTCATTTAAGGTTTGTGAAATTGAATAAAACAGAGTTTGTAAATCTTGACAAAAAAATGTCAGTGATAACTTCAACAATACTAAATACTGTGAGGATTTCAACATGTGGCAGCGTATTGCAAAAAAAGTTCTAGTTTATAAAATCTTTCTCTTAAAACAATAGCTTAGTGGAATAAAGTGTTGGTTCATGTATTTTTAATTCCCACTCCTCAGGGGATATTTCAACTTATACTAAACTAGCAGTAGAGCCCGGCGTTGCCTGGGGATGTAACAGTAAGAGATAGATCAAGTATCAACCATCATAAAGACTGAAAAATAAAATTGACAAAGATTATTGTTTAAGGTTGATGGACATGCATGTCTTAATTAGTTTTTTTTTTGTGTTTGTTTTTTTTTGTTTTTTTTACGAATTGGTCAAACCCAAAATCAAATAAAAACATTGTTTTCAATCGTTATGAGTCTATCAATTGAATAAAATTTTATTATAAACAATTGTCTTGTAAATGGAATTTTTAAAGCATTCTGAATGTAAAAATAAAGAAAAAAGTGTGCAAGACAATAAGAAACACTACCTGCCAAAAAAAAGTGAAGTTTTGTTGAAATCGGTTGAAAAATGTAGGAAATCCAATCCCATATATAAACAAACACACACACACACACATAAACAACCAACCTGGGTATTATAATAAGTATAACTCGATATGAGTTCTCCCCCTTTCGTTCTTGCGACAGCGATGCCTCTTAATCGTGTTTTCAAATTGATTTCGTCCAAAACAATTGTGTTTTTCCAATTTTTGGCGCTGTCAGAACCATTGCAAGGTAATTTTATGTAGTCCTGTGAAGTTTTGTTGAAATCGGTTGAAAAATGTAGGAAATCCAATCCAATATATAAATGAACAGACACACACACACAACCTGGGTTTTATAATAAGTATGATTAAAATTTAATAGTTGATGCCATACTGTCACTTCCTGAAGTAATCTCACCTAACACAGGTACTGGATAGAGAAGAAGACCCCACCAACTCCAAACTCTTAATTGTAGCTCTTGTCCAATTAACTTTACTTCTCTGATAATATTAAATCCAATGTGGATAGGGGATGGTGATGTAAAAAAAAATAAAAATAAAAAAAAGTACATTTCAAGTGTTTGACAAGTGTGAAACTTTAACATGCCTTTTTACAATCAGTTATCTGGCTGTATACAACAATACACAACAATTAGTGATGAAAAGAGCAAATGAGAACATTAGAAACAAAAGTTTTGTAAGGTTTATAATGCCGGAAGACACAATGGCCAAAGCATTGTGATAATAACACCAAAAGATACAGACATTAGTCTGACTGTAAATAGTATTGCTTTAGTCTTTTCATGATTTCTTTCTTCTTTTTTTGCTTTTTCCCAAATCTTAAAAATGATATTATTATTCATTCTCTACTTTAGAAAATAAGCAAGGCAATAAAGCCACAGAGGCACAAGGGGTTACTGGGTGTGAAAGAGTTAGAAACAGGAACATTACCAAGTAATGAAAACAGAGGAAGAGTAATCAGGACAGCAGATAGTGATTGACATTGCATTTAATTTTTGCAAATTAAAGTTTCCTGGAAACTATAGTGCCGGAAGGAAGTTCCACAAGTGAGTAGTGGAAGAAAAGAAACTGTTAGTATGGAATTTACAGTTACATCTAGCCAACTCAACTGTAAATTGGTGAGACTTCATTGCCAGTCCAGGCACTATAGCAAACATTTTGATAATAGAAAAAAATTTCTTTAACCCCGAATGTGGACCCTGCATTATCGTTTCAATCTAAGACAGTGTCCATTCTAACATGGATGTTTATATATCTATCATGACATACTTTCTCAGGTACAGCTGTGTGGATAATGTGTCCATTTGTCAGGATGAACCATTGACATTCTGTTAAGTGCAGATCAGCATTTGGTAATTAAGAGATCATCTGTCAGGCCAAGCTATCAATGCACCTTGAAGGACAGCGAGTTCAAAGTCCACTCTTGCATCATCTGTTGTGAATTTCACACTACATTATGGAACTGATCTGATACAAATTCTAAAACTTCATTCAAATTAAAATTAATTCAAATCAAAATAATAATTTGTGTAACTTGTAGATGTTAACAAGCTTGTAGGTTTTGTTTGTATTTTTAGGTGAAGGTGCTTGACCAATATATAAACAAAGAAGATAAAAGAAGCACACAGAAAACTTAAGTTTCTGCTACAGACATTTATTCCTTTTATGTTGACTATTGAAACAAAGTTAAATGTCTCTTGCTTGAATATGTTCATTTTCCATTTTGGTTCAAAAATAATTTATGGGAAGTAAGGATAAGAACAGGTAAAGATGGTGGAGCTCAAGTCAGCCTGATGCAGAGTTGGGATGGCCAAATCTCTACATCACGAGTAGAGCTGCTGAATGATATTGTTGGAAAGTGACAAGTGAAAAATTCTGTCCTTTCTGGAAGTGGGGTCATAAAAATGCACATGCGACCAGAAACCCTTTCTGGTTTCTTTATAACTTGCATCATGGGAAAATTAATATTTTTTTTTTCTTTATTATTATTTAATTTATTGGTTTTGTTTCATTTTCCCACAAACTTACCGTCTTTGCTCATTATCTTAAATATATATCTTCAGGTATCTTTCAATCTGCCAACTTTGAACTGATTTATTTAATCTATGGGTAGAGATTGTTCTTGTTCCAGTGTCCATGTCTAATGACATTATAAAAGAACAAGATGAGATATACTTAAACATAGTGGAACAAGAATTATTCTTTATGTATTTTTGTAATTGTATGATTGATTTGGTACAGTTTCATGCCTTTTTGCAATCAGTTCATGGGGATGAAGAAAAGAACGAAGGACATCAGAAACAAAGGCTTTGTCAGGTTTATATTTATTTGCAGTAAAAAATTTGATAGTAGAAGAAAAATTGTTTTAACTTTCATTAAAGAATTTGTTGCATGTTTGCTTATCATTCCTTTATTATTTACACTATTTACATTCAGACTATTATCCTCATCTTTGTTGGCATTACAACATTTCATTGTGTTGGGGGTGGAACTGAGGCTCTCTGTTCACTCATTTTGTTTTACTTGTTCGACCAAAGCTGAGATATTGCCAGTATTAATAAACCCCTCACATATATGATAAAAACAGTTTTCTGTCAATTGAAATTTGTATCTTCAGATATTTTGGACTCTTTTTATTGCTTTAGCTTGTTTTGTTTTTTTCCTTTATTCTTCTGATTTGGTTTGGTTTAATTTGTTTTATAGTATATCAACCTTAATAGGTTATTTAATGCCGACAAGATTCTTATTGCTGGTAATACTTTTTTCGAAAAGTATTGCTGGTAATAATTTTTTCTTCAAAAATTTATTGCTGGTAATAAAACCTATTTTTACACATTTTGACCCCAGTTTGGGGATTAAATATTTGCCCATAGCTGGGACCCTAACAGGTGCTACCACCCTGGGTCAGGGTGTAACTAGGAACACCAGCAATTAAGAAGTGGTTCCACACTTCTCAAAACCTGATCAAAGGTCTTATTGTCAGATGTAGTTTATTGTCTTACCCAGGATACAGATGTAGTTTATCGTCCTACTCAGGACGGTATTCTTCTGAGAAGAAAGCTTTCAGAAAGTGGTTTTATTATGAGGTTTTGGGTGAGAGGGGGTTGTTTGATGGACAAAATTTATAGATCATCTCATCAAAAATATCATGAAGGATATATTTATTATTTTCTAAAGTAGAGAATGAATAATAATATCATTTTTAAGATTTGGGAAAAAGCAAAAAAAGAAGAAAGAAATCATGAAAAGACTAAAGCAATACTATTTACAGTCAGACTAATGTCTGTATCTTTTGGTGTTATTATCACAATGCTTTGGCCATTGTGTCTTCCGGCATTCTTCAGGTATCTTTCCATCTGGGTAACCTTCAGGGAACTTTGAACTGAACCCTTTATTTAATCTATGAGTAGAGATTGTTCTTGTTCAACTGTCCATGTCTAACAACATTATAAAAACAAGCTGAGATATCCCTAGACATAGTGGAACAAGACTTATTCTTTATATTGAACAATGATCCATAAAGAAAAGACTAACAGATGAGTTACATTAGAAAAAAAGGCTTTATCAGGTTTATATTTATTTGGGGTAAATAATTTGATAATAGAAGAAAATTGCTTTAATTTTTTTCTTTTTTTAATAAAACCCCAACCCTTCCTGTTTTATTCCAAATACCCCTTTTAGTCAACACCCACAAGAAGCTTCTCTATTGCTAGAGTGCATCCTGCTTACTGATAAAGATTTTCTAGTTTTCACTACTAAGAAAAAAAAAACAACACTGCACATATATGTGGTTCAACCATTTCTTTTATACTCAAATATTTTAAGGGGTAGACAACTATGGTTGCCATTACCACAAAGAAAATCTAGATGTGGCTCTTTGAAGAAATATTCTAATGAAGAAAAGAAGCTTTTGCAGATGTTGTGTAGAAATGCAAAAGTGAATATAAACAGAAATGAGAGCATAGAAAAGGTAAAACAGATTGGGATGCTAATAAAAAAAATAATAGTGTTATTGACAACAAAGATATCTCAGAAAAGCCTTTCACTCTTTTCCCTTCAACCTGAGTACAGCTAAAAATGATGGAAGATGAACCATTAACAAAAGAATTAAAAAAATGAAAGACATTAGAAACAAAGGTTTTGAAAGGTTTACATTTATTTGAGGTAAAACTTTGATAAAGAAAAATTGCTTTAATATTTCTTTTGATAATTTGCAGTATATATACAATCAAATAAACTAAATTGTATACTAACCTTAGCCACTCTTCATGCATTAAAAAAAAATCCCAACCTCTTTGTTTTATCCCAAATACCTCTTTTATTCATCACTCAAGAGTAGCCTCTCGCTAGAGAGCACACTTCTTACTGCTAAAGATTTTCTGGTTAAATATGTTGAGAAATAAAAAACAAAATAACTTTTTACCATAGAATTTTTTACCATAGAGATTCTACACCTGAAGAATACTGTAGAATGGATCAAACAAAAAGTTATGGTAATATTAGGTTGGTGCAAAAATAATGACGTAATAATGTTGTCTTTTGACGTTAAAAAATACGTCAAAAAACGACATTATTACGTCATTATTTTTGCACCAACCTAATAGCAGAAGTAACAAAACTAATAATTTTCAACACCTCTTAAAATGATAATGACTTACCTTAAAAGTTGCAAAGAAAAATACTTACTTCTGAAGGTAATTTTCACAAAGTAATCCATTTTAAGAAACATGCATTTGAAGAGGTAGACATTTGGTTTGTCACTTGTAAATTTGTATTTGATGAAAGAAGCATTTTCACTTTTCACTAAAGTATCATTTTGGAATAAGGAAAGCTTTTGAATGGAAGAGACATTACAGGAAATAATAACAGTTTCATTCACAGCAACCTCTTTATTCTCGTTTGGATACATTCCTGTAAAAAATAGCAAGTATATGATAATTAATCATTCCTTCTGTGGCAATAAAAAAAATAAATAAATATAAATAAATAACAAGACAAAAATTTCACTATCTCTAAAAATAGATGGGTAATCAGAATCATCAGACAAACAAAGTCATAATTCAACCAACCAATCAGAAAGCTTTCACAACCAGGATATAAGAAATAAATAAATAATAACAAGGAGACTAAAATTTCACCATCTTTAAAAATAGACTGTTTAAACAACAAAACAAAGTTTTTGCAACCAGGACGTGTAGTAATTGATTCCCCCAAAGAATCGCCGTCTCGACACTTCTTCTAAAATTCACTGCCTCCTCATGTCTCAATCACCAGGTAAAAAGTGATCCTTGATCATTCAAAATAGTGCTGATGCGTGCACTGTCATGCAAATCAAAAATGGTGGCCGTCACAAACAAATCCAACATCAGGGAGGCTTAGTCCCATTTATGACACTCCTCCCTGATATCTAAATCCCACATGTGGCAGCAGGTCTCCTTATTTGTGTACTTCTCTGAAGTTGGGGTGGTGCATGTTAATCTGAGTTAAGACTGTTGAGTTGTCTCCTCTTATCTATAGATAAAAGGAAGTCTGTTTGGAGTGATCTCCTCTTTGTTTGTTGTTGTTGTAGTTTCCTTTGACAAGATAGCGGTTTAGCTGAGACTGGGTGTCTGTGGAAGGAGTAAATCATCAATGGTAGCAGAGCATAGTTTCTTTTGTGTGATAAGAAGCTGTCTTGTTCAGCAAACGCTGAAACACATTTAAAAGAAGAATGGCTTCCATCACAAAGCACCCACCTGTTTTGGTAAATGAAGAGGCATATGCTGAATGGAAGCAAGATATAGGCATATGGTCTATATTCACAGACGTACCTAAGGAGAAAGAAGGCCCTGCTGTGTTTTTGTCATTACCACAAAATCTAAGAGAATGTCTTCGACACTTGGCAATAACGGATATCGGTGGAGCAAATGGATTAAATATAACTATTGACACATTGGACAAAATTTACTTGCTGGATGAAAATACGATGGCATACATGTCATTTAAGGAATTTTATTCCTATAAAAGGGCAGCTGGAGTTAATGTAAATGAATTTTTGGTATATGAATTTCTGTATCAAAAATTACAGAAATTTGGAATTACTCTACCAGAAGGAGTCCAGGCCTTTTTTGTTCTGAATGCAGCAAATATATCAGAGGAAAATGAAAAATTAGCAAGAACCACATGTTCCAGCTTAACATATGCAACCATGAAAGATACACTGAAGAAAGTATTTTCTGATATTTTATCAACAGAATGTAGAACTATCCCTGCTATCAAAGAAGAAGTTGAAACAGTAAATTTCAATAGATACAGAAGTATTAAGGAACAAAGGCATGACAGGATATATAAAGTAAATCCTAAGGACAGACAAGGTAAGATAATGTGTTGTTTTAAATGTAATTCAACTAAGCATTTTGCCCGAGATTGTACGAGTTTCAATTCTAGAAGTAATTGTTGTATCAAGTTAATTTACCTAAACTAACTTTTCCATTTAGAGTCATCTTTTATATTGTATTGTAAATAAATCATTATGGCAGTTAGGTTGTGAGAAAAATGTGAGCAAAATGGTAAATGAAACATTTAAAGAATGAAGATATTTTTTGTTGATGCATAATAAAAAATCTTTAATAATAAAAAAATAATAAAACAAATAACAGAAAGAGAGAGAGAGTGAGATAGAAAAAAAAAACTTCTTTCAAAATATAGCAGGCTTGATGTTGTCTGATGCAATAACAAGAAACTGTGTATGTAAGTTAATACATTTTGTAAACAGAAATAAACAGAAGTTTTAGTATAGGCACATGTAAGTTGTACTGCACCCCAAGGGAATTAAATAAATATTGAATTGCAAAACTTACTTATTGGAATTTGCTTAAAAAAGAGTCCACATGTATAAGTTGTCAGTGCAAACCAAAGTAGAACAGTAAATATCCAAGACATTGAATTCATTCTGTGAGAAAAAAAGAAAAAAAAAACACACCCATTAAGGAATTAATTTCAAAATTACCAAAGTCTCCAAGTGAGCTCTCTATCTTTTAATATTACAGGCAAATAAAAAGCTTAAGAAAAAACAAAAACAAAAACATAATCTTATTATAATTGCACTTGTCCCTCCCTTTGTTATTTCCCCCAACCATTATATCCTGCCAATACCTCATAAATAATGATTAATTCCATTTTAATTGCACAGAAAGAGGAGAAAACACATTACTTAGTTTCAGTGAGAAAATGAAAAAAAGAAAGAAGAGAAGATAGAACCGTCTAACACCTCCTGCCAATACATCTTACATAATGGACTATTCTGTTTTGATCACATGAAAAGAGAAGAAAAAACACTACTCAGTGAGGAATGAAAAAAAGGAAGAAGGAAGGATAGAGTTGTTTAAGATAGGGTAATAGTTCCCATGTAAATAGCATAAATAACAATGAAAGGATTTGATACAAGGAACACAGAATCTTGGAAGTGGGTTTTTTATTATCATTATTAATATTATTATTATTATAATTATTATTATTATTATTATTATCATCATCCTATTACGATTGTGTGGAAAGAGGGAAAAAGACACTGTTTGGTTTCAGTAAAAAAAATGAAAGAAAGAAATGAATATAGTAATGTTTAATATCTCCTGTCAATATGTCATAAATAATGGACTATTCCATTTTAATTGGCTGCAAAGAGAGGGGAGAAGACACTAATCAGTGAGAAAAGATGGAAGGAAAAATGGGAGGTAAAGAGAGAGGAAGGAAGATAGATAGAAGTGTTTACCATCTCTTGCCAATATATCATAAAAAATGGACTATTCCATTTTGATTGCATGGAAAATGGGGAGAAGACATTATTTGGTTTCAGTAAGAAAATAAATGAAAGAAAGGAAGATAAAGGGGTTTAATGGCTGTTTCAGTGAAATGAGAAAAGTTCTCAATTTCAAATCTATTCATTTGTACCCACTTCTTAAAATAACAACTCACAATCATATTTATGATTGTTATTGCAATATTTCGCTAAAGTTATTAAGCTTAAATATTTAACAATGCAATGTTGCTCTCTGATTCCAAACCTTGACCACGGCAACCAAATGTTGACCTCAAGTCTCTCCCAGATGGAGGTACATTTAAACAGCGGCCTCAAGAGGGCCTTCTTCTGAGAAGAAAGGTCCCTCTCAAGGGCCTGCCTGTCGATGGCACACAGTTTTTCCCCTTTAGGAACAGTTTTTTCTTTTTTTTTTCTCGTCTTTTTCTTGATAGGGTTAGGGGAGGGAGAAGACAGAGTCCTAGAAGGGCTGGAAGGAAGGAAGGAAGGAAGAGCTCCTTGCCTTACCTTGAGTCAGTTGTTGTTCCTTTCTTGCAGGTGAAGAAGGAGCAGATTAGGTCTTCCAGAGCCTTCTCCACCCTACTTTGACCATATTTCCTCTCCCTTTTGGTATACTTCAGGCCCTCTTCATCCCACCTCCTTTTCAGTGAGGAGGATCGCAGTGGAGGTATTTCCTCTATCTCCATGTAGCGGTCCACCTGTGTTAACTCCTCCTGCTGCTCGTCAGATTGCTGCTGCTGCTGCTTGATAGTTCCCTTTTCCGGCATATCTGGCTGGGGAGGTGGAGTTGCTGCCTTGGCTCTCCTTCTCATCACCTCAGTTCACTTGCCAGGACCACTGGAGACCTTTTTTGGTACTTCCGCCTTGGGCTGATCAGTTGTTGGTTGAGGCTGTGGCACCCAGATTTGACCCAGATACAACTTTGCCAAGTGACCAGCGGCATCACAAGCCCAGCAGTTGGGACAGCAACTTTCCACAACAGCATAAATGTTTCAGCCGCTACAGGTGATGACGTTGGGGACTTCATTAAATTTTGTCCAGGTCAGTGTCACCATGACTTCATAGTCATTGGTGGCAATGCCTACCTTGCCTTTGATGGAGTATACCCTCTCCACAGGGCCATAGTCTGAGAAAAAGGCCCCAAAATGGTCTCAGTGATGTACATGGGCACCTAATATAAGGTAATCCAGGTCTTTCAGGTGCCAATGTACTCTGCTTGAAGCCTTAGTGTTGCTAGTAGTATGCCCTACATGGCATTTGACCTATGGGCCAACACTTTGGCCCCAATGTTCAAGGCCTTGAAGGCCTCTTTCATCATCACCCTGTTGACAGCAATAAATTCTAGCATGTTGATGTAAGCCATCAGGGAAGATGGTCCTTGTAGTTACTACCTCCATCACAGAAGGCAGTGTCAAAAGTTCATAGCCTGAGATGAAGGAGCTATACTTCTTTCTCAGGCCCTTGAAACAGTTTGGACCTTTATTGGGTCTTTCTGCCACCTATGCTGATGTAGACGGTGGTGTGGCTCTTGGAAAAGCCCGCCATACTAGAGGGTTATTCCCCTGACACATTTTAAAACAGAGAGCTAACAATTAGAACAGGACAACAAATAATGCTGACAAGCACAAAACAATAAATAAATTGTGCGGTAACCGAATACGGATCTCATAAACCAAAACAAAGTACTCACAACACGAAAGCAGACTGTATCTCAATACAAACCAAAGATCATCAGTATAACTCATGATGTTGAATGACTTGGACCTTTTGCCATTTACCTGGCACTGGGGGCTTGGTATAAGAGTTCAATCCATGTGTGAAAGTCTTTGCCAAACCCAGCAGCCTCTAATGTGGCCTTCAGGAAACGGTGGTTTACTCTATCAAAGGCCTTCAACTGATCTAGATTGACCATGCTGTCATCTATCTCATCCAGTATAGTGTGTACCAGGTGCAGATTGTCCAGGATTGTCCTTCTCTTCACAGCACATATCTGTTCGGAGTCGATCAGCTTGTCCACAACTATCTTATCAGGATCCTGGCTAGGATCTTCAGGTCAGTGTTATAGGCTGGAAGTCCTCTACCTTATTTCAATCAAGATTGTTCTTCCTTGGCAAAGTGATCACTCCCCTGCTTATCTTTTGGGGGAGGATGTTTCCCTGATTGAACCAGTTGTTGAAAACTTGATGTAAACCAAAAGGGGTTAAATTTATGTCAGTAATGTTTGTACATCTACGTATTTTTACATTTAGCGTTTTTTATTCCCAGCTGGGAGTAAAAAACGCTAAATGTAAAAATATTCCGAATGCTCCCGTACCCGATATGCTTAACAGTATGTTTCTAACTCAAAATATATCAGGATAGTTGTTTAATTGCTAATTAACTGCTGATTCAATTCTGGGGGTAGAAGGGTTACGAAGGTCAAGGTCGTCCTATTTGGGGTTTTTTAGGAGTGGCCAGTGGTGGCTGCAACAAGTGATTGAGAGATGATCAGACTTAGATAGAGAGAAACTATAATTGATAACTGGATAGTGAATGTAATAGATAGAAACAGTGTGATAGATAGAAACAGATACTGTGATAAATAGTGTGATATATAGAGACTGAGATAGATAGATATATAGATAGGACCAGGGTGTGACAGAGACTCTGATTTTTTATATATATATATATAGAGAGAGAGAGTTTTAGATAGATATATAGATAGAAACAGATTAAGATAGATCTCGTAGGCAGATAAATAATAAACAGATTGTACTATAGATAATGAAGAGATAGATAGATATAGATAGATACAAACTGATTGAGATAGATCTTGTTATTCTTGTATGTAGATAATGAACAGATTGTAATAGATAAAGAATGAATAGATTCAGATAGATATAAAGAGATTCAGATAGATAGATAGATGATCAGTGACAGATCTTTATACTTAGTGTGATAAATTGATAAATACAGACTGAAGTTGTCATAGATAGATAGATACTAGAGATCATCAGACTTAGTGACTAAGTCACTTAGTCTGATAGAATATATCACACTTATAATCTAAGTCTGAAGATGACAGCTTCAGTCTGTATTTTCATCTATCAGATAGATTGATAAATAGTAAATACAGGCTGAAGCTGTCATAGATAAAGCAAAAACTTCTGGCTCGGTTCCACTAGCTGACAAAATACCCACTTTTAAATAATTCGGCAAAGAAAACGAGAAGAAATCTCAAAAAGTGTTGTAATGTAGAGATGTAAAAAAAGTCTTACATTGTAAGAAGAATGACCTTGTACGTAAGAAGTTTGTCTGAAAAAAGAAAGAAAAAAGTAGAAAAATTAAGTGCTCCATCGTTTGTAATGGTGGGTAATTACAGAAATATACCAAGTCGATTCTAAGAAAACTCGTCTGCCTACCAGAATAAACATACATAATTCAATATACGCGGATGTAACTCTGTTGATGACTGACTCAGAAAATAAAAATGAAAGAACTCTTCTAAGCCAATATATCGGTGCACCATAGTACGGAATGTGACATAAGGCCAGTCGATAGGAGCAGGGAGAAAAATTGCCCCCCCCCCTTTGGAGACGTTTCTATGGTCATTTATATAAATTCTGGCTCATTCCCGATGGAGAGGTATATTGCCTTGAGTGGATTGTCATGTCAGGCTCAAGCACATTTTATTTTATTTTTACTTTTTATTTTAAGTAACTTACATAAAATAAAAATCCTACTTGCTGGGCCATGAAACAGGACGAGATTTACCCATCTTGTGACACTTGACAAGATCGTTTTTATTTTATTTAAGGATAAATTCATTTTTTGTGGCTTATCAACACTTTGCAGGATTTTTTTTAAGCCGGAAAATACAAGGATGTTTTTTATGAGAGATTATTTATCACGCCCACGTGAACGGAATGCGGCACTGCTTAGGTCAACTTTAAAGTAGCCCCCCGCCCCATGTGTAAAACAGAAACCGAAAATCTAGCTAGAACCCTTCTTACGGTATTTCCCCTTTTGTAGAGGTTTCACGTGCCATTTAATGACCCTTGGCTTCTCCCGAAGGACATATAGTCAGAGAAAAAGGGTCACTTGAAACGGGACTTGAAGAATTAAAGTGCGCTTCTTCTAGCTAGGAAAAAAAAAAAAAAAAAAAAAAGAAAAAAAGAGAGCAAGTGTGGTATTATTAGCTACAACATTACAACTGGATTGATTGACCGATCGATGAGCGAAGATACAGAGTATATAACAGAGCTAAGTAGTTAATGACGGGTGGCGTGAAGAAATTAACTCACTATTCAATATAAACGATAAAAAAAAGAAAATAAACCATTCAAAATTATTTTTAAAATTTAATAATAAAAATTATGTTTTTTTACCTTGCAGTTTCCCCGTCCTGTCAAGTCTGGTGAAGTGATTCGTTCACATGTAGTGTTCTTTTCGATATTATCGGTATTTTTAGTCCTGTCATCTTTGTTTGGGTTGTTTTCCTTCTTTCATTATTTTTTTTTTTTTTAGTAATTTTTAACGTTTACAAAGGACACTGAGTATTCCATTTCAACTTGCTTTTAAAATGAATATAACTTCTTATAAAAACAATTTCAAGTTGTCATCAGGCGCTATTAACAAAGTACACGAAAGATAAGATAAAGTGTGATAAAAAAAAAAAAAGTGATTTCAAGCGACGAGGATGTTTTTTTTTTTTCTTTTTCTAAATATTAAAAACTAAAGCAAATTAGTTTTTATCGCAAAAGTTTTAAAACTAATTTACTTAGTTTTTATTACATAAGAACGTTTATGTAATAAAAACTTTCGAGCAGTGTTTTACTGTTTAGAATTTAGCATAAAGTGAATAGTTCTCGCTTTTTTTTTTTACGGAAATGAGTAACCAAAACTCAGACCGCATTTCTCGGAAAATTTTAGTTTCATTTTAAACGGAACTAGACGAGCAGACAAAAAAGATTTTAAAACACGAATGTGTGTGGAGATTATCATAAATAATTTAAAAAAATCGTAAAACACGGTTTTGTTTTAATTTTTTTTTTTACACAGTCTCCAATTTCAACGTTTTTTTTTTTTGGCCTTTAAGTTTCTCTTTTTCAATGTAATATTTTTTTTTATTCCTTCTTTATTGAAATAACGCGTTTTTTAAGTTAAAAAATATAGCATACCAACATCTACAAAAAAAAAAGAAAAAACCGCTAAAATGAATTTAAATTTGTAGCATAATATTATTATTAATAAAATTCCTTAAATCGTACTGTAGAAATGCAGAAGGAAGTTATCTGTGGGCAGTTTAAAATAAATGTAATTTTAAATTGTAATTTTCTGCTATTTTAACAGAAAAATGCTTTCAAAATTAAAAATGTAGTAAAAAACATTAGCTAAAAAAACTATTAGGTTGGTGCAACAATAATGACGTAATAATGTCGTTTTTTGACGTATTTTTTAACGTCAAAAAACGACATTATTACATTATTATTATTTTTGCACCAACCTAATAGAATTTTTTTTTTCTTTTTTATCGCACAGTTTTTTTGGCACTACTTAAACACTGGTCCACTCGTAAGAAATTGAAAAATAAATAATTTTTTTTTGCGGGGGGGAAATATTTTTTGTACATTAGCATTCTTTATGGTACCTTCCTTATGTCGCGTCACTTAAGAATTTTAAAAAAAAAATATTGATTTGTCATCCATTTTAAGAGAATGGGGTCCTGTTTCGTGAGAATGCTAAATCGATCCCTGATTTTTTCTTTCAATGCTAAGTCCAAGTTATTTATTATGCTTAGATTAGGCAAAAATATGAGGCACCCAATGAGGATTGAACTCACCATTAATCAGGCGCTCGTATTTACCTTGTTTAATTTTGGCACAAGGCTACAATTATTGAGCACCTAGTGAGAAAATTGTCGGATTTAGCTCCTCCTTAATTCCCAAATTGTCACTATGGCTCACTTTCCCCATACTATAAATACTGGGCGACCTCTTGCCTTGTTCTCTTTCCTTCAGGCCTCGTGCCACATCCCACCTCATGTGGAGGTGAGGTAAATCCTCTTTTTCATTTCTTCATTTCAGCGACTACAATGTAAGCTCTCTTAGAAGATCCATGTCTTCCCATTTGTGGAAGACACCATGAACATTATACACACATACACGTATGTACAAACATTCACCAAAATAATAACACCAATGTTACACACACACAAATGTCATTGTCCATTGTAAAATTGTTTTGTTTAATACATATATTTGTTTATATATATATATATATATATATATATATATATATATATATATATATATCGGGTTTGTTTGTCTTCTTTTTCTTCAGTTGGACTTAATTCAAGTCCACCATTTTTCTTGTAGCTGGACCTACTTCTAGCAGGAAATATAAACACACATGTTTTCTTTTCATCTTCACCTCCCAGTCTTCTACAAACTCATTTAACAGTGTATTGCAGTTATAAATGAACTACAAAACAAGTTTGCTAATAACTGAACCAGTCCCTACCTTCTTTAATCCTAGGGTAAGCAATCATTGATAATAATTTCATTTAAAATATGCAAGATGGGTGACTGATCATTTGGGTGTAGCATCCCACTACAATTTTCTTATCAATGTCGAATTTTGTACATTTTTGTGCAAAAAGTGGATCAGAGAGCCTGCTTGGCTTAGTAAATATTTTCAGGAAAGATCAGCTTCTAATTGGTCAATAAACACACAAGTGGGCGTTGCAATCCACCCATGTACAAATATTTTTTCCAGTGCATGATCAAGTCAAGTTTCCCACTATTTTCTATGATTACATTATCTATAAATAAAAGACACAAGCTTGCTTTCTCTCTCTCCTTTCTTCATTCGCCTAAGAAGATGGATCTTCAGATTTCTCATCTAGACCATGGGCAGTCAGACATTAAAAGCATATTCACGTATGCACATACATACAAACTTCTCCAACCTACATTACAAACATACAGAACATTTCCAAACATGCAACAAGAACTTTTCTCTTCAAAATATTCTTCTAAAACTACAGTTTATTCAGCATTTATCAGCTTTATAATTAATTCGACTTTTGTGAGTACAGATAAAAATATTCCCAGTCTAACAGACATAACTCCAACAGATCTTTAACTTCCATGCATATACATCAACGCACGAATGAATACAAATGTTATGCTTTTAAAACCATTTTTTTCCTTCTTGTATTTCATGCTTTGTGGTATTTTATGTTTAATATAAATTGTGTAGTCATGTTATTCACGCAGCTGTAAACAAACATCTACAATTGCCCATTCTTATTACTACATTATGGAAACTCCGACATTTGAAACAGGGCAAGAGAAGCAAGTAGACCACTACATGGGAATACCAGGTGCTGTAAGCTTGGATGTGTAGGTAATGTAATGGATAATGGCTAGATATTGTTATAAGTGCAGTTCTAGATTGGCAGATTTTACGGTAGAAATGATTAGATGTAACTGCAAGTTCTATGCTAACAGTTTCTTCTCTCACACTTCTCTCTTGTAGAACTCTCTTCTGGCTTCTTGCTTCCCAGTCAACTTGGATTTTCAAAAATTTAAATGCAAAATTAATCGTTTTCTTCTGTCTTCTAAATTCTTCTTTTATTGTCCTTTCTCCTTAATAGTTTTTCTCATATTCTCTAACACTCAGGCCTAACTTGCATCTTAGTGGCCTTATTGCCTTGTTCAGGGCAAATTGATTAAAAAAGAACATGATTAAAAAAATCATAGAGCCAAGTTCTAGTTTCTGTTCAGTCCATTATATTCAGTTATGCACAAATACCATTGAGAAAGTTATGAATCCACTTCTTCTCCCCCAGCTGTGAGTTAATTAGTAAGACCTGTATTGCTAAAACCATTATTATTTAACAAAAAAATTTCTTACAGTCCAAAAATATTTTCTGGCTTTAACCTACAAGATTTTGTAGTGGATCTAGGAAGGTTGTGTGAATATTTAAGATTGTGCTGCAAATAAAATATGCAATATCCACAAACATAAATTATAAGAAATGGCCAAATGGTAATGATATTTAATCACGACAAAAAATACATGTTTGAAACAACAGATTAAATTTTATATACACAATTTACAATTTCTTTGTTTGTAATGATGTGTGCAAAGGTATATTTTAGAGAAAAAGTTCTTTGCTGTTTCAGAAATGTTCAAAAGTTGTTTGCCTTTGATTGAAAAGGTTGAATTTAACTTAAACAAAATATTTTTCTATGAAAGATATTGAGCGAAAAAGTTTGTTGTATAAATTTTTCTAATCTCTCATAAAGAAAGTTTGTTTCTTTGGCAGCAATTTGACACATAATATCCGTGTGTATCTTTGCATGTGTGAGTCTCAATTGCAACTAAAATTCGTTTGTTATTTCTATTTATAGTTTTCTTAACAACAAAATTGGCTCCAGCGGCTTGGTAGCTTGTTGTGAATTTTTCTGAGAAATGTGTGGCTGAATATTGTTTATTTTTTAGCCAATAGGATTTCTTGAAACATTTTTTTATGTCAGTTGAGCCTAATTTTTAGCCAGTAGGGTTTCTTGAAACATTTTTTTATGTCAGTTGAGCCTATTTTGCACAAATTTTGACTGTTTTGTTACGGAAATTTCTCGAAGCTTATTTTTATTTAACAACCAATGAAATTCAAGAAAATGTTTGAAAATTGAAATGAGGGTTACTAAAAGTTCATAAGCCTTAGAAAACAAATCAATCAGTCATTTAAGATATGATAACAAACTATTTTTGCATGGAACTTTTTAAAAAAATCAGATGGCAGAATACTCGATTTCTCATCAAAGCATATGTTGTGGTAGGATCCACCTAATTCGCATAGTGGAGTACCGACCATATAAATATGGTTGGTACCGGGAAGGGGAAGGAATCACGAGATCCAACCAGAGACTCTGCCCGACTGCGACTCAGGCAACACATTCTCCAGGAACGGTCTTCCCAGGAATATACAAAAGACTATATGTAAATATTGTGTACACTTTCTTGTTTCAATACATTTTGTTCTAAGTACATTTTGTGTTGCATTATTATTCCATGCATTAGTCAAGTTTCAACAGCATAGTTGTGTCTTTGTACAAGAATATATTACAAATGAAGTATCTGGTTCCTGAATATCATTTCCAAACATCAACTTCCCTTGCATTAATGAGGAATATTTCCTGACACTTGCAGCAAAAGCCAATGAGATTGGATTGTTTTTAAGCACTACCCACACACAGGCATGGTGGAGTAATGGAAAGCAGCTTGGATTGAGGAATCAGAGAGCTGGGTTCAAATTCCAGTTGAATCCATTACATTCACTTATGTGCTAAGTGGGAAAAGTATGAATCCTCTTCACTTATGTCCCTTGGGAAAAGTATGAATCCTCTTTTTCTACCCCCAGCGATGTGTAAATAGCAGGACAGACTGGGTTCTATAGTCTTGGATGTTAACTGGTCTACTGCAGAAAGAAATGGCAAACTACCATGGGAAAAAATCTGCCTCATCAGTTATGTATCAAAAGTTACATGTTCGCTTAATCATGTATCACACATGGCACATAACTGACTGACCCACACACATGTCTGCAGAGCTCTATGCTCTATCTTAAACCTAAAACCAAACTGCCATTGTTGTTGCTCTCATGGGAAAACATATAAATAACTATTTTCATCATTTAATTCTGCATGAAGAATATACAGCTACAATTCTAAGAAAAGAGATGAATTCTCAGTGCTAGGATGATGCAAAACAGAATTTATACATTTGCTTTAAGCTCCTAAAGCTAGTTTTGCCTAGAGATGATTTTTATGAGCTGTCAACCCTTGTTTTTGTTAATGTTGAATTTTTAAATAATGATTAAACTCACTACTTTAGTTGCAGTGATTTTCCAAGCATAGCTTGGATGTGGCACAAGGCTGAAGTTAGGGGGGCACCCAGTGAGAATCAAACTCACTTCTCAGTCATAATTATTCTAGCAAGACAAGCTTGCTAATCATTACACCACCTCGAGGTGCCCTAAAAATATAGCGATTTTCTAAGTGTGTCTTAGATGTGGCACAAGGCCGAAAGTATGGGGCACCCAGTGAGGATTGAACTCACTACTCAGTCGTAACTAATCTAGCAAGACAAGCTTTCTAACCATTATACCAGGTCAAGGTGCACAAACTACTTTAGTTGTAATGGCCATCCAGATTAACCTCAACTATGCGACCCTGTGGGCGAGGAACCCTACAGCCCATTTATTATAGACAAGTACATTGCAAGCCTATCACTATTTCCATGGCAAATGTTCAGACAAAGTACATTCCTTAGTTCCAACAGTTCAGACCTTTACAACTAAAACACGCCATGCCACATAAACAGAGTCGAATTATTTTCATTCCATTTGTATTCTATTGGTAAGAATGAAGTACAGCTTCTTTCCAAGAACTGCTACTCTGTGGAGCAACTCTGAAGAGGATGCTTCTTCAGTCCCTACAATCTTAACCCCTTCAAGTCTAGGATGTATCCTATATATCCTCATAATCTGCATTTCATCCCTCCTCCTTTTATGTTCATACAGAAACCTCATTCATTAACCCTCTATCTTGTGTGGCTCTTGTGCCATGTATTCAGTGTTTAGGGCTATGGTGAAAATATTTATAACAAATCCTTTTGATAAACTATTAATTTTGTGTTTTATTTTTGCATGGTGCCCAGCACATTCAAAAATATCTAAACTGTCAGCTGTATACAACCATGTTCTCAGATTTAAAAAAATGGCTTTGAGTGAATAAAAGTTCTAGGTCTTAGCGAGGACTGTCTTTCTTCAAACCTTGTGGACTGGGACAACAGAATCACAAAGAACTTTACCAAAACAGAAAAACCATATCACTTGAAGACATTGAACAATAGCAATTACTAAAATCGATAGTACATGTAACTGAATGAGAAAATAACGACATAATCAAGATGATGTTCTATACTAGTGCAAATAAAAGGTTAGGAAGAAAGCCCTCATCAATACTAGAAAGACTGATAACAAGAAACCTATTTTCCTGAAAAATTGTTTTAAGAGAAAGATTTTATAAATTTCAAATGAAAGTAACACTGGCTGCTTAGTCAATGAATGTTGAATATTTCCATTAGAAATCAGGAGAATAGATACTACACTTTGATCCTAGTGAGAGAATGAAGAAAAGTGTAATTCAATTAGCACTGGTCAATATTTGCAGAATGTTTCATTTACTTTTTTTTTTTACACTATTTACATTGTTAGAACTGTTGTCCTCATCTTTATTGTCACATTCACAACGTTTCGGCTGTTGTACACTCTGGCCTTCTTCAGGTAATATTTACTAGAATTTAAAACCGAATCATTTAGTAACATCGGGTAGATTGTTCTAATTCCATGTACCATGCCTTTGGATGTCTGTTTCAGTTAATTCATCTTGATACTAAAGAACCAAAACAAAAATTATCAAGGCAAATCAGTCCCGATACTTTTTGATCATACCTCATACAATTCATACTTCACAGCCTGAGAGAAGTGTGGTGAGAAGTACAGTCTGTTACATCCTTGATGTTTGTCTCTAAAATGTTGCCTCCCCTATTCCAAACTTTCCTGTCCAACTTGGTGCCAGCCTTGGTATGTTAGGTATTTCCTGGTGAATAGGTGACCAGGTGAACTAGTCACTGCCCATTAATGAAGATCCGGTAACTTAACAACTATGGAAATAGCATTCTTTTTACCTGAAATGCAAGGTAATATGACATTGAGGATAGTGACTCATTGTGTTTTCTCAGGCTAACGTTCTTGACTGACATGAATTGGAAAGACTATATTGAATCCATTGCTAGGTCAGCTGCTAAGAAGTTGGTTCACTGTTTTGAGCTAGACAATTTTTCTCTCCAGAATTTATTTTACTTATCTATAAGTCTACCATTCAATCATACTTAGAATATTGCTGCCACATATGATCCAGTGTCCTTGCTATTTATCTAGAGCTCTTTGATAAAATCCAAAGAAGAATCAACAATATGGCTCTGTTCTAGTACCTCAGCTTCAGTCTCTTTCCCACTACCATAAGATCTTCTCACTGTGCCTTTTCTATAAATACTTTCATGGTAATTGTTTGGATGAGCTCTTCACTATGGTGCCTAGACTCTTTGAATTTAAGTGCAGTACTAGACTGGCAATGAGGAGATGAATTCTCAGTGCTAGGATGACATTTACAGTTAAGTTGGCTAGATGTAGCCATAGATTCTATGCTCACAGTTTCTTTTATCGCAACTCTCACTTCTGGCTCCATGATTTCCAGCCAACTTTAATCTGCAAAAATTTAAATGCAATGTCAATTGCTATCTACTGTCCTGATTACTCTTCTTTTGTCCTCGTCCCTTAGCAATTATTCTGTTTTTAACTATTCTACATCCAGTAACCCCTTGTGTCTTACTAGCTTTACTGTCTTGCATGGCTTGAACTTAGTTAAAAAAAATATTTGATAGCATTTTCAAAAATGGAAATTTTATGTTTTTCAAGTTTCTAGTGATAAGCTAGAGTTAACTATTTGCCCATAGCTGGGACCCTAACAGGTGCTACCACTCCAGGTCACGATTAAACTGGAACACCAGCAATTAAGAGGTGGTTTCACACTCCTCAAAAACCTACTGACCAGAAGCCTTGCAATCGGATATAGTTCATCGTCTTACTTAGGACGCAGATATAGTTTATCATCATACCCAAGATGGGATACAGTAAGGAAACTACAAGAACCCCTACAGTAGTGAAGGAAAGGGAGAAGAAGGGACTAATCATGAATTTCAAGAAGATAGAATGAAAGGTTGTCAGCAAAATAAACAGCCCAACATGTAAATTACAAATTGGAGATACCAAAATCAAGCAACTACAACTATTTAAATATTGGGGAGGTATTTTAACAATGGATGGAAAGCACAGCACCAAAATCTGAAGGCATATTGAAATTGCAAAAAATGCTTTCCAGAAGCTAGGCAAAATATTATGAAAAAGGAAAATATTGTTAGAAGCAAAGAGTAATGAATTGTTATGTAATATCAGTCCTCCTACATTGCAGTGAATGCTAGACAATCTTCTCACAGATGATGAAGAGACTTAAACAAAAGTAATTTAGTTCTCCAGTTTCTAATTCTAAGTTATTATCCATTATACCACAATACATAAACTAGCCTGCATTATTGGGCCAAATTTATGTTTTTGCTGGAATTTTTCTGACACCCAATCTTCTCTTGATTCAAGATGTATCTTGTGGTATACTTTTTCTTCTCATAAAATAAAAGCATTAAGGATAACACTTCAAGCAATGTACATATCTTTGCACCTGTAACATGTTGGTCTTTTACATTCTCCAATGACCACTATAGACAATAGTACATCTGTGATATGTTAACCTTTTAACATGACAAAAGGAAAAACTAGAACTCAAAGAAATCAATTCCAAATATGAGATGAAAACATTTTATATAAACTACTGATGCATACAATTATGTCATACAAAAACACAATGCATAAACATATATGTCCTAATTTGTTACAAACAAAGAAATTATATATAAGAAAAAAGAAAGTAGTATGTGAAGGGACAAATAAAAAAAGGTCTTACTTGAACATTTCCAAGAAGGACACAGTCAGCTCTGGTAATATTCTTATTTACGACACATGGTATTCTCTCATTCACAGAACATTTACTGGCTGTCACATCCAACTACATCATGAGCTAGAAACAGTAATTGGCTATTCTCACCAGCAGGTCATCATTTGATTCTCAAGGATCCCTTAAAATATCAGTAAATTCATCTTTATTAATTTCATTTATTAGATTATTTATTTATTATATTATTTATTAGAATGCTTAGCAAAACATTGGCTAATTGTCAATTGTTTCAAACTTTATAAAATGGTAAATAATAACGATTTCCTCTTAGTTTCTTCGCATATTTTAGCAATTTAGTAAATCTTTATAAATTTATGAATAAAACATTGTTTTCATATTTATTTCTTTATAAATTGGTAAATGATGAATATTACATTGCATTAGTTTTAAAATTGTATTAGTTTTTAGAATGTTGTTAATATAAAATTCTTGGAAATAAACAAATCTAATAAATGAATATAGGATTTAATATTTTTGTTGTAAATTCTCAAAAATAAAAAAAAATGTATAAATTCACTTTTATAAATTTAGGTTTTGTTACAATTCTAATCATTGCTTTTTAAAACGATAAACATTGCCGAGGAGAGAAAGTAGTTAAAATGATTGATTGATTTGTTTGTTTAATGGCATATTAACTTCTTATGAAACATTTAATGCTAACATTTAATTTTCTTGGGAGCATTGAAGTAATAAAAATATGATATATATTATTCTGCTTTCACAATTGAATACATCTTTTGTGCATATACAATATACATGTTTGTGTGAACATAATTAATAGAGGAAGTGATATGTATGTTTTATATTACAATTTTGTTAAAGTTATATTTTGGAAAACAGTTTGATTTCTTTAATAAATTCTAGGATATTATATGGATTAATATCATGAAAGTGTTCTTTCATGTTGATTGATGTATTTTACTATTAATAGGTATTATTGCTAATTTTTCTTATATAAAAATATATTGTTCATATTTTTACTATAAAAGTATATTTTTATACTTTCATAGGGTTTTGTTTTTGTTTAGGGTGGGTCACTAGTTGTTGATAGCTGGAACCCTACCAAGTGCTACACCTCCAGGTCAGATTGGAACTGGCAACAACAGCAATTAAGAGGCAGTTTCACGCTCCTCAAAACCTCCAATCTCTCAATCAGAGGCCTTGCTGCTGGATGCAGTTCATTATCATACTCAGGACTAATTAGTTAAAATATAATTAGTGTTATGGGAAAAACTGTCTTTTTCATGCTCCATTTTTTTTTTTTTTTTTTTTTTTTTTTGCAGGCATGAAGATCCATGTTTGCCCATGCATTTTTAAAACCTTAATATTTTGACTTTTTAAAAATTTTTGTTGCAACCTGTACGTAGACAATAGTTTAAAGATTGAATGGATCAAACAAAAACTTATTTTCTAAACATTTTATGGTGTTTTTATTATGATGCTAACAAGTACAAATTGTAATGGCTGAACGAAAGACTGGCCACATACTTTCTTTCAGTCTTTTCTGAACTATACAATTCTTTCTTTAGTTGTATAGTATATGCTTCACTAGGACTACATACAGTTTTTGAATTCAGTGTTGTTCTTCACCTAGACTGGTTGCCAACCAAAGCTGAAGAGCTCATTCTACATTACTATTTAACTATTTATTCTCAACCCTTTTTACTTCAGAGCACACTTGTAGAATAAGTAAAACTCTGGGATGCACCTAACTCCCTTCCTATAACTGGTTTAAATCTCTTGAGAAAGGTAAAAGAATTATCCACTCCTTTTTAAAGATTTAGAAATTTAGCCTCCAGTTTAAAATATCAAATGACAAAGACTTGACTTACACATGGAAACCATGTGCTTGGTGTCTCAAGTTTTGTAAAAGTAATTTTTTTTAAAATATAAAAATAATTAATAAATTACTCTTCTGTTAACTTAGGGTGCATCTGGCTATCTTTCAGATCACATTAGTGCACCTGGGTGCACAGGTTGAGAAACATTTATTTAACCCATAGATTGGGAAGAAGAGGCAGATTCATATCTTTCCCAAGGGTATTCGTGCATACATGAATGTAACGTACTTCAGTGGACTTCTCATTCTAAGCCATTATTGATTATACAACATGCACATCCAAACTTACAGCACCTTGTGTTTCTAAGCAAGCAGTTACCCATCAGACCACATCCAATGTTCTTAAAATTTGATGATCAGATGAGAAACAGTGTTTGAATGTGACATGTTTTGGTTTTATTAAAATTCCCAAAATAGCTTCTTAGTGTCAAAAACTGTCTTTTTGACACATGATTTTTTTGAAGGGGTATACATGTTAAATTTGGCCATAGGTTTTTGATTTAACCTTAAACTGAATGCTGACATAAAAAAAAGTCATCTTCTCTCTGGAGACAAGCCACCAGTGAAAAATAAAGATCATCACCTTTCGTGTTCATTAGACAGCCAAAAGTTGAAGAAATAGTTATTCTATATTATTTCTTAGTGAATTTTAATTATTTTGCCCTTGTAGATGACAAGAAAAAAAACAAGCAGACAAAATGGTGACCCTAAATAAATACGTTGCACCTCCAAAACCCTAAAAGATATTTTCCTGCACATGGATGAATGTAACCAGAACTAAAGCATTAGTTAACTTGGATATTTAGACACGATCTAAATTTACAGTTATGCTGGCTAAATGTAGTCACAAATTCTATGCTAACAGTTTCTTCTCTTGCACTTCTTACTTGTGGAACTCCCTTCCATGCTTCAGCCAACTTTAATCTGCAAAAATTTAAATGCAGTGTCAATTGCTATCTACTGTCCTCCTGATTATTCTCTTCTCTTTATGCTTATCATTATTATTTCTGTTCCTAATTCTTTCACACACTGTAACTCCTTGTGTTTTACTGGCTTTACTGTCTTGCTTTGGGTGATACTGATTAAAAAAATTGTTATGTATATGTATTATAATAAATTTCATTTAGTAGTTGAGTTTTATCTTTGCACTTTGTTCAGCATTCAGGATAATAGAGACAGGTGACATGCTCTCTTTTTCCATTCTATCCCTACAAAGTAAATTTTTATATTCTGCACAAAAGTATGTTTTTGTAAAAGACGAACTTTTCCATATTTCATAAAAAAATAACCTGGTTACTGTAAGATGAAATTTTTAATATTTTACACAAAAAATTATTTTTCGTATAAGAAAATTTATATTTTTACATAATTTCTGGAACTACTTCTTTCTTCCCTGTTTTATCAATTTCTGTATTTAACAAATAATTGTCTTATTGTAATACTTTCAGTAATCTGTAGTGGCATGAGTCTTAGGGGTTAAAATGAACAGTTGATAAAACATGCCAAGAATTTTAAGGAAGGATGATGATGAGGAAACACGCAGCTAATTTTAACAAAATAAGATAAGGAATTCACAAATTTACATGCTTGAAGTAATATCAGTAGCGTGTTTTAGGAAAATAAACCAAAATTCTAAAAGTTTGTAGTTTTAACATATATGTCATGAAGAGGGGATTAAATGATCTGACACAAAATAATATTCAAACATGTTTAAAACAGATTAAGAGAGTTTCTTGCTCACTCCAGGGGTTTATGGTTTGCATACATTCAAAAGTAGATGAAGAGAGATAGTTTAAATACTTAGCTTTCTTGGACTGTTATATTTTCTCTATATGGGACAAATTTAAATACAGTTTAACCTGGATATAAGAGAGTTGTTCGGCTAAGAAGTCTCTTATATCTGGGTTTATCTTATATCTGGGTCTGGTCTAATTTATATATATTAACACAGGCTCTAATTTGGGACCAGAGAAAATCTCTTATATCCGGGTTACACTGTATGTATATATAGTTTTGACTTAGCAGTATAAAACTCTCTCTAAGAACAAAGCATTTTTGTCATTCTTTTTTTCAGCTATTCTGTTCCATCCATGAAAATTATAAGTAAAATAAAATAAAACAATATTTAAACACTTTTTAAAATAAATTAAATAAAAAATACATAATAAAAATACTCCCAGCATGCAACAAAAACTGTTCTTGTCGAAAATACAGACATCTCGCCAAAAGACATTAGATTCAATCTTTTTCACCATGAACCTTGACATGTCCAACTTTTCCCTGTGATATGGCTTGTAATACTATGGAGTAACTTCTCCCTTTTATCACATGTACCATAAAACAATTGTAACCTAAAAAATACACACACCGATACACACAAGAAAAATATGAATAAATTGTATGAAATAAGCATACAATTTATCATGCTTTCATGTTATTTCTTTATGCTTTTATTTCCTGTCAAGTATGCTTTTATTTCCATGAACACAAAGCTAATTTCTGCTACTATGATGTGAGTGAACTCCCACTCATGATCTTTTAAATTTTGAAATTAAGGTCTTTAGATCATCCCGTTTTCTTATTAAAGGTGATTGACCTGCAGAGAAGGGCAGAAAGTAATCAGATTTCAGGGCAGAAAGAAGTGTTAAAGCAGGGGTGGGGTCATAAACCACTATTTGGGGAAGGAAGCACTAAGATGAACGGACACTAAAATTTCAACCAGGAGGAAAATCCATTTGGGTTGTTTCCTGAGAAGAATTTTTAAAGGAACTGAAACCTTAAACTGAACTTTTCTCCATGACATCAGTTTTATCAGATTTATCTAAGCTTCTTTTGTGCGGAGACATCCCTGTTCTTTCTTACAAATTAGATTGGTCCAACTTTTGTGTTTTCTGCCTTATCAAATTTTATTTTTTTTACCTTCTCAAAGTTTTTTCATTTTTGAAAATTGTAATTTTTCCTATAAATCTGAGAGACCCCCTCACTGCCTTTCGTCAGCATGGCTGATGCTAACCTCCAGGAAAGTGAATCATTGTACCTTCACAGGCTCACATTCTCTGCATGAAGTGGAAAGACAATATTGAATCCATTGCTAGGTCAGCTGTTAAGAAACTTGGTTAACTATATCTGCCGAGACAATTTTTCTCTCCAGAATCTATCTTACATATCTATGTCTATCATTCACCCATGCTTAGAATATTGCTGTTACATATAGTCTAGTGCTCTTATTTCCCTAGCACTCCTTGATAAGATCCAAAGAAGAATCAGCAATATTATTGGTACTGATCTGGCAGCTCAACTCCAATCATTTTCCCACCACTGTAAGGTTGCCTCTCTCTGTCTTTTCTATAAATACTTTCATGGTAATTGCTCCAATGAGCTCTTTGCTATGGTACCTCGAGTTTTTTTTAATTTAAGCACAGAACTAGACTGGCATTAGGAGATCTCATCAATTTACAGTTATGCTGGCTAAATGTAGTCACAAATTCTATGCTAACAGTTTCTTCTCTTGCACTTCTTACTTGTGGAACTCCCTTCCATGCTTCAGCCAACTTTAATCTGCAAAAATTTAAATGCAGTGTCAATTGCTATCTACTGTCCTCCTGATTATTCTCTTCTCTTTATGCTTATCATTATTATTTCTGTTCCTAATTCTTTCACACACTGTAACTCCTTGTGTTTTACTGGCTTTACTGTCTTGCTTTGGGTGATACTGATTAAAAAAATTGTTATGTATATGTATTATAATAAATTTCATTTAGTAGTTGAGTTTTATCTTTGCACTTTGTTCAGCATTCAGGATAATAGAGACAGGTGACATGCTCTCTTTTTCCATTCTATCCCTACAAAGTAAATTTTTATATTCTGCACAAAAGTATGTTTTTGTAAAAGACGAACTTTTCCATATTTCATAAAAAAATAACCTGGTTACTGTAAGATGAAATTTTTAATATTTTACACAAAAAATTATTTTTCGTATAAGAAAATTTATATTTTTACATAATTTCTGGAACTACTTCTTTCTTCCCTGTTTTATCAATTTCTGTATTTAACAAATAATTGTCTTATTGTAATACTTTCAGTAATCTGTAGTGGCATGAGTCTTAGGGGTTAAAATGAACAGTTGATAAAACATGCCAAGAATTTTAAGGAAGGATGATGATGAGGAAACACGCAGCTAATTTTAACAAAATAAGATAAGGAATTCACAAATTTACATGCTTGAAGTAATATCAGTAGCGTGTTTTAGGAAAATAAACCAAAATTCTAAAAGTTTGTAGTTTTAACATATATGTCATGAAGAGGGGATTAAATGATCTGACACAAAATAATATTCAAACATGTTTAAAACAGATTAAGAGAGTTTCTTGCTCACTCCAGGGGTTTATGGTTTGCATACATTCAAAAGTAGATGAAGAGAGATAGTTTAAATACTTAGCTTTCTTGGACTGTTATATTTTCTCTATATGGGACAAATTTAAATACAGTTTAACCTGGATATAAGAGAGTTGTTCGGCTAAGAAGTCTCTTATATCTGGGTTTATCTTATATCTGGGTCTGGTCTAATTTATATATATTAACACAGGCTCTAATTTGGGACCAGAGAAAATCTCTTATATCCGGGTTACACTGTATGTATATATAGTTTTGACTTAGCAGTATAAAACTCTCTCTAAGAACAAAGCATTTTTGTCATTCTTTTTTTCAGCTATTCTGTTCCATCCATGAAAATTATAAGTAAAATAAAATAAAACAATATTTAAACACTTTTTAAAATAAATTAAATAAAAAATACATAATAAAAATACTCCCAGCATGCAACAAAAACTGTTCTTGTCGAAAATACAGACATCTCGCCAAAAGACATTAGATTCAATCTTTTTCACCATGAACCTTGACATGTCCAACTTTTCCCTGTGATATGGCTTGTAATACTATGGAGTAACTTCTCCCTTTTATCACATGTACCATAAAACAATTGTAACCTAAAAAATACACACACCGATACACACAAGAAAAATATGAATAAATTGTATGAAATAAGCATACAATTTATCATGCTTTCATGTTATTTCTTTATGCTTTTATTTCCTGTCAAGTATGCTTTTATTTCCATGAACACAAAGCTAATTTCTGCTACTATGATGTGAGTGAACTCCCACTCATGATCTTTTAAATTTTGAAATTAAGGTCTTTAGATCATCCCGTTTTCTTATTAAAGGTGATTGACCTGCAGAGAAGGGCAGAAAGTAATCAGATTTCAGGGCAGAAAGAAGTGTTAAAGCAGGGGTGGGGTCATAAACCACTATTTGGGGAAGGAAGCACTAAGATGAACGGACACTAAAATTTCAACCAGGAGGAAAATCCATTTGGGTTGTTTCCTGAGAAGAATTTTTAAAGGAACTGAAACCTTAAACTGAACTTTTCTCCATGACATCAGTTTTATCAGATTTATCTAAGCTTCTTTTGTGCGGAGACATCCCTGTTCTTTCTTACAAATTAGATTGGTCCAACTTTTGTGTTTTCTGCCTTATCAAATTTTATTTTTTTTACCTTCTCAAAGTTTTTTCATTTTTGAAAATTGTAATTTTTCCTATAAATCTGAGAGACCCCCTCACTGCCTTTCGTCAGCATGGCTGATGCTAACCTCCAGGAAAGTGAATCATTGTACCTTCACAGGCTCACATTCTCTGCATGAAGTGGAAAGACAATATTGAATCCATTGCTAGGTCAGCTGTTAAGAAACTTGGTTAACTATATCTGCCGAGACAATTTTTCTCTCCAGAATCTATCTTACATATCTATGTCTATCATTCACCCATGCTTAGAATATTGCTGTTACATATAGTCTAGTGCTCTTATTTCCCTAGCACTCCTTGATAAGATCCAAAGAAGAATCAGCAATATTATTGGTACTGATCTGGCAGCTCAACTCCAATCATTTTCCCACCACTGTAAGGTTGCCTCTCTCTGTCTTTTCTATAAATACTTTCATGGTAATTGCTCCAATGAGCTCTTTGCTATGGTACCTCGAGTTTTTTTTAATTTAAGCACAGAACTAGACTGGCATTAGGAGATCTCATCAATTTACAGTTATGCTGGCTAAATGTAGTCACAAATTCTATGCTAACAGTTTCTTCTCTTGCACTTCTTACTTGTGGAACTCCCTTCCATGCTTCAGCCAACTTTAATCTGCAAAAATTTAAATGCAGTGTCAATTGCTATCTACTGTCCTCCTGATTATTCTCTTCTCTTTATGCTTATCATTATTATTTCTGTTCCTAATTCTTTCACACACTGTAACTCCTTGTGTTTTACTGGCTTTACTGTCTTGCTTTGGGTGATACTGATTAAAAAAATTGTTATGTATATGTATTATAATAAATTTCATTTAGTAGTTGAGTTTTATCTTTGCACTTTGTTCAGCATTCAGGATAATAGAGACAGGTGACATGCTCTCTTTTTCCATTCTATCCCTACAAAGTAAATTTTTATATTCTGCACAAAAGTATGTTTTTGTAAAAGACGAACTTTTCCATATTTCATAAAAAAATAACCTGGTTACTGTAAGATGAAATTTTTAATATTTTACACAAAAAATTATTTTTCGTATAAGAAAATTTATATTTTTACATAATTTCTGGAACTACTTCTTTCTTCCCTGTTTTATCAATTTCTGTATTTAACAAATAATTGTCTTATTGTAATACTTTCAGTAATCTGTAGTGGCATGAGTCTTAGGGGTTAAAATGAACAGTTGATAAAACATGCCAAGAATTTTAAGGAAGGATGATGATGAGGAAACACGCAGCTAATTTTAACAAAATAAGATAAGGAATTCACAAATTTACATGCTTGAAGTAATATCAGTAGCGTGTTTTAGGAAAATAAACCAAAATTCTAAAAGTTTGTAGTTTTAACATATATGTCATGAAGAGGGGATTAAATGATCTGACACAAAATAATATTCAAACATGTTTAAAACAGATTAAGAGAGTTTCTTGCTCACTCCAGGGGTTTATGGTTTGCATACATTCAAAAGTAGATGAAGAGAGATAGTTTAAATACTTAGCTTTCTTGGACTGTTATATTTTCTCTATATGGGACAAATTTAAATACAGTTTAACCTGGATATAAGAGAGTTGTTCGGCTAAGAAGTCTCTTATATCTGGGTTTATCTTATATCTGGGTCTGGTCTAATTTATATATATTAACACAGGCTCTAATTTGGGACCAGAGAAAATCTCTTATATCCGGGTTACACTGTATGTATATATAGTTTTGACTTAGCAGTATAAAACTCTCTCTAAGAACAAAGCATTTTTGTCATTCTTTTTTTCAGCTATTCTGTTCCATCCATGAAATACGGTGTTATTCTATCCTGGATATAATAATGCCCATGATAGGGGAAATGAAAACTCGGAAAATGTTCCTTTCTTCCATAGCACACCCATTATCTGGTATTGTACCTGACATGATATATTGTTTGTATCTCATAAATTGTTTCAAATTGAAGGCAGAATTTTAATTTTAAAATTCTCCAGTTTAGTTTTTAAAGTTATTTCTGTATTAGCACTTTGCGTTACTTTTAAGTGAAAATTTTGTTTTGTTTAAAATTCTATTTTAGTCATGCATGAAAAATACTATCTAAGCAGACAGTAATATTTTTCTCCAAACTTCATACAGCTGAGTCTTGTATAAATGAACACAAATTTTGTTCTTTGCATTCAAAAATTAATGTTTTGTGCAAAATAAAAGAAATTTCTTTTACAATAATTCATTTTTGTGAAAAATAAAAGAATATTTTCACAATAAGTAATTTGAGGGTAAAATAAAATAATTTATTTTCCTGGGAAGGAATGGAAGAGAGAATGTCCACTTTTTTTCCTGAATGTTATTAAAATGTGCAAACAAACAAGACTCGCGTCCTGGGTATGACAATAAACTACATCCGTGTCCTGGGTATGACGATAAACTACATCTGTGTCCTGGGTATGACGATAAATTACGTCTAATAGCAAGGCCTCTGATAATACGTTTTTGAAAAAATAATGTTGCCAGCTGTACGTTTTTTTTGCCAAATTCTGAAGGAAGGAGCTGCTGCCTTTCTGTCCTAATCTTGACTTTAAACTGATGCTTAAAGTACAAGATCAGTTGGGATGAAATGAACTTCTCACCCCCATAGAATTCCTTCTGATGTGTCGTCCAAATCACAATACTCATAACACCTAGCAAGCAAAAAGAATATATCGTGTTCAGCCTTTGTCAATGGTGATACCACATTGCTACAGACAGAACTTGCCTCGAGGACAAAAATCTTTCCACACAGCATGTGAAGCATGATGCCTTCAGTAAATTTGCGCAACAAGACTATGTTCCTGCAATGAAAGAAGACATGACACAGGGTCTACACCTCCACATCACAGTGAATGCAGTTTGGAAATTTTTCTAAGTCTGCCAAACAAAGTCTTTTGCTGACTCCGAGGGCCCTACGAATCTCCAGCTAACTGAGTGATACCTCATTGTTATTGAGGTATTTCAACCCAGTCATCCGTCATCCTAGGCTATATTGAGTGAACTTCCTGCTTCATAAGACCGAGCTCATCTATCAGATCATCTTATATGAACCCCCTAACTAACACATGATATAATGCCCTTCGGAACAATACCTGGATGATCAGATGCCCGTAACAGGTGTTTCAGAGCAATATGACATTCACAATAGAAGGAGCATTCATCTTGGGTTAAACATGGAGCCTCCTCCTCGCATGAGTGCACACTTCTCAAGGATGGGAAGTTCTTATGGGAGTCTTCCTTCCATAATTCGCCCTCCTCATCCAATTCACAATACATTTGATCTAAGAGTATGATGCAAAGCATATGTTGACGAGTATCAATGCTAGGCATACCTAGATTGCCTTCAGAAGGGTGGAGGTAACAGATCTCCCAAGGTAACTTAGCAGACTTGCCTCCCCACAAGAAGGAGATCAAGGTAACTGGAATGCACTGCCATAGCCAAGCCACCCCTATTCATCCAAGTCCACACTAGCTCCAGAGGGTGTTCATTACAGAACTTATTGACAAGATCATACTTATCGATAAAGTCCCGAAATGGTTTCATGTCGCAGTTGTTAGTACCCAATCTTGTCCCTATATGATCTATATAATCTTATACTTTATAGTAACATCTAGCATGCAAGCCTGCCTGCTGGATTTATGAAGACAAGAGCACATGCCATGTCCAAGGACTTGCTCACTAGCCAGGAAACTCTTCTCGAGCATCCATCAAAACATGCTGAATAGAGAAAAATATCTAGACAGAATGCCTTTATAATTGTGAATTGTAAAATGGGTCTCCTCCAAACAATATATATTCACTCTGAGATACTGAAGGTTGCAAGTGAGCCTTGCCCTGCAAGACTCCAAATTCAGACCCAGAGCATTCAAGCTAACCAATCAGAGAGACATTATCAAACCAATTAGGGACACCCTTCTTCATAAGAGACAGGCTGCCAATATCCCTGGGAGACGTTAACTTTAAAGCCCTATAAAGGAGTGGGTGAACAAAAATGGGGAGCCTTCCTGGACAAAACTGCTTAAATTGCGTCATTTGTGCACCATGCATGTATGCCACTCGGGGCATTAATTTAGAGACATGTTTGCCTCCTCCATCATGTCCCATATCTGCCACCTAACCAGTCTTGATTGCACAGTTGTCAGCAACATCTTGCCTCTCTGGAAAATTTCTGGAACTTCCATATCCTTTCCATTAATTGTCCGAAATTTCCATAGACATTTGAGAAAAAGGTTTAATTTAAAAAAGGAGAGATTAAACTAAAAGTAATAAAGATTTAAAAAATAAAGTTTCATTAAAACAGAAATCTAAGAAAACAAAATGTTAATCCAAAAATAAAATAAAAGTCAGCCAAATCCAAGGAGGGTAAACTAAAAAAATCAATGACTGACTAGAAAAATAAATTTGTTCAAATACAAAAATAAAAAAACAAAAATGATTTTGTTTAAATGGTCTTAATAAACTAGATGAAATAAGGTAGATAATAAATAAAAGATGAAATTAAACAAACATGCAATAAACAAGTAGTCTGGTAAGACTTTAATAAAAAAAAATAAAATAAAATAAAGATGGCGTCCAAAAACCAATAAGATAAAATGAAAAAAATGTTCCACAAGAAAAAAATAAACTGTTCAAAAACAATTAACCAAAATGGATTTCTTTTTAAATGTTTTTCAAATCTTTTCAAATATCATCAATAATAAAATTAAAAATAAATTATAAATTAAATACAGAACCCCCAAAAATAAAGTAGTTTAGTAAGTCTTTTGTCAAAACAGGAAAAAAGAAATAAAGATGGTGGCTAAAGCCTATGGCAAAACCGGAAAAAAAAAAGTAGGTCAATTGATGTCAAAAAACGAGACTTAAATTACCATAGTGAAGAGCTGATTTGAACAATTACCATGAAAGTATTTATAGAAAAGGCAGAATGGTGGGAAATTGACTGAAGCCAAGATGTCCAAGTCAGGACCAATAATATTGCTAATTCTCCTTTGGATTTTATCAAGAATCTTCAAATATAAAGCAGAAGCACTGGACCAAATGCAGCAGCTGTATTTGAGGCATGTACAAATGGCGGTAGACTTTGGAGAGGAAAAATGGTTAATATTACTAATAGAAATGAGGAGAACAGATACTACAATTTGATCCCAGCCCAATGATCAGTGAATAAAGAAAAATGTAACTCAAGTAGCATTGGCTGCTTGGTCAATAAATATAAAATGTTTCTATATAAGGAAACGGCTAATATTTTCATTAACATTAGAGATGAGGAGAACAGATACTACAATTTGATCCCCACCTGATGGCTAAGGATGAATCATAGTGTAATTTGAGTACCACTGGCTGCTTGGTCAATGAATGCAAAATGTTTCCATATAAGAAAATGACTAATTTTATCATTATAATTGTCATAATGCATTTGGAAACACTTCATTGAATTTTAATATTGATTAAATGATGTCAGATAAGGATGGAAGGGTCATCTAGATATAATGTTTGAAATTATCAACAATATTTTGAAGTATGTAGAGTTGCTACAAAATTATTGGCTTGACCAAAATGCCATTCCAACAAACATCTAAGGCTTACTCATGTGATAATATAAATTGTGATATTAAATCCCCATGAGAGATTAACAAAAGGCTTTCCAGTAGAAATACCTAAGATATGCACCAGTCACTTTTTAAAAAGGTGAATTGGCATAAATTATGAATAATGGAAACAGTAAAGCACAAGGTTAAAAGAATTGCGAAAACTATATAATCATAACTAGCAGCATGGTCCGGCATTGCCCGTGCTTGATTCAAAAATCGTATGACTCATACAGCAATCGCTATCACTTGACTTAAAATATGTTTGCCCTTCCTTGCCTTTAAAGGAGTGCCCTTTGCTGTGCTGATGTTGCCACATACCTTACTTCTTGCCTATCTCACACTGCAAATTTTTTCTAAGCTCTATACTAAACATTAAATGTTATGAGAAAAGAACTAAACAAAATGAACGCAAGACGATCAGCTTTAAAAAAGGACTTGTAACTGGAAAAACCAAATGAAAAAAGAATGTTAACAAGAAGTACTTTTTCACAACCAACCCAGTTCTGCGGAATCAGAATTAACATTGAGTTTAAGTAAGCGAATGAGCCAATTGGAGTAAAGTGCCATGCAGATTTAAATTTTTCCCACTTGTGACGAATGCAGCTATCGATTTTTTTGCATGCTAGCATGCTAGTTAACATTTGTGTCAGTCAGCTGTTGGCTCTCACGCTGGCCAATAGAATCTTCCTGCCTATTCATGGCAGCCAGCTATAGGCTCTCACTCTGGCCAGTACAAAATGACTGCAAACTACATGAAAAGTGCCATGGAAGCATGAAAAATCGATTATTTCCACTATCAATGGGAGTTGGGAAATGCAACGTCAGTCTTGGCCTTCCTGCTAACTTGGAACATGTGCATGTAAATTTTAGTGCAAATCCGTCAAAAATTGCAGCCGTGCATTCGTTATACACACGCACACACGCACACATCCTGCCTTTTACAGATAGAGATAAAATGAATTATTACCTGGAATTGTCTGGGTTTGAACTCATGACTCAGGATTTTAACTAGCAGGATTGAGTAAAACAAAGAACACTCACCTTTCACCCCAACAAGAACTAGAAAAATGACAATTAAGAGAAACTATTTGGGTCATGGATGGAAGACATATTTTGGCCAAAATCCAATAATGGATTTTTAACAAAAAAATTTAATGCTATTCTCATTTTCCATCTTGATTGCTTATTTTTTTTTAATCATTTAACCTGAAATAAGGTGATAAAACCACTAAGATGCAAGGGGTTCAGTCAGTTATGTGCCATGCATGATATACGCTTAGGCAAACATGTATCTTTTGATACATGACTGACGAGGCAGATTTTTTCCCACAATAGGTTGCTATTTCTATCTGTGGTAGACCAGTTGCCATCCAAGGCTATAGAACCTGGTCTGTCCTGCTATTTATCCATAGCCTGGGGGGAGAAGAAGAGGATTCATACTTTTCCCAAGGGTATTAGCATGTAAGTGAATGTGATGGACTCAACTGGAATTTGAACTCAGCTTTTCTATTTCTCAAGCCGAGCAGCTATGCATTACTCCACCATGTCTATCATTATTAAGGAGAGCAAATAATAACAGAACAGAATTCAAGGAGACAGAAGATGATGAGTTACAGCGCATTTACATTTTTAAATATCAAAGTTGAGTGGAGAGCATGAAGCTGGAAAAGGGTTCCACAAGCAAGAAGTGTGATAGAAGAAACTTAGTGTAGAACATTACAGCTAGCATTTGGGGTCAAGAGTTCGTTAACTTTCCCAGTCATCAAAGCCCTTCCTTTGACCATTGCTAAACCAATATGCAAATCAATTTATAACATGATGCCTTAAGGAAACCTGCTCTCTCAAAATACAAAGACTCACCAAAAGACAATTCAGTCTGCCCTCCACACTCAAGGCAGAGAGAAAGCCCTGACTTTGTGAGACCCTATTGCTGTCTGATTAACTGCCCAATCAGACTCTTTTATTTCATATGCCAAGGAAGAACTTATCAATTTGTAACCAACAGTGTTATAAAAATAGCTGTATGATAATAAATTCAGTTTGCAAATGTCAAGTATTTTTGAAGGATAAAGAGGAAACAGATAAGCCAAGTAGCAAGATATAGGACATTAAAATCATATTAAGGAAGCCTTTTAACAATAAAAGGAAGGTAAACAAAGTTTAACAATAAAAATAGACAAAGTTATTTATCCTGAACTCCCACCCCAATTTCAGTCACTTTCTCACCGCCATAAAGTTCCTTCCCTGTGCCTTTTCTATAATTATGTTCATGGTAATTGTTCTGATTAACTTTTCTGTATGGTACCCAAATTTTATGAATTTAAGCACAGTACTAGATTGGCAACACAGTCTCATCATCTTACAGTTGAAATGACTAAATGTAACCAAAGCTTCTATGCTAACAGTTTCTTTTCCTGCACTTCTTATTTGTAGTGCGCATAAATCAAGGATCAAGATCAAAGTTGACTAGAAAACAAGAAGTTGGAAGAGAGTTCCGTAAGCGAGAAGTGCAATAGAAGAAACTGTTAGCACAGAACTTACAGCTACATCTAGCCATTTCAACTGTAAAATGATGAGAACTTGCTACGAGTCTAGTACTGTACTTAAATTTATAGAGGAAAGTTCATCAGAACAGTTACCATGAAAGTATTTCTAGAAAAGACATGGAGAAGCTACATTTGGACTAATGTCCTCATCTTATCACAACATTTTGGCCATTATACCTTCTGACACTAACCATGAACTCTCTTCAAGCTTCTTTCTTCTTATTCAACTTTGATCTTCAAATGTAATATCAATCGTTACCTACTGTCTTCTTGATTAATCTTCTATTGTTCTCACTCCTCAATAATGCTACTGTTTTCTAATTTTCTCACACCCATTAACCTCTTGTGTCTCCTAAATCTTGTTCGTTTATTGTCCTCTCTCTTTAATAGTATTTTTTCTCATAATCTCTAACACTCAGTAACCCTTTGTGTCTTAGTGGCTTTATTGCCTTGTTTGGAGTGAAATGATTAAAAAATCAAAAAAAAAAATTAAGGTCATGTATCTTGTTTTTTATTAAATAATTAGGATTAATTCTGTAAGATGCTCAATATTGGGTGTGGTTTGACTCAACTGAAAACAATCCCGGCAAGGCAATAGAAGAAAAATAAATTGATGGTCAGACTGAGAACTTTTAAGCATCCCCTCTTGCATCATGTTGAGAACTATTCAGTACATCCTTGTTTGGGTTGATGAGCAACTCTGAGATAAGTGTCTGTTTTCTTGACTTGACTGAATGATTAGATACTGGTGTGTTTCATTGGAGGTATAATGAAGTGAATTATTATAGCAACATCTCAATGGAGCTACAGACTTATTCATATGTCTTCATGCACAGTACACTCCTGGAGTTTTGAAAGAGACATTTATTTATTTCAAGACAATATAAAACTCTAATCACCTTCAAAGTCAGACCCTTTAACTTCAATTCTCTTGTATCATTCCATTCACTTCTTGAAGGCTTCCTCCTAGCCCTCTGAAGTAAAGGTGTCCAGGGTCTTCATCGCAGTCACTTTCATCTCCAAATCCTCAGAATGTTAATCCATGAGCATTGATAAGCAATTTTGCATCATTGTTGCTAAAATTAACACAAAACTTTATCAGAAGCCTTATAGAATGAGAATTTATTGTTTTTTTTTTTTAATTTATTAGTTAACAATTAGGGATTTGCATATATAAAATATGCATTCATATATATTTTTATACCACCACAACTTCAATTTGCCTGTTTCTATGTAATTGACTCATCTGTTAGCACACAAGCTACACATGAGAATTTTGTAGACATTTCAAAAGAGACATTTATTTCAAAACAATTCAAAACTTTAATCAGCTTCAAAGTCGGGCCCTTATTGTAGTACTCTGTCCACATCTTGAAGACCCACATGAAAGTGAATGAATTCAGGTTTCTCATCACAGCCTCTTTAATCTCCACCATATCCTCAAAATGTTAATTCATAAGCAGTCTTGATCATTTCATGGGTTTGATGCTAATTGCTGATACAAAATAGGAAAATGTTCATTAATCGTTTGTTCAGGTTCCCAAAAATTTCCAATGTTCAAAGCTGCCTTGGATGTGTTTATGATTTTTTTAATGCTGGATTATTATAATAAATCATTGTTCCTAGCTGGTAATTATTTTTGAAAATGGCTTTTATGTCAAATATGAAATTCAACACTTGCTTATATCTAGTCAAAGTTACAAGAGAGTGTGGAGCAACAATTCTCAACATGCTAGGCTTTGCTGCTGTGGTTTCTTACAGGATGGAATTGATAACGCTATACTAAACAGGTTTTGATTGATTCATTCATTTTCTTTGCAGGTTATTTAAAGTCTTAAATATTTTTAAATATTAAAGATTTTTTTAGATAATAATGGTTTATAGTGATAAATGTCTGACTAATTAACTCATGGCTGGGGGAGAAGAAATGGCTTCATACCTTTCCCATGGTTATTTGCACGTAAGTGAATATAATGAACACAACTGGAATTCGAACTCTGCCCTCTGATTTCCTCTGATTTACTTTTTGAGTAAGGTCGCGTCTACTTATCATCTCTCAGTTGCATCTCTGTCTTTAGGTAGAATTCACTCAGGGGCTTCTCTGTCAAAGGACAGAGGGGCAACTGAGAAAAATAATACTGAAGAGGTCCCCAGTCCTGGCAAACAGCTGCCTGAGGCCACGCCCTCCCATTGCACCAGAGGGAGTGATCGGTGCTCACACTGAGGCCAGCACAGCTGACGGTTGCAGGGGTTGCGGGGAATTTTTGTTCCTGTCCCAAGCGTATGCGCTTGCGACCCCACCTAAAAATAGACCTTGTGTCACATCTCGTCCTAGTGTGGAGACAGAGTAAATTCTGCCCTCTGATTTCCAATTCCGAGCCCTTATTCATTACACCACTCACACATCCAAGCTTATAGCACCTGTTATTCCCAAATGGTCCTCATCCAATTACATTGCTTAATATATGGGAAGAGGTACTACAATGTAAACAGGTTTTGAAGTTGTCTTTCTCCCAGAATGGTTGCTAACCAAAGTGCAGTCTGTCCTATTTTTTAAATAATACCTGGTATGAGAAGATATGGATTTGTACCTCTCCTAAGGATATTCATGTAAAATTAAAGGCTTGCCGATTTCTTGTTCTATTAAACAATGCACCACCTGTACACACCGTCAAATATGAAGAGAAAAATGCATAAGTACTGACCATGGTACTTTGATATGGTGTATTGGTTAGCAACCTTGTTTTGCTAGATCAATTATGACTGAATAGTGTGTTTGATCCTCACTGAGTGCCCCATACTTTCGGACTTGTGCCATATCTAAACTAGGCTTTGAAAGTCACCATATTTTGCACACTTTGACATGGTGTAATTTTCAGCAAGCTTGTCTCACTAGATCAATTATGACTGAGTAGTGAGCTTGATCCTCACTGGGTGTCCTATACATTTTGTGCCATATCTAAGTTATGCTGAGCAAAGCACCATAAGCGCTGACCAATGATCCTTGCAAAATTTTCTTATTCAACTTATTTTTCTAGTTTCAAATTTTTTTTTCCCAAGATTCATAAATACTGTCCTATTGTTGACTTATTTGTACAAGCAAATAGAGAACTTGATAGACTTCAAAGACAATCAAATAATAGTGATTTTGGAAATATTTGACTTTCCCTGTACATAAGAAACGCAGCAAAAAATCTAGTTGATAATTCTCTCATTGTACACTGTAACAACAATGCCATTTAATAACCCTCTACTTTGGGTGGCTCTCGAACCTTGCGGACAATAGTAAAAAAAAAAAGAATATATTTATAGAAATATCAGTGCACATTAAGCATAAAGTGTTTAATAGCAGTACAAAGTCTACACTAATCTTATCTTTACAAATGTTAAATAAATTGATCTAAAACCATTGAAACAGAAATAACTGGTGTAATTGACCTCATATAGATGCCTGTTGAAACTGGCAAAGAAGTTTGAAAAGATAACATTTGAAGATGTTCAATAATGGCTGCCTCAGTGTTTGTACTTTAACTGAAGTTTCAGCACCAGCAATTGATTTGTTTATCACAAGAGAGGAAAGCACTCGATTCCAAATGCAGAAAACTGTGTGGGGGTGTATGCTGACTAGACTGACTCTTACTGATAGCAGAACTAGTTTCATATGGTGATTTTCAAAGCATAGCTTAGATTTTACACAAGGGTGAAAGTATGAGACACTCAGTGAGAATCAAACTCACTACTCAGTTGTAATTGATCTAGCAGAACCAGCTTGCTAACTATTACACCATATCAAAGTGCCCATGATTTTCTAAGTGCAGATTAGTTGTGGTACAAGGCCAAAAGTAAGGAGAACCCAGTGAGAATGAATCTCACTACTCAGTTGTAATTGATCTAGCAAGACCAGTTTGTTAATCATTACACAACATCAAAGTGACCAACTGGTCTCATATGGAACTGAGAAATAAAATTCACAGATGTATGGTGAAGCACTCCAAGCACATACTTAATAGTATTGAGTCATTCATAATTTCCATTGTGGGAAACCAATCATAATCGCAAATGTATCATCCCAATTACTAATCAGACATGGCAGTTAAGAAGAAATCTGGCATACACTAACATTTTTATTTTTTTTATCTTTAATCATTTCATCTGAAGCAAGGTGATAAAGCAACTCGACCGTAAGAGGTTAGTGAACGTGAAAGAAAATAAGAAAATAGGTAAATATTAGTGAGGAGATAGACAATAAAAGAACAGAATTCAAAATGACAAGAAATGGCGAGTGATATCATATTTAAATTATTGAAAATTGTCTAGAAGTTCTACCAGGATTCATTATTGGTGGCCACAATCTTAACAGCATAAGATGTGCAGATGATGCAGAGTTGATAGCAGAAAGAAAACTATAAAAACTCCTACAGAAGATAGTGAAGGAAAGCGAGAAGAAAGGATTAAACATCAATTGCATGGATTCTAAGAGCATGAGCCCAGAGTATGAATTTCAAATTGGAAATACCAAAATCAAACAAGTGTGGCAATTTAAATATCTGGGAAGTGTTTTAACAGAGAACGTAAAGTGTAACACTGAAATCTAAAGATGTATTGGGATAACCAAGGAAGTATTCCGAAGGCTTAAGCAGAGTATGAAGAAATAGAAAAAAATCACTAGAAGCAAGGCAAAGACTACTAAACTGTTACATGATATCTGTCTTCTTGTATGGTAGTAAGTGTTAGACAATCTCCTCAAAGATGAAGAAGAGACTTGAAGCAATAGAAATGTAGTTCTACAGCAGGACGCTGACAATATCATGGTCTGAACATGTGAGCAATGATGAAGTTTTAGTGAAAATGGAAATAAAAAGGAAACTTATTGTTGTAGCATACATACAGACTTCATTCCCATAAATACAGTAGTGAATACTGTATATGTTGGTTTGCAGTCTGCAGTTGAAGATTCATTGTGGAATTCACTTGACTTACTTCTAACAGCTGACTACTACTTCTATGCACCGCTGGTGAATCTTATATGTGTTGTTCTTGTCCTAAGTATTATCGTTCATTACCAACCTTCATGTGATTATTCTATTCAGTAACCTTCCCTAGGTTACAACACTTATACTTAACATCAGGAAGAGACAGTTGAGGTTTCTCAGGCACATAATGAGGAAAGAGGGCTTGGAAAATCTGGACAGACTGAAGGCAGGAGAGACAGAGGAAAACAACATCCTTAGTGAATTATTCAATGGATGGTGAAACAGGGTTGAGCATAAATAACAGACAACATTTATTAAGCATTACAAGGGACAGGAAGTTATGGAGAGCCATAATCGCCTGCATCCTAAGGAGACATGGCACACAAAGAAGAAGTTGACAGGAAAGTAAGTTGCCAGAAGAGAATTCAACAAACAAGAAGACCAAAAGAAGAAACTATTAGAATAGAACTTATGGTTACAACTATCTATTTCAACAGTGACATAATGAGACCTAACTACCAATCTAGCACTACATTTAAATTCATGATATTGAGGTACCTAAGAGGAAAGCTCATCAGGATAATTACCAAAAAAATATTTATAGAGAAGGAGCAGGGAAGCGACATTATGACAACGGAAAAATTACTGAAGCTGAGATGCCAGGTTAGGACTGATGACATTGCAGATTCTTCTTCAGATCTCAGTTTTTGCATAGCAGTGCAGCATACACAGTAGATGAAAATAAAAATGTTGTTTCCTCTATGACAATGCAAGAATAATAAAAAGATTTTGGTGCTTAGTTAATCTATTCTACCCGACCTGCCATATCCTTCGGATCTTGTACCAATTGATTATTGATTGTCTTCTGCCTCTTCTATATGCTGTATCCCTTCAGGACATGGGTAATCATAACTCTCCATAACTTCCTATCTTTTGTTGCCCTTAAAAGTCATAAGGCTACTCCTCCATTTTATCACCCATTCATACAATCTCATCATAGGCGGCTCTCTGCCTTCCCCTATCTTTTGTTCTCAATATACCCTGTGAGGATTAAGTTTTTCAAGCCCTCCTTCCTCATTATATGTATCTCTTCCTGATTTTGAATATACATGTTATTTTTGCTACTATTTTCTTTTAGACGTCCTTATTGTTTACTCACTTCATCCATGAAATTCTCAGTATCCTTCTGTAGATCCATATTTCCGTTGCCTCCAGCTTACTCCTCATGAATGAGGAGATTGTCCAGCATTCACTGCCATATAAAAGGATGAATATCAAATAACAATCCAACACTCTTTTCTTTGTTTCTAATGAATTTTTTCTGTTTCTCAGCACTTTGCTTAGCTTTTGGAATAACCTCATTTGCTAGTCCAATGCATGTTTGGGTTTCAGTATCACTTTTTCCATCCTCTGCTAAAACGGTTCCCAGATATTTAATTTAAACCTCTGTACTTGCTTGGTGTTGACATCTCCAATTTGTAACTCGAATCTCATTCTTTTCCCCTTCCTGATAAGCATACTTATCTAAGTAAATATTTGAATACTATCTATTGTAATGTATCATTGTAGCCTACAAAATACTTTTGTTGAACAGGATGTGAAAAAGGAAAAGGAAAGAAGAGAAAAGAAGAAGGAAAGAGAAAAGGAGGTACAAAGAAAAAGAAAGAAAACAAATATAAGCAAAGGGCAAAGACGAAAAAAAGAGGTTTAGAATCAACTAGCAAGTATCGACCATCATAAAGACTGAAAAATAAAATTGACAAAGATTATTGTTTAAGGTTGACGGACACGCATGTCTTAATTAGTATTTTTTTGTTTTGTTTTTTTTTTTTTTTTTTGGTCAAACCCAGACTCAAACGAAAACATTGTTTTCAATCGTTATGAATCTACCGATTGAATAGAATTTTATTATAAACGATTGTCTTGTAAATGGTATTTTTATAGCATTCTGAATGTAAAAATAAAGAAAAAAGTGTGCAAGACAATAAGAAACACTACCTGCGAAAAAAAAAGTGAAGTTTTGTTGAAATCGGTTGGAAAATTTAGGAAATCCGATCCCATGTATAAACGAACACACACACAAACAACCTGGGTTTTATAAGTATAACTCGATGAGTTGTCCCCCTTTCATTAATGCCTCTTAATTGTGTTTTCAAATTGATTTTGTGCAAAAACAATTGTTTTTCCAATTTTTGGCACTGTCAGAACCACTGCAAGGTAATTTTACGTCGTCCTGTGAAGTTTTGTTGAAATCGGTTGAAAAATGTAGGAAATCCGATCCAATATATAAACAAACAGGCACACACACACACACCCTGGGTTTTATAATGAGTATGATTTTGTAGTAATTCATTATTATTTTATTTTTATTGTTATCATATTTCAGCCATTGTGACTTCCAATCCTCATCATGACCTCACTTCCAGCTAGTACATAACGGTGTTTCATTCTTTGTCAGTTCTTTTCATCCAGTTTTGACTAACTGACAATGTCTCTTAGTTGTACTGATCTAGATATGAATCTATTTATGTCTTTCAATTGGTTTGATACACTAAGAGAATCAGAGTATTCTCAAAGCATTTATAAATAGCAGTGTTATGGAGTCAATAAGGCACCATTTCTTTGGTACTGCTCGTAGAAGTTTTTTCATCATTCTTGGGGTTTGAATAATAAAAAAAAATCTGACTAAAAACTTGTGTAGAATTCTGAAAAGGAAGGTTTTCTTTTCTTTTCTTTTTTTTTAAATCCATTTCCTTCAAGCAAGGTAAATAAAGCCTCTAAGACACAAGGGGTTACTGAGACTGAAAGAAACTGAGAAAATGTTATTCAGTAGAAAGAGTAATAAAAGAAGATTCAAAGAGACAGAATATGATGATTGACATTGCATTTAAATTTTTGTAAATCATAGTTGACAGGAAAACAGGAAGCCAGAAGAAAGTCACACAAGTGAGAAGTGCAAGAGAAGAAACTATTAGTATAGAACTTATGGTCATGGTAAAGTGGTGAGACCCAGCAGCTAATCTAGTACTGTGCGTAAAATCTGTGATGTTGCAGTATCAAAGAGGAAAGCTTATCAAAACAATTGCTATGAAAATGTTTATAGAAAAGATAAAGGGAAGTTCCATTATGGATGTGGGAAAGGGACTGAAGCTGAGATGCCAGATCAGGACCAATAAAAATACATATTGTTTGAATTCTGTCAAGACACTTTAGATACATAGTTGGAGCACCAGACTGAATATGGCATCAATTATTGGATGGGCAGATGGCAATTTACCAGTAATTCTGGATACAATGCAATCTGGTTTACATGAAAAGAATACATTAGGCCAAAAAATGAATAGATGAACAACTTCAGAATTTAGAGCCTAAATGTTACATTAATGCTGCCTTTATAACATTGTTGTCTAACAATTACTAGTTTTTGTTTAAAACATATTACTTTCTAATCTTTACATGCATTCTATAATTATAATTTTTAATCATTGTATAATGTTTCTAATATTAGGTTGGTGCAAAAATAATGACATAATAATGTCGTTTTTTGACGTTACGTCAAAAAACATTATTACGTCCTTATTTTTGCACCAACTTAATAGTAACTTAAATTTCTGGTCTTCAGAACTGGCACAAGGTCTTGATCACGAGATCTCCACGAATGATGTGGACTCCAGTAACAGTACTGTGGGAACTCTCTACAAGTTGTCCAAACCTCTGGCTTATCTGGAGTCCTGCATTCAGCAGCAGTGGATTGACTATGGTAGGTTTAGTTGTCTTCTACTCTAAGCATCAACCTCTTCTAAAATTCCATATAATATATATATATATATATATATATATATATATATATATATATATATATATATATAAATTTACTAGTAGTTTTCTGAATTTGGGGTTATTCAGCCACACTTTAAGTCTTATCAGTCCTCTTTTCTGGCAGTGAATGTTGGACAATCTCATCATAGATGAAGAAATTGATTGATTTTTTTACAGTTTATCAACCCATTGTGTGTTATTTAAAGCTGAGACATATTTAGGTTTGTAAGAATAATTCCTTTTTTTTTTAGCAATTGAATATTAAATTAACATTTTTTTGTAAACAACAATGAATTTCAAGAGAGAATTACTACTATTTAACCACAAGAGGGGTTAAATAAGTGGAGTGGACAATAAGAGAGGGATTCAAATATTTCTCTAGAGAATTTTCACATGAGGGAATATAATGAACTACACTGAAATTTGAACTCAGCTCTCTGGTTTCTCATTCCAAAGCACTATCTATCACACCAACTACATTACCCAGATGAAACATGTGGTTCTTTTTTTACAGTTAAATAGATGGTCATGTTAAAGGAAATTTTCTATGGATAGGAAGGGAAGATAACAGTTAACTCTAGACTTGAACAGGTTAAGATTACAGTGATCGGGATGCAGAAGTATGTATAATTGAACCTGTGATTAAAGAGGTTCTACTGAAGGATGCATAAATGGAATCTGTGATTAAAGAGGTTCTACAGAAGGATGCATGAATGGAACCTGTGATTAAAAGGTTCTACAGTAGAAATCATGAATGGAACCTGTGATTAAAGAGGTTCTACAGTAGAAATCATGAATGGAACCTGTGATTAAAGAGGTTCTACAAAAGGATGCATGAATGGAACCTGTGATTAAAGACGTTCTACAGAAGGATGCATAATTGAACCTGTGATTAAAGACGTTCTACTGAAGGATGCATGAATGGAACCTGTGATTAAAGAGATTCTACTGAAGCATGCATGAATTGAACCTGTGATAAGAGGTTCTACTGAAGGATGCATGAATTGAACCTGTGATTAAAGAGGTTCTACAGAAGGATGCATAATTGAACCTGTGATTAAAGAGGTTCTACAGAAAGATGCATGTATGGAATCTGTGATTAAAGAGGTTCTACAGAAGGATGCATGAATTGAACCTGTGATTAAAGAGGTTCTACTGAAGGATGCATGAATGGAACATGTGATTAAAAGGTTCGACAGTAGAAATCATGAATGGAATCTGTGATTAAAGACGTTCTACAGAAGGATGCATGAATTGAACCTGTGATTAAAGAGGTTCTACTGAAGGATGCATGAATTGAACCTGTGATAAGAGGTTCTACTGAAGGATGCATGAATTGAACCTGTGATTAAAGAGGTTCTATAGAAGGATGCATAATTGAAACTGTGATTAAAGAGGTTCTACTGAAGGATGCATAATTGAACCTGTGATTAAAGAGGTTCTACAGAAGGATGCATGAATGGAACCTGTGATTAAAAAGGTTCTACAGAAGGATGCATGAATTGAACCTGTGATTAAAGAGGTTCTACAGGAAAGATGCATGTATGGAATCTGTGATTAAAGAGGTTCTACAGAAGGATGCATGAATGGAACCTGTGATTAAAGAGGTTCTACAGAAGGATGCATGAATGGAACCTGTGATTAAAGAGGTTCTACTGAAGGATGCAAGAATGCAATCTGAGATTAAAGAGGTTCTACAGAAAGATGCATGTATGGAATCTGTGATTAAAGAGGTTCTACAGAAGGATGCATGAATTGAACCTGTGTTTAAAGAGGTTCTACAGAAGGATGCATAATTGAAACTGTGATTAAAGAGGTTCTACTGAAGGATGCATGAATTGAACCTGTGATTAAAAGGTTCGACAGTAGAAATCATGAAGAGAACCTGTCATTAAAGACGTTGTACAGAAGGATGCATGAATTGAACCTGTGATTAAAGAGGTTCTACAGAAGGATGCATAAGTGAACCTGTGATTAAAGAGGTTCTACAGAAAGATGCATGAATTGAACCTGTGATTAAAGAGGTTCTACTGAAGGATGCATAAATGGAATCTGTGATTAAAGAGGTTCTACAGAAGGATGCATGAATGGAACCTGTGATTAAAAGGTTCTACAGTAGAAATCATGAATGGAACCTGTGATTAAAGAGGTTCTACAGTAGAAATCATGAATGGAACCTGTGATTAAAGAGGTTCTACAAAAGGATGCATGAATGGAACCTGTGATTAAAGACGTTCTACAGAAGGATGCATAATTGAACCTGTGATTAAAGACGTTCTACTGAAGGATGCATGAATGGAACCTGTGATTAAAGAGATTCTACTGAAGCATGCATGAATTGAACCTGTGATAAGAGGTTCTACTGAAGGATGCATGAATTGAACCTGTGATTAAAGAGGTTCTACAGAAGGATGCATAATTGAACCTGTGATTAAAGAGGTTCTACAGAAAGATGCATGTATGGAATCTGTGATTAAAGAGGTTCTACAGAAGGATGCATGAATTGAACCTGTGATTAAAGAGGTTCTACTGAAGGATGCATGAATGGAACATGTGATTAAAAGGTTCGACAGTAGAAATCATGAATGGAATCTGTGATTAAAGACGTTCTACAGAAGGATGCATGAATTGAACCTGTGATTAAAGAGGTTCTACTGAAGGATGCATGAATTGAACCTGTGATAAGAGGTTCTACTGAAGGATGCATGAATTGAACCTGTGATTAAAGAGGTTCTATAGAAGGATGCATAATTGAAACTGTGATTAAAGAGGTTCTACTGAAGGATGCATAATTGAACCTGTGATTAAAGAGGTTCTACAGAAGGATGCATGAATGGAACCTGTGATTAAAAAGGTTCTACAGAAGGATGCATGAATTGAACCTGTGATTAAAGAGGTTCTACAGGAAAGATGCATGTATGGAATCTGTGATTAAAGAGGTTCTACAGAAGGATGCATGAATGGAACCTGTGATTAAAGAGGTTCTACAGAAGGATGCATGAATGGAACCTGTGATTAAAGAGGTTCTACTGAAGGATGCAAGAATGCAATCTGAGATTAAAGAGGTTCTACAGAAAGATGCATGTATGGAATCTGTGATTAAAGAGGTTCTACAGAAGGATGCATGAATTGAACCTGTGTTTAAAGAGGTTCTACAGAAGGATGCATAATTGAAACTGTGATTAAAGAGGTTCTACTGAAGGATGCATGAATTGAACCTGTGATTAAAAGGTTCGACAGTAGAAATCATGAAGAGAACCTGTCATTAAAGACGTTGTACAGAAGGATGCATGAATTGAACCTGTGATTAAAGAGGTTCTACAGAAGGATGCATAAGTGAACCTGTGATTAAAGAGGTTCTACAGAAAGATGCATGAATTGAACCTGTGATTAAAGAGGTTCTACTGAAGGATGCATAATTGAACCTTTGATTAAAGAGGTTATACAGAAGGATGCATGAATGGAACCTGTGATTAAAAGGTTCTACAGTAGAAATCATGAATGGAACCTGTGATTAAAGACGTTGTACAGAAGGATGCATCAATTGAACCTGTGATTAAAGAGGTTCTACAGAAGGATGCATGAATTGAACCTGTGATTAAAGAGGTTCTACAGAAGGATGCATGAATGGAACCTGTGATTAAAAGGTTCTACAGTAGAAATCATGAATGGAACCTGTGATTAAAGACGTTGTACAGAAGGATGCATGAATTGAACCTGTGATTAAAGAGGTTCTACAGAAGGATGCATAATTGAACCTGTGATTAAAGAGGTTCTACAGAAGGATGCATGAATGGAACCTGTGATTAAAAGGTTCTACAGTAGAAATCATGAATGGAACCTGTGATTAAAGACGTTGTACAGAAGGATGCATGAATTGAACCTGTGATTAAAGAGGTTCTACAGAAGGATGCATAATTGAACCTGTGATTAAAGAGGTTCTACAGAAGGATGCATGAATGGAACCTGTGATTAAAAGGTTCTACAGTAGAAATCATGAATGGAACCTGTGATTAAAGACGTTGTACAGAAGGATGCATGAATTGAACCTGTGATTAAAGAGTTTCTACAGAAGGATGCATAATTGAACCTGTGATTAAAGAGGTTCTACAGAAGGATGCATGAATGGAACCTGTGATTAAAAGGTTCTACAGTAGAAATCATGAATGGAACCTGTGATTAAAGACGTTGTACAGAAGGATGCATGAATTGAACCTGTGATTAAAGAGGTTCTACAGAAGGATGCATAATTGAACCTGTGATTAAAGAGGTTCTACAGAAGGATGCATGAATGGAACCTGTGATTAAAGAGGTTCTACAGAAGGATGCATGAATGGAACCTGTGATTAAAGAGGTTCTACTGAAGGATGCACGAATGCAATCTGTGATTAAAGAGGTTCTACAGGAAAGATGCATGTATGGAATCTGTGATTAAAGAGGTTCTACAGAAGGATGCATAATTAAACCTGTGATTAAAAGGTTCTACAGAAGGATGCATGAATGGAACCTGTGATTAAAAGGTTCTACAGTAGAAATCATGAATGGAACCTGTGATTAAAGACGTTGTACAGAAGGATGCATGAATTGAACCTGTGATTAAAGAGGTTATACTGAAGGATGCATAATTGAACCTGTGATTAAAGAGGTTCTACAGAAGGATGCATGAATGGAACCTGTGATTAAAAGGTTCGACAGTAGAAATCATGAAGTGAACCTGTCATTAAAGACGTTGTACAGAAGGATGCATGAATTGAACCTGTGATTAAAGAGGTTCTACAGAAGGATGCATAAGTGAACCTGTGATTAAAGAGGTTCTACAGAAGGATGCATGAACTGAACCTGTGATTAAAGAGGTTCTGCAGAAGGATGCATGAATGGAACGTATGATTAAAGAGGTTCTACAGAAGGATGCATGAATTGAACCTGTGATTAAAGAGGTTCTACAGAAGGATGCATAATTGAACCTGTGATTAAAGAGGTTCTACAGAAGGATGCATGAATGGAACCAGTGATTAACAGGTTCTACAGTAGAAATCATGAATGGAACCTGTGATTAAAGACGTTGTACAGAAGGATGCATGAATTGAACCTGTGATTAAAGAGGTTCTACAGAAGGATGTATAATTGAACCTGTGATTAAAGAGGTTCTACAGAAGGATGCATGAATGGAACCTGTGATTAAAAAGGTTCTACAGAAGGATGCATGAATTGAACCTGTGATTAAAGAGGTTCTACAGAAGGATGCATGAATGGAAGATGTGATTAAAAAGGTTCTACAGAAGGATGCATGAACTGAACCTGTGATTAAAGAGGTTCTACAGAAGGATGCATGAATGGAAGATGTGATTAAAGAGGTTCTACTGAAGGATGCACGAATCCAATCTGTGATTAAAGAGGTTCTACAGGAAAGATGCATGTATGGAATCTGTGATTAAAGAGGTTCTACAGAAGGATGCATGAATGGAACCTGTGATTAAAAGGTTCTACAGTAGAAATCATGAATGGAACCTGTGATTAAAGACGTTGTACAGAAGGATGCATGAATTGAACCTGTCATTAAAGAGGTTCTACAGAAGGATGCATGAATGCAATCTGTCATTAAAGAGGTTCTACAGAAGGATGCATAAATGGAATCTGTGATTAAAGAGGTTCTACTGAAGAATACATAATTGAACCTCTGATTAAAGAGGTTCTACATAAGGATGCATGAATGGAATCTGTGATTAAAGAGGTTCTACAGAAGGATGCATGAATTGAACCTGTGATTAAAGAGGTTCTACAGAAGGTTGCATAATTGAACCTGTGATTAAAGAGGTTCTACAGAAGGATGCATGAATGGAACCTGTGATTAAAGAGGTTCTACAGAAGGATGCATAATTGAACCTGTGATTAAAGAGGTTCTACAGAAGAATGCATGAATGGAACCTGTGATTAAAGAGGTTCTACAGAAGGATGCATAATTGAACCTGTGATTAAAGAGGTTCTACAGAAGGATGCATGAATGGAACCTGTGATTAAAGAGGTTCTACAGAAGGATGCATGAATGGAACCTGTGATTAAAGAGGTTCTACAGAAGGATGCATAATTGAACCTGTGATTAAAGAGGTTCTACAGAAGGATGCATGAATTGAACGGGTGATTAAAGAGGTTCTACAGAAGGATGCATGTATGGAACCTGTGATTAAAAAGGTTCTACAGAAGGATGCATGAATTGAACATGTGATTAAAGAGGTTCTACAGAAGGATGCATGAATGGAACCTGTGATTAAAGAGGTTCTACTGAAGGATGCATGAATGCAATCTGTGATTAAAGAGGTTCTACTGAACACATTTCAACCTATCAGTGAAGATGGCTAATGAGATTGTGTAAATTTTTGATAGACAAAAAAATCCAACTAAAAATCTGTGGAACAGCTTCCCAATATCTTTCATGAGGTATCAGCTCTGCACTACTGGATGATAAGATATTTCTCAAATTTCTTCATAAATTCCCAGGGATTACAACCCCATTCAATCATACAGACACAGTATCACACAGCACTAAACAGCACATTCAAACAAGAGTTAAACTGACCCATTCTATCCCATGGAAATTCAGCCCAACAAAATACAAAATGATAAAGGAAGAATTTCAGCACATGCTGCTGTTAATGCTATTTTCCTTAAATGTCGGGGTTACCAATGTAAATGGTTGTTTTGTTGAAAAGATTAATGTGGCTGTGTGTTGAAGAGCATTTAACATTTATACATTTTTTTAAAATCAAGGAAAAACAATGGAAAACCGATTTGTGTTTCAACGATAAAACATATTAAAATCAACAACAAATACAAGGTAATTTTGTAATGTGTGAATAAGGAGAAAAAAATAGTTTCCCTTTATCTGTTAGTTGAATATGGTGATATTTAAATAAGCAAGTTTTCTGAATATAATGTTCAGAGTTCTGTGTTAAAATAGGATGTGTATTCAGAAGAACATACAGAAAGTTCAATTGTATATTTGTTATAACTAACAGAGGTGTTGCAACTTGGCTTGTTCACAAAGAATTAATGGTGAATGATATTCAAGTTCTGTGTGTGTGTGTGTGCGGAGTGAGTAGAATGAATGATCTGTATAGACGCATGTGAGTAGTTGAGTTCTACTGTTTTCAGCTGTCTTGGTTTCAACTCTACTGTTTGAGTTGGGAATGAATCTGAACTTATATTACTATCGGTGGCTCCCAGCATGAACACAGGATAAATTTTGAAAGAACACAAAAAATATCTGATTGGATGAAAAATTAACCAATCGGTGATTTTATAACAAAAGCATGTTTGTGGGTTAATGGTAGGAAAAATTCAGTGTGATGAATGTGATCAGTAAATTGTCCTGTGATTTTTAGTATATATTATTTGACCAATCACAGTTGAGAAAAATGTAGGCGTGGCAACATAGTAGTAATTACTACACTGCAATTAGGAATAATTCAACCCTTCAAGAGCCAGTGGTCATCACTGTTGCACATGGCATTGAAAGCAGATTTTTCTGCTTGGCATCTGTGTGGCGACTTCTGATGACTAAATATGTCAACAGTCCAAGATTGCTATCCTATCCTTCATATGCATGATTTCCTGGTGGGATAATAGGGTATGCACATTTTCACTAGACTTGATTTAATCAAGATGTACTACCAGATCCCTGTTGAAGAAAGTGATAACCTCAAGACTGCTATCACCATCCCATTTGGTTTATTTGAATTCACCAGAATGTCATTTGGTTTAAGAAATGCAGCTCAGTCTTTTCAAAGGTTCATAAATGGAGTGTTAAGAGGTTTATCCTTCACATTCGCAAAAACTGATGACATATTAATAGCAAGCAAAAATATGGATGTACACCTGGAACATCATCTTGTTTTTGAAAGCCTTAATCAAGAAATGAATAATTTGAATTTCACAGATGCAGCATCAAATGTATTTCAAAACATCAAACTTTCACTTTCACTTTCAAGTAGAACCCATTTACCAAGTTTTTTCACCTTACTAATTGAGATGGTCTGATATTGTTGAAATGCTGACACCCATTATCTGAGACATTTAATATGGATGTTGCTTGTAGTGTTTTCAAATGCTGATTGTCAACTGCAGATAGACATCCTCTACCACCTTAATCTTCAAGACTCATATCCCCACTGTGGAACTTTAGAAACCAGCACTGTAATGTCCAATCACAAGTGGAATCTTCACCCTATGTTGCCAGCAGTTTTAAAAGCATCATGGTCAAATTTGAATTCATTCAAAAGAAAAGTAAGTGCATCTCTTTTTTATGTACAAGATGAAAGGGTAGATAATGTTTTAAGTTAAATTCTGAAAGTGTTTGATATAAAATTAACAAAGACGACACTTTAATCATTAAGGAATAAGTAATATACTTTTGTGCAACTATTATGATATATTTGAACACAATTTATTCTAAAATCTGACCTTTTCTGAACAAACTAATAATTGCAAAGAAACAAGCATTAATGAAAATATTAAAATAAAGAAAAAGAATCTTTGAAAAAAAAACAAAACCCAAACGGAAAAGATTCTAATAGGGTAGATCAAAGTGTAAAAATTATAACCTTGTATCAAAATTGACAGCACAATGCAACAGGTAGAAAAAAAATAGAGCCATATGATTTATGTATACAGCGTTTGTTTAAACTGAATAGATTTTAATCAAGTAGTAATCAAGTTATCTCCCTTATTAAAGCATTGTGAGTGAATTTAAACTGAATTTAAACTTTGCCTCTTTACTGGATAGAGTTACAACTTGTTGCAGATTAGGTTGCTGTTGATTATAATTGTGGCAGGAGGTACTACTTTGTGAGAGATACAGTTGTTTAAGAATTGTGATGAAGAAGTTGAGAAGTTTCACAAAAACAAATTCAATATTTTCAAAAGAATGAATTTCAATAAGTGGAGAAATTTTCACTTGTATTTATAAATAAAGAACATGACTCTCAGAAGGAGAGAAAGAGAAAATTATATTTATGTGTGTACAGATAGTCAAAAGATAAAAAGTTAAGAAAACATTGAGATATTTAGCTGTAGGGTGTGTGCATGTGTGGTGGTAGTGGGGGTGGGTTGTAATGTTTGTTTGTAATGTGGTTTATTTGAAATTATGTATTCAGTTTGTTGGAGGAAAGAAATATCCTTCAGCAGAGGCAATTCCTGATATTGTTGCTAAATTATGGAGAGAAAAAGAAAGCAAAATGTTTCATGTCTGTTTCTTTATCATCCCAAATAGAATGTCACATAGCAGACATACTGGGAGACAAATGGGGTAATTTTACACTCTCTTTCAACATGAGGTTAATTTCATTCCCAGTTATCAAGACCACAAAAATAAGAATAAGTAGTCTACTATTGTAGTGTAAAATCAGCTCTATTTTTCTTCCTCTTGTCACTCCAGGTTTACAGACCTACTGCACTGAAACACTGGTTCTCCTACAATCACTGACATTAAGCACTGACTAGCCTGTTCAGTACTTAGACAGGTGACCGCTTGTAAATACCAAGTGCTGTAAGTTTTGATGTGTGAGTGGTTAAAAATTGTAACTACTCAAATTATTCAGCAAATACAGTGTATCTGTCTATATTTCTGAGATGAAGTATTATGTACATTATTCGGACTATTGTCCTCATCTTTGTCGCCATATTTATTACAACGTTTCAGTTGTTGTATGCTCCGGCCTTCTTCAGGTGGTTGGAATGTCGAACTGAACCCTTTATTTCGTTCACTGGGGTAGACGGTTCTACTTCCACCTGCCATGTTTGATGGATGTCAGTTATCAGTTATCTCCTGTTAGTTTTCCCACTGAAAGTTCTCCACTGACTTAACCGGGTATTGAACTCACACTCTTTGGGTCCTGTCACTGGATCTAACCAATGCCTTTATCCACTGTGCCATGTGTCCTGGCCACCAGGCTTGTAACTTGGTTATTGACAAGTTCTCTCTATCTATTTTTGTACTGCTGTTATGCCACAATGCACGTCATCATGCACTCTTTTAATATGTCCTTTCTCAGTATTTGTGGAGCTACAATTATATCCTCATTGCATATTATGCCATTTTCTATGTTAGTTTGTGCTTTATTTCTTTAAAGGGTCACTCTGCCATCAAACACTTGCTCCTTACATTATTTTTTATTCTCTCTACTATTCTACTTAATATTGGGTCTTGCTTTGTTCCTATTTTGAGTCTATTTAGAGGAAGAACGTCTGTTTCTACCCAGTATATTATTTTATGTTCCATACAATCGCTAGTGCTTCCTTTTCAATATTTGAGTAGTTAATTTCACTGACGTTAACCTTCCTGATTATGAACATGATTGGGTGTTCTTCTTGTGATAGAATAGCTGCAATCGCCTTTTCACTCACGTCTGTGGTTAACGTTAATTCTTTTTGTGGATCAAAAATTTTTATTATTGGTTTGTTCCTCAGTATATTCTTTAATGTCTCAAAAGCAATAGTATGCTTTTGTGTCAGCTGGGGCAGCTATTTCTGTTATTTTCTTTGTTGATCTATTGTCGGGTGATATGCCTTCTTTTGACATTTGATATCCTAAATATGATATCTTCTTACAGTCAAAATTACATTTATCTTTGTTTACAGTCATTTTTTTAATCTCACTAAAATTTGCTTTGTTTAATATTTCAATTCTTCTACAGTTCTTGCCCCTACACATATATCGTCCTGGTATATGATATTTTTTACTTTTCCTAATAAGAGTTTTCAAATTGCTTTTTGAAAAATATGTTTCGAAGTCTTTACCCCAAATGGTAGACGAGTCCATCTTAGTAAGCCTATAGAAGTGCTTATCGTGTTGGTTTCTTTGAATTCCTTGCCAATTTTTATTTGGTTATATGCTTCCTTGAGATCAATTTTTGCAAGGTGTTCGAAACCTCTCGTAGTTATAACAGATAGTGTTGGGATTGCTATGAATTGAGTGTGAAACAAGAAGGTTTTAGTTGCTACCGTGATGAGTTTGACAGCATGTTCTTCACATGAATCACAACAAATAAAAACATAGACGTATAAGTCGAATAAAACTCAATGCAAAATGAACCAGAAACAATGGCGGATGTGCATTCAACTAGAAAATATCGAACAATACAATTTTTACAAATAGAGAAAAGGTTGTGTATTGATGTTATGCAAGTTGACGAAGTTTGCATCAAGGATAATGAATTAAAGTTCAGCAATGTTCAATTGTTGAGAAAATATTCACATTGTAATACCAAGGGAAAATTTATCGAGAAGTAAATTTGAAAATAATGTATGTGAGATTTAAGCTGAATTTGTTAACCTTGTTCTGACAGAGTTGTTCACCCTGGACTGTATTTTCTTTTGTCTTATGCTAACATTACAATTTCTGTTTCGTAGTGTAATTAACACTTTTTAAGAAAGCTGTAATGGGGTTTAGAGAAATAGAAAAATGTTGGTAATTGAGTCAGGAGTTGACGTGCGAAAAGTTCTCAAGTCAAAATGTAGACACGCGTGGATCTGTGTGGAATCTCTCTGAAGGCGCGAATTACTGACTGAAATTCGTCCTTTTATTTGTTTTGGGAAACTAAAGTAGGCTCCCAGGAGCCTGGCGGGAAAACAGATTTTTGACCATGGATACACATTCTAGGGTTGTCTCGACCAATAACAAGCCGAGTTTCACAATGTGTGGTGTTGATTGGTCAAAGCTAATTCTTATAGAAGAGTCTATTTTTAACGGGGGTGAGTAGACAAACATGGACGATTCTATAATAGTATACGGGGAAGGTTGGTTGGTCGTCGCAGATGATTGCTGCTGGTCATCGCAGATGATCACTGCTGGTCGTCGCAGATGGTCGTTGCTGGTCGGCTGGTCAGGTTTCCAACTGGACGTGTTGGGAAGGAAAGAGGAGCTGGCGTTGCGATGTTGTTGGGCATATCGAATATCCGGTGCTGGTGTTGCATGTCTGCTGGTCAAGTCCGATGACAGTGCGTTTTGGAGACATTTTTTTTTTATTTATTGCAGGTTGGCTGGTTTTGAGCCAGTTATATCAAAGACAAATTGGCTTCATTTTTATCGCTGCTGTTTTTTTGCAAAAATTATTGAAATTATTCTATTGTTTTTTTTCTTTTCTCGCCGCAGACCAAAAGTCCTCCACACCCCACCCCAGCTATGCCACTGGTTAAAATCAGAATTATTTAAAGGATATAAACCACCGATTTTTCATTTGATTTTTGATTTTTTTTGCAAAATCGGACCCGGTCTTACCAAAAATCTGTTCTAAATCGAAAAATAAAAAATTCAATAAAATTAAGACATTATTTAATTAGAGAAGCTTTTAATTACTTTTATGAATAATATAAATTAAAGACAATATTGTCTGAAGAAAAAAAAATATTTTCAGTGGATTTTTAAATGATTTGTTTTCATTTTTTTTACAATTTTAAATTGAATTTTTTATAAAGATTTTAAATCTTTCGAAATTCATTTTCAATGGTGTAACTCTCTGGAAATATTGTTAAGTAAAAGTACTAATCATATATCGTAAAGCTTTTATTACTATCTGACGACCACGAATATTTTTAAAAAGAATTTTAATTTGTTTTTGTATGTGTATATACATGCAGGATTTGTAAGTACAGATATTCATACCCAACATTATCATTAAAAGTTCACATGTTTTAAGAGTTGTCCCCCCTTATAGAAAAAGACCCTCATAAAATTTATCTTCTGCTAGCAATCCGGCTTCACCATACTTGTCAACACGTTAGGAGCTCAATAAAGCGATCAGTACGTCAGAAAACAAGACCCCGTGGTTAAGAAATGCTTGTATACAAAATTTTATCCTATAAGTAATATTTGTTTCAGATCAGATTAATTCAACTTTAAATTTCCTAATTTTCTTCAAATAACGTTTCAGAAATATATATTTTATTTTTGCAAGATTTTTAAAATCGAAAATTAACTTTTGTTTCCAAATGTGTCAAATTGGCCGATTTTACGATCAATATAATTTCTGTTTAAAATAAACAGCAGAGTATTTTCATTACTGGAAATAGTAAATTTTAAAAATCCTTTAGCTTTCAATTAAAGCTAAAACGTAAGCTTCAGAAATCTTTTTCATTTTTAAAAATTCATTTTAAACCTTACGTATACCGAATTAGTGGGGGTATCTATTTTTATGTATGTTTTTATGTAATTAATTTTGATTAATTCTGGCGTTCTCACGTTCGCTGGAACCAATTTCAAGTCACTTAAGGTGGCGCAATTTAAAGTAAATGGTTAAACTGGATTTTTTTATAATAATAAAATAAAACGAGTGAATACGTGCTAATGTTTAAAAATGCCTGTAGTAATTGATTCCCACAAAGAATCATTATCTCAACACTTCTTCTAAAATCCACTGCTTCCTCATGTCTCAATGTCCACGTAAAAAATGACCGTTGATCATTCAAAGTAGCGTTCACACATGCGATGTTTAGATTTATTGTATATAAAATACAATTGTGGTACAAGGCTGTAGTGGATGTGTTAATTATAATGGGTAAATACTTGTTGAGAATAGGCTGCGTGAAAATTAACGATTTCCACTAACATTAAAATCTCTATATTCATACATGGAATAAGATACAAAACTCAACGGGATGATTTAAAAACATAACAATTAGATTTATTAATGTTTGATGTACAAGCATGCGAACTGAAAAGGTAGAACAGAGTCGTGTCCCTTTGATTAGGTAATAGTTGTACCGGAGTTCATATTAAGAAGAAGTAATATTGATCTTGTAATTTAGAAGAATAAAGTTTGGAATTGTGAGTTCTAAAACTGGTAAAAGTTCAGGAGTAATTTCAGAGGTTGGTGAGTGAGTGCATTAGAGTTGTTTCGTGTTAAATAAATTTAACTTTGCAACTTCAAAAGTATGAGTGACGTGGAGTAGTTTAGCAATTGGTTATCCGTCACGAAGCTCACTGATAAGCTTGTGTTCGTGCACTGTATTTACATTCCTGGTCACGTGCGTGGCTCGCGAACACATTTCAAGATTTTGGGCGGTATTTTGTGTTTAAACACGTGTGCGTAGGCGTTGTTATTACTTTGAGATATATTGGCCAATCAGAAGCAATTATTGTAAAACTTGCGTCTGGAGCCTGGATTGTGTTTAGCTTGCACAAAAATCTATAACTAACATGAAAATGTAAATTAAAAATGTTTTTAACATTTCTTGTCCAATGAGGATGTAGTGCACTCATTAATTGGTTCTGATCCACTGGCATATGGAGGTTAAGCTCTATAAGGCCAAAAATGGGGGGAATGGGCTGAAGCTAATCATCACTTACTATCTTATACCTAGCTAATCAGATTCACGATCCATTCATTACAATTGGCACATCCACCAAAAGAACATATCCATCATCACAATCCTCCATATACCACAATACCGCATACTCTCAGGGGACTTATTAAAACACCCCATGTCATAGAAATAAAAAATGGCGGTCGTCACAAACGAATCCAACATCGAGGAGGCTTAGTCCCATTTATTACACAAGCAGGATTCAGCATGTCTCCTTATTCGCGTACTTCTCTGAAGTTGAGGTGGTGTTCTTTCCGTTTCTTTTTCTGTTACTCGAGAGAGGAACATCTTGCTCGTCCAGCACTTCATTGTCAGAGACAGAGTCTCCGTTTTGTGTAACAAATATTATTTCTCGACCCTCACTCTCGGACGCCTCATCCTCGCTATTTGATGATATGTTTGAACCAAAATAGGGACGAAGATCCTTAACATATCATGGGACAGCGTCAACCAGGACAAACTATAGACTAATGATTCCAGTGACACGTCCTATACCAAAAGTTGTTGTGCATCTGCTCTGTGGGGGTTTCACGTACACCCGATCTCCCATTTTGTACTTTAAGTGATCTTTCTCGAGCTCTGGGGGCACCACATCTATCCCTTTGAGGCAAATTTCGTACGTGTAAATCCCGTTGGCAGGTGCGGCAAGTAGTGACGTGTCGTTCTTAGGGGTGACGTTATACCAATACGTGGCTTCTGCAATGCAACAATTTCTGGCCGCAATTCTCTTCAGACTTCTATGACACCGCTCTGCTATTCCGTTACCTTTCGGGACATGAGCACATATAAATCTTAGGCGTGACCCTAGCACAAAATTCCCTACTACGGAATGTAGTGGCATTATCTGTGAGTATTTCGCAAGGTGTTGGGGCTTCATAAAAAAAAAAGGACTCCAACTAGTGGATGATGCTGAACGAATCTTGTCGGGCCAACGGTCGTTATACGGTGAATCTTGTCGGACCGCAATCTGTTATGGTAAAATAGTGCCAGTTACCGTAGGGGGTTATATTGATACTCAGCCGTTGCCAGGCGCCCTCTACTTCCAACTTGCGTCTTTGCCAGCGGACCGGCGCTGGGTCGACTGTTCTTCATTTAACGTAAGACTTAATTGTAGTCCTCACTTCACTCTTGGGCATAAAGGGACTCACGCTGTGTAAAAAAATAAAAATACGTGGTACACTGAACCCCAAGGTGTCCGCTGTCTTTTGGGGCTCAACGAAGCGGCACAGGTCTGATTAACTGGTTTAATTCCTGTCTTAGTCATTCTGAACCATGTCAGTGGCACTCTCATTATCCTGTCTGACAGATTTTGATTTGAGCTGACCAACTTTACATCAACGGACAGTTCATACTCACGAATTAGATCTTTGAATGTGCTCAGTCTCCGCTGAAGCAGCATTTCAGTTGTCACTTCCTGCGTACTTGGGCATTACCAGTCAATGTGTCAGAGAGCCAGTGATACGCACACACAAGGGAGTCTATCTTCTTATGTAACTTTTTGGCTTGCCACTGGGGTGCAAGGTTGAGGCCTTTCAATGCTGCATCCATCTCAGATATATTTATATGCTGGGCATCATTCATTGGTCTATGCCAATAAGCGTCTTCCAAAACGATCTTCCATTCTTCTCTACGATCACACCTGTTGCCAGGGAACTTTCATTGACCTAGACGTCCATGTCTTGCTCCTCTTGATCCAGACACCGCGGGCCGGGTTGATCTGCTTCACCCTGTCAATAGTCTCCATGATCATACCCCTAAGAATGATGTCCTCAATTTTGCCATTCCACCCTTTCGTGACAATGGTTAGTTGTCGCTGGATGACAGTGGCCGCCACCCAGAGCCAGCCACACACGGGGGTATCCCACAAGCTTTCCACACAGGGAAAATACGTTCCTTCGCGTCATTACCGTGGGGGCGTTCGGTATCGTGCTTCCTCTCTTCCATTCTGAACTGACCGTTCTCCATCAGACTTCCAATCCCATCACACGTGCACCGTCTTCCAGCTGCTCTGGATCTTTGCACACAAGACCAAAGTGTGCCAATTTCTTTTGCACCGTTATAGCGGCCATGATCTTCTCGTCTACATACAGATCGTCAATGTAGGCTGAGACCGCATTGTTTAGTGATTCTTCTTGTGCCAACACGGCGACGATGACGGATTTCATGATCACGTGTGCCACATTGAGACCAAATCCCAACTGCGTCAGACAATATCATTTATCCTTAATCATTATCGTCTGATACGGCCACGATTCATAGACATGTATTTGGAGGTAGGCCCTGTGCAAATCGAGCAGGGCAAGATGCGCGTCATGTCGACGCCACTCTTGAAGCTTTGCTGCGCAAATATCCGCATACATGAGCATTCAGCTCATGATAGTCCATCACTGGGCGCACTTTTCCTTTGATGCTCTGCATAACAGCCATCAACGGAATCAGGCCTTTATGAAAAACCCAGTCTTTTCTCCGGGTAGGGTAGAAGCCAACCATTTTCGACTCAAATTTGCAGTTCCTGCTCGTTCGCGACTTTGATGTGATTGGGTATGGAGTACTGAGAGACTTTGTTTGTCAGCCGATCCGGCGCCTTGCCTGGTGTTTCTATTTCCATGCAGCCTTCGATACCTTCTGTCTATCATCAAACTCCAATGAGAAATCAGGCTCAGCGATTTGGATCACCGCACTTACCGGGCTTCCTACACCAGTAAACTTTACCGCTCCAGTGGGCGTGATGGTAACGCCTCCACCCCCAACGTCTTAATGGTGTTGATACCGACTAAAAGGTCATATCTAAGTGGTCCTTCAGGCGTGACTAACACATCGATTTCAGCACAATTGCCATTCTCAATGCAAATGCTGATAGTCCCTCTTCCACGACGGATCAGCTTAAATCAACAAAGGCTGAACATCACTCTCCATCAACCTGATCATTAATCGCACACAGCAAGCGCCATATTCACATTTCACTTACTTCTACTCCCCTGAGCCGTTTCCCAGACAATTCTGCGATATATGCCCAACACCTCCACACTGATAGCAGCGTATGGCCCCGCGCTCACACCGAACTCTTCGATGTTCTCCGCGTTGGTTCAAGCAATCCTTGGCCAGATGATTCGAGCCTCCACAGTTGTGGCAAGTAATCATGTTTAGCGGGTTAGGCGCGGGAGACACGATTGAATGCGTATTCAGATCTGCAGCTGCCATAACTTGTTCGTTTATGCCCCCCCCTCCATCTTTAATTATTGCCCGTGCTCGAGCCAGCAACTGTCCCAAAGTAAGATCATTCATTCTGAAAGATGCGCGCAAGAGATTTTCATGCGATTGGGCAGGCCAGCGACAAAGGCACACGATGTCTGACAGATACACCTTTGAAGAGCGTTTCCAATTTCCTCAGCTCAGCCAAATAGACATCAACCGTCTCGCCCGGTCGTAAACACTTCGACGCGCACTGTTCATACGCAGTGAGGGCGCTGTCGCAAAAGCTGTGCATAGGGCCTTTTTAATTCAGGTTGCATCCGTTTTATCCTCCTGGCACAGCTGTAAATACACACACAGTAAAGGCTCCACCTGTAAGTTGAAGAGGGTGTAGTGGATGGGTTAACTGTGTGGCAATATTTGTTAAGAATAGGTTGCGTGTCAATTAACTATTTCCACTTACATCAAAATTAAAGTATAAAATCCAACCAAATTGTTTATAACATAAAAATAAGTTTTTATTTAAATTGACGTACAATGTGTACCAAAAGATAGGACAAAGTTGTGTCCCTTTAACTCTGAGTATTTGTGCCTGAGTTCATATTATGAATGAAATTGGATATAACATTTTCATACAGTTCAATATCATGTACAAGTAGAATATGGGTCTGTGTTACTGTTATGTTTGCAAAGAGTTCTTCAGAAAAGTTCTTTACCTTTTTACTGTAATGTTTCTACGGTCGCTCATATATAGAATTTCACTTAATAAATAGTAAATATAATAAGTATCTAAGAAATACTGTCCACAGAATTGGTAGAGTAGGCGAGTCAGCGTTGAGGTGTTTTTTGTGGCGGCAAAGTTTGGTTTCGAACAACGTTGAGTAAGTTGGCAATTCTCTGTGGCACTGTTGCTGACTGATTTTGGTTAGTTGGTTTTTTTCTTTTTATATGTTTTCGAAGGATCAAAGTTGGTTCAAAAGATTTGGGCGCAATTTAAATTTCAGCACGTGAAATCGTTGTCGCCGTCCAATTAAATTCCTCCATTCGCCTAATACAGTTTCTGATTGGTTAAAGTTATTTTGTATGTAGGCATAAATTATAGAGTCTATAGACCGTTCTGTTAGCAGGGTTTGCAGGTAGAAATAGGACGAGACTGTAAGGGAAAATCCATTCAACTTCACTCCGTACATGTCGCACACCATCTGGACCTTTTCCATCCATTTTACGACAGAGCCGGACCCATCGAATTTATGTAAACGGCCGTCCATAAGTGCCGAAATAGCTTGTAGTAATTGATTCCCTCCGAAGAAGCACTGTCTCAACTTCAACACTTCTTCTAAAATCACAGTATCCTCACAGCTTAATGACCAGATAAAAAAAAGTGACCGTTGATCATTCAAAAATAGTGTCCACACGTGCGTGACATGGAAATCAAAAATGACAGTCGTCACAAACGAATTGAATATCAGGGACGTTTTTTAGTCCCATAATGCCTAAAAAATTTAATTACATACGTTTTTTTGTTTTTTGTTGTTTTTTTTTTAATACAGATTAGCTTTAGGGGCTACCCTATCATTCAAATAAAATGAAAATTTTAAATTCAAAGGACATATTTTTAAATTATTTAAAATTCGTTTCAGAAATCCGTGGCGGTACCCGGGTATTTATTTATTTGTAATAATTATAATTTAATTTCAATAAATTAAAATTGAATAAAGCGGAAGGTGTTGATTGTTGGTTCCAAAATTATTTCAACAAACTTCTTTTTTTGACAAAATAAAATACACTTTTTTTCATTCATAAATGAACAATTAATGAACCTAAATGCAAAAGCAAGTAACTTAATTTTTTGGTATATTTTTTTACATGAAAAAAAAAATGTGTAAATTTTTTCGCCAAAAGTTGTGTTTCGTATACGTCAGTCAATATAGTAACTATATTATAGTTACTATATTGACTGACGTATATAATTTTCTACTATATTATAGTAGAAAATTAAAAAAATTCAATGAACAGTTTGAAGTTTGAAACTTTGAACATATTTTATTCGAATTTCGAAACATATTCATTGTAAATGTAAATCTTCGTGGTCCAATATGAAAATTTATTTATCATCATAATTGATTGAAAATTATGAACTCATTGTTAACTTTTTCTTCAACTGAAACAGGAAATCGACACAACAAAAATATTTCCTATTTTTGTTATTTTTTAAAAACTTTCTTCCCAGAAAAAGAGAAAATCCCCGGCATGTTTTAACATGTATTTTCGCTTCTTCATAAAACAAACAAACAAAAAAAATCGATTATCTCATAGAAAGTAGTTGCATTGATTTTTATTTTTCTCTCATTACTGAGTATTTTCTTTTACTTACCGGTCGTAAAAAAGTTTTAGTTGGGACACAGGTATTTTTAAGGTATTTAAAGTTTGTACAATTACTTGTACTTAAAAAAAAAAAAAAATACTTTTTTAATTTTATTTTCCAATAGCTGAAAAAATAAATACATCGGAAAAGAAAACTTTGGTAAGTCATTTTTTCTTTTCAGTTTTTATATTTCAGTTATTTTGTACATTTTTTTAACTCAGGTTTTTTTTATATTTCGTACATTTAAGTCAGTTTTATTAATTTTTATTTGTGTATTTTTTAACATTTTGATTTAAGTCACTATTACTAACTTTATTACTACTCTTACTGTCATTGTGCGTGACAGTCTGTTAGTGTTACTGTTACTTAATCACTTAAACAAAAAAAATAATCCTTCCAATCAATAAATTATTTTACTTTGAAATACGGCATAGTAATTTTGTTTATATTAGAAATTAATTTTAATTCCCCAGCTTGAAATTAAAACTAAAATAAAAGCTTCAAGAAAGATTTTTCATTATTAAAAATTCATTTTTTTTTAACGTTAGGTATCACGTTTTTGTGGAGCTACCCCTTCTTAAGTGTTTTAACTTTTAGAGAGATACTTCCACTTTTTCGTTGAGAAAAAAAATCAGCATCCCGTGATGAAAAAAGGCCCCAAATTTAATAAAAACAAAGTTTTATCGTCAAAATGTTTGTTAAGAGGAAAGACCAAAGTATTTTTTAAATAATTTTTAAAAATTCTTTCTAGCACGTTTGAAATTTTGGTTAAAAAATATTCTTTTTTTTTGCGTCAGGTGGTCGACAAAAAGTGAAAGCAGTTTTTTTTATTACTTTTTTTTATATATTTTGTATATTTGTCCTAACACATTACAAATTATTGTAAGGCTGATTGACAGAATCAACAGTAATTTACTAAGGCTTAAGCGTAGCTTGGATTTTTAGCACAAGGCCGCAATTATGAAGCTCCCGGTGAAGATCGAACTCGGTCGTAATTGGAAGATTTGCTCGCCATATAACATCAGAATAGAGAATAATGACAATTTACATTTTTTACAGTTAAAATTCGAATATACGCATCACTTGCTTTCTCGTTTCTCTCTTGTTTTTTTTTTTTTTTGTTTGTTTGTTTGTTTTTTACCTCTCTCACTCTTTATTTTTCTTACTCATGATCTTCTCTTTCCAAGGTATTGCATCGAATACCTAAAACAAAAAAGAATTTAAAAAAATACGGAAGGTGTCATTTTCATTGTGTTATTTCCCTTGTAACATTAACGATAATAATTAATCGAAAATGTCAACCAAAAAGAAGCATGTCTTTTTTTAGTTTTAAAATGGAATGTATTTTTTTTTTTGTTTGAATGACTCAACTGTTACCTTCATTTTTCTTTGCGGAAATAAAGGTGTGGTTCCATAGACAATATTAGTAGAAAGACAAACTTATCATATGATATCTGTTTCGATAACAATCTTAAAATACGGAAACTAAAAAGAACAAAAGACAAAAAAAATTACTTTTTCTTTTTCGCTGCTACTAGAAATTCATTTCACCGTATTACGAAAAGTGCTTCACCCCAAATTAGGTACCTCCCAAACCCAAAGAAAAGTGATACCTAAGGTTTAAAAAGTACTTTATAAATGAAAATTGAAAAATCTTTCTTGAAGTTTTTATTTAGGTACCTCCACTAATTCGGTATCGATAAGTAAAATGATTTTTAAAAAAAATGAAAAAGCTTTCTTGAAACTTTCATTTTTTTAGCTTTCATTTAAAGCTAAAAGGATTTTAATTTATTTATTTCCATTTAGCAAAATACTCTGTGGTACAGAAATTATATTGATCGAAATCAATTTTTATTTTCATTTAAAATCGATCAAAACGGCCATTTTTGACACATTTGTAAACAAAAGTTAATACTCGGTTTTAAAAACCTTGCAAAAAATAAAATGTATATTTCTGAAACGTTATTTGAGAAAAATTAGGAGATTTAGTTTAATTAATCTGATTTGAAATAAATATTACTAAAATGTTGTATACAAACATTTCTTAACTACGAGGTCTTGTTTATCTAAATGTGTTATCAATTTATTTACATGATTGACAGCCGAATGTATTCATAATTAAGTATGGGGAAGCAGACAATAAAGTTTTTTTTTCTTACCGTAAGGGGGGACAACCCTTAAAACACTGACCTTTAAATGCTAGATTTGTACATCCATACTTCAGAAAATCTACACATAATCACACATACAAAAACAAATCGAAATTCTTTTTAAAATATCTGAAGTCGACAGATTGTAATAAGCTTTGTAATACATGATTAGGAAATATAGTTTTAGTTAATAACAATATTTCCTAAGAATTATTATCACATTGAAAATGAATTTTAAAAGATTTAAATATTTTTTAATAAATTATTCAATTTAAAATTGTAAAAAAAATAAATGAAAACAAATCTTATAAAATTAATTTTTCGTCAAAATTTTTTTCTTCAGACAATATTGTCTTTAATATATATTATTCATAAGAGTAGTTAAAAGCTGCTCTAATTAAATAATTTAATAATAAAAAAGATTTATTTTTCAATTCAGAACAGATTTTCAGTAAAACTGGGACCAATTTTGCAAAAAAAAACAAACTTTGGGGATTTAAATTCTTCAAAGAATTTTGCTTTTAACTAATATAATCACTAAAAATTATATCATTGAAATTCTCAATCTTCATAAAATTAAGAGGCTGAAACACATGTAAAAAAAAAAAGAAAACATTTTTGCTAATATTTTCTAATAAAAAAAATTCAAAAATAATTTAATTCATTTGTGAATAAGTGCTGAAACTTTAATTAAAATCTGCCAATTGATTTTTTAAAAGAATTTCCAAATTAATGTATTTGTCACTGCAAAAAGGAGGTGAAAATTTGTTATGCTAAAAGTGGTGTGACAGCATCAATGAAAGTGAATAAACTGAATCCAGTACATGTGTTTTATATTACATGTTGTTCTAGTGTTTGCATTACGTTTTGGTAATGGGGGATGACAAGACTTTCAGACCACCCTGTACACTCATGCTTTATTTAACTATCAACCCTCAAATGGCTTGGCAGACTTTGACAACAATTTGTTGACCGCATTAACTCATTACACTCTCTATCAAGGACTTTTATAATTTCACACAAAGTCTCCAAATACTTATCAATATTTTTTCTCTAAAATTTAGCTTAATTTCTTTAAGTGCCCAAAAGAATATTTTAAACCAAACCCTATACCAGATATGGTTAACCTTTTTGGAGCACAGGGCCATATAAGATATAGTTTATCATAATGTAGACTGCTTTACTAAAGAATTCAAGCAGATTTTTTTTTTATTAGTAGCATTGCAGTCATTTCCGTCATAGATCATACACATAGGCATCTACCTTAGAAATTGGGGAAAATTCAATATTTTTCTTTGGAGAAAAGATTATTTTTATCTTTAAAAAAAAACTAAAGTCTTGGTATAATATTATTCCTAATGACAAATTTGATTATTAATACATGCTGCTGTGTATGATTTGTTTCCAATTTATTCATTTGAGTATGTAAATTTTTTTAAGTATATTTCTCCTCCATAGAAAAAAATATTACTAACATTTCCCATTTCTACAGCAAATGAAGTTTACATGTATGATCTTCCTTAGTAAAAATTGCCAATGGTTTATAATGATGAAAATATTATTTTCACCAAATGTTTACAAAATTTAAAAGTAATTGTATTTAATTGTTGTTCATGTATGTAGTTTTGTACGAGTGTGTGTGAGGGAACAACCGAGAACAAAATGAAACCAATAAAATTATAATAGACATTATTTTCTTTATGAAATTGTGTACACTATTCAGAAAGTCAATCAGGCTATAGTTTGCCCATGACTGCCCTACACTCATCTACTTTTTCACATAAATTGTGAATGAATAATTTCTTTGTTTCACTTTCAGTTTCACTTTGATTAAGAATCCTTTTTATTGTGAGCTTAAAGAGATGAACATTGGTTTTCATTTGTTTTTTGAATATGGGAAAATCCCCATAGCATGGATTAGCACTTCTGTCTGTGATCATTATAGCGAAAACGATGATAGGTACAATCCCCTGACATGTAACCTTTTTAGCCAATGAAAAATATTGCTATATAAAGCTGTTAAAAGTAAAATCTCTGTATAATTTTTTCATTTTTGTGTTTTCCTAGATTGACTAGAGCAACCATTACATGATGGCGTTTATCATATTTTTTTTTTTGTCATCAGTCCAAGCTAATGACTTTTCTCTTGGTAAGTCTTATTTTTTTTATTTTTGATTCTTGGTAAAGCATTCCCCCCAGCTATGTGTTAAATAGTAGGAAATTGTATCTGGAAAAATCCTTATCTCCCCCAAAATTGTTAATACAATATTCCCTTGCAAAAAACATAACAAAAACTTATTCTTACAGTCCAAAACATTATTTATATTATTCAGACTATTGTCCTCATGTTTGTTGCCATATTTATCACGTTTCGGCCGTTGTACACTCCGGCCTTCTTCAGGTGGTTGGAATTTCAAACTGAAGAAGGCCGGAGCATACAACGGCCGAAACGTTGTGATAAATATGGCAACAAAGATGAGGACAATAGTCTGAATAATGTAAATAATATACATAATACCTCATCTCCGAAATATAGACAGTCCAAAACATGTTTTAGTTTTAAATAACCCATAAAAGATTGATGAATCATAAAAATAAAATAAGTCTTGCACTTCTCGCCTGTGAAACTCCCTTCCAATTTCTTGCTTCTCTAACACCTAGAATCTTCAATAATTTAAATGCAACATCAGTCACCACCATCTCTCTTCCTGAAACCTGTTCTTTTATTGTCCTTTCTCCTCACTGAAGTATTCTCATCCTCTTTCACTCCCTTTAAACACCTTGTGTTCTAAAGCATTATCACCTTGCTTCTAGTAAAATGATTAAGAAAAAAATTGGCAAATTTGAACCTTTATGCTCACAAAAACCTGAGTGTCGAAAGGACAGTTTTTCTATTGACACTGTTATTATTTTAACTACCTTCATTCCTTGACAACATTTATTTCTTTAAAAAGTGATTAGAATTATAATGAAGCCTAAATATATGAAATTGAATTTATACATTTTCTTTGTTCTTGTGAATTGACAACAAAAATATTAAACACTATTTATTTATTAGATTGTTTTCAATCTGCTAATTACCAGTTGATTCAACCTTTATAAAATGGTAAATAATGATTTCCTTATAGTTGGTTCACATTTTAATAATTTAGTAAATGTTTATAAATTTATAAATAAAAAACTGTTTTCGTCTTTATTTCTTTATAAATTGGTAAATGATAAATATTGCATTATATTAGTTTTAATTGTATTAGTTTTTATAATGTTGTAAATATGAAATTATTCTTGTAAATAAACAATCTAATAAATAGTGTTTAATATCTTTGTTGTAAATTCTTAAGAACAAAAATTGTATAAATTCACTGTCATTGTTAAAACAATATTCTCATTGTTAATACAATATTATTTAGATTTTATTATAGTTCTAATCATCACTTTTTAAAACAATAAACATTGCTGATGTGTGAAGATAGTTAAAATAATAGCGGTGTCAAGGGAAAAATCATACTTTTGACACTTCATTTTTTTTGGGGGGGGGGGATGTGAAGCTCCAAGTTTGTCAAAAAAATTTCTCTCCCTCACAATTCAAAATCTGTATTTCAACAGGTATTTCATACAATACCTTATAGATTTTTACAATCCTAAGACTTATTTTTCTTAAGTTCACAGAAATAGATTGATCTGCTTCTAATGCAGATACAGCATTGACAAAAAAATACCTGCTTTTCATTCATATAAAAATGCTCAGGGTCACTTCTGCTGGCATTTTGAAAATGTAGCATTGATGAGTATTTAAGTACACTTCATGCAAAACTGGTGGCACCACTTGTGAAAATGTGGCATTGATGAATATCTGTAATCTCTTCATGAAAACATGTTGATACATATCTGATCATAGAATAATAATTTGGGAACTCTGCTAAAAAGAAAAAGCAGCTTTACCCTTAGTATCTGTTTCACAAGTATATCTGTTACTGTATATGTAGAATATTGTATACACTAAAAGATAAAATATTTAGGAATACTTTCTGGATTTAATAATAAGTTTCATACTTTCTTTCATTTAATTAATTCCTATTAAGCTAAGATACTGAAACTATTTAACCTATTAGTGCATGACATCTAATCTCTTAGAGAAGTGGCCAACTAATATTTAAAATCCAACAACCATAAGATTGATTAGTTAACAAGTCAACAAGAGCTCAAATTTTAAGGAAACTTTTTGCAATAATGGATTAATTTTATTAATATTATTATTACTATTGAATATATGATAAAACCATTCAGTAAAAGAAATTCCCCCCCGGCTCAAAATGAGGTAGAAAAGTAGTTTTGAAAAATGCACACAAAATTTAATTTTTTAGTGACTGTTCAAAATCCAGAGAAGCTTGGCCCTGATATTTGGGACTACATATATATATATATATATATATATATATATATATATATATATATATTATGATAGGATAAAGAACAAGTAAGAAACAGATCTTAATCTAACATTTTTCCCTTTATTAAAGCTTTGTTATTTTATATAAAATCATCATCTAAAGAACAAATAGGAGGTATTTTTTCAATTTTTAGGCAATTCTTCAAAATACAGAGAGTGGCCCAAAGTTTTGGGGCTATAGTGTATGTGCTATTGATTGTGTTGTCAAATAACTGCTCTGTGCTAAATGCAAGTGATGTTTTTTCAAGTGTGCCTTTGAGAAATTTAGATTTTGATCACATAACAAATGGGCCCAACCCAGCCCAGCAGTCCTTGGCTGAGTCAATCAAAATGGATGCTCAGCAGGTGTTGGATTTACCTAGTGATTCATTGGAGGAAGGGGCTGAATAGACATGTAACTCGCCTGAAAATGACTGCAAATTATATTTATTACAGTAAACTCAATGACAATGAAAATCATGTGATCAGGTCTCAAAGAGACAAGCAATTAGTCAAAAATGAGTAATGGTGCCTTTTATATATATGTGTGTGTATATATATATATATATATATATATATATATACACACACACACAAGTTTGGTTAAAGTTCAAAGTTTTGGGGGGAAAATAAATAAAAACATCCTTAACAAAGCAAACTTGTATAAATAAAAAATTGTTACCCAGATTCACACATGCACACATATATGTGGAAAGATTGAATGGTGCAGACATGCATAGATATATAGATAGATAGGAGTAGACATATATAGATATATACATAAATAGATATGAGCATAAATATAAATAGACTAGCTTAAAAGCTTCCCTATCAGGCAGCATTTAAGCTAGCTCCTATGGAGGGCTCTTGATTGGGCCTTCATCACATTAGGTAGGGAGGAGTAGATGTGATAGCCAACAATAAACTACAGAACTCAAAAATGATTGCTGCATTTAAGTATTGCATTAATATTTTTAAGCTTACCTTTTAAAAGTTCAATGATAATTCTACTGCTGCCACTTAATTTAAAGACAGTTTGATGTATGTAGGTCCTTACTTTCTGTTCAAACAATTATTTTTATTTCATGGGTGACTTTTGCTGGATTTTGCAATTAATTTTGATTATTCCCAAATTTATTTCCCAGTTATGAAAATTATTGTACAAAAAAATTGTCACAAAAAATTATGTTAAAAAAAAATCAGCAAAAACAATCACAGTAATGAAAACCTGGGAATCCCAAATTTCAGGAATGCAGGTCTGGATCCAGCTTGGAATGTTTTTAATTTGCTCACGTAGTTGGCCTGATTCCAAAATGGTATATGTTGAGCTATGGCCTCTAGGAGTAAAGTTGAAAAAGTGTAACACACTGATATTTGCATTTATTATATAGATATGAGCAGATATATATATAGATAGATATGAGCATACATATATATATATATATATATATATATATATATATATATATATGTAGAGAGAGAGAGATGAACAGAGATATATAAATATAATAGCCTGGTTGATATCAATGTTCACTGGGGAGAAAAAATGTTACCAATCTAAATATGGTACTTTTAGAAATGTTACAGTCTCCTCTTTTGAAAACTGAAAAGTCCTCATTTGGGTCACCTGGGGAAATTTAGTTATGGAGGATAATTTGCAAACAAAATTTGAAATAATGAACCTGAAGTAAATCATATATTTTGCCGTTATCAGCTGGCATATATCAGTAGTCATGTATATAGCAGTGAGACATTAGATAACATAAAAAACTAACACATAACAAGAAAACTACCAGCTCTATATGTGCCTCTTAGTGAATGGAATACTGACCAGACACCCACAATTTGCAGATCAATAATTTGTCTGTCAAATTGAATAAATAAAACAGTTTGCAGGGAGAGGTAGAAAGAAAGAGGTGACAGTCGGACAAATATATTTTAATACTTTCAATCAAACCATATTTTGAATGCTATCTTTTAGCTGATACTACCTGATTTATAAGAATATGAAGCCATTACAGATTATATTGCACAATCAAGGAAACATAATCTCAACTACTAAACATTAGAAATTGACATCATAATGTTTGAATAACTCGTAAGACACATTCAAAATGAATTGTGCCTGAAAACCAATTACAAATGTAAACTACTCAAGTACAAGTGGCTAAGAATCATGTTTCACCTTATTGTATTTTTGCAATGAAAGTGGTGCTCAGAAAAAAAAAAAAAAATTACCCAAGGTGGATGAAAGAGGAGTTTTTATTTTCTTGCAGGATGTAAAATTCTGCTTCCAATGATATAAAACCTCTCTTGGTAACATTTTTTTCCATGTACATAGATAGAGAGACAGATATAAGTAAACATAAAGAGATAAACAGATATAAGTGGACATAGAGAGACAGATAGACAGAGATAGATGTAAGTAGAGATAGATAGATAGATAGATATAAGCAGAGATAGTTGGATAGATAGATATAAGCAGAGATAGTTGGATAGATAGATGTAAGCAGACATAGATTATAGATAGATGCTTATATCTATTGTCTCTGCTTATATCTGAGATAGATATAAACAGAAAGAGACAGATGAGCAGAAAGAGACATATATATGCAGAAAGAGATAGATATAAACAGAGATAGATAAATAAATATGCACAGACATACATCGATATGGGTCAGGCATATATAGATAGATATAAGCAGACATGCATAGATAGATATATGTGCAGAGATATGCACTGACATAGGTAGTTAGATATGAACATAAATATATAGATAGATATGAGCAGACATAGATAATTGTTCACATGCATTTATCTTAAGCTGTTAATTAATCTGTTAAATATATATATATATATATATATATATATATATATATATATATGTGTGTGTGTGTGTGAAATAAATCCTAAAGAGCCAGGAACAACCTACCTAGGTTTCACCTAAATGGATCTTCAGGGTAAGCTGGCTAAAGTGAAAATGACAAGAAATAGTAACTATTGATAAAACCACTAAAAACTAATTAGGCATAGGATATCCTGGTTATTGGTATAGAGGCTCTGTTTTTTTTGTTTTTTTTTCTCTATCTTCTGTCACAAGGTTTTATGCTAATTAGTTTTTATCCCAGCTCTACTTAGCATATTGAGCACTCTACATTTTAGCTTTATTACTCACTTGGGTTTTTTTCTTTGGACTAAAAACTTAAGGCACTAGATGATTTATTTCAGTCTGTTCGGATGTTTCTAGTTCTTTCTTTTTTTTCCCTCGGATACCAATTTCTTTTGATAGACTTACAAGTTGTGCTAGCCAAGGTTTTTTCCAACTGAGTATTAGTAGTATAATATATATTTGCAATCTAGCCAAATTCATCTATATTCTTTTCCTTTCATCATTTTTGTTTTTAAATATCCTACTTTGTGACAATAGAAACTCTGCCAAGAATGGTGATACGCAAATTTAATGTAGCTGAACTACTGAACTAGTGATTAAAGCACTTTCTAGACATTTTCCTCTTAGTGAATTATTTTCTTTTTTAATTAGAGTAGCACTTTTTATGTCAAAATTGTGGTCAGTTTAATGAAAACCAATGTGTTGTTTTTTTAAAAAAATGTCTTTTTTGTGTTCATATAGTTTTTTGCTTAAGTTTTTTGAGGTTTCTCCAATATATTCCTTCTGGCAATCTTAGCAGTTGATTGAGTAAATTCCTCCTTCAAGTTTTGGCTTGTTGTTTTGTATTGATTAAGTCTTTTATCATTTTAGATGTAGTTGTAGCAAATTTTATGTTGAGTTTAGATAAATTCTATTCAATTGTAGTTGTGAAAGAACTAGTATGTAGAATAATATATTTTTTTGATTCATTGGGTTTGTCAGGAAGGATAGCTGTTCTGTTTCAGAATATTTTATGAGCTTTTGTTTCACATTGAATTATTCTGTCAATTGTAGACCCTTCTGATATGTGTCTCTTAAAGTTCTTTCCATGCAAGAAATGACGCAATGAGGATGAGTGTTCTGTTCATGTTCTGATATTCTTTCATTGCATTTTTTCCATTTTCGAAATCAAGATTTTTGAATACCATGCTTTGGTTGGTTGGGGCTGTTGAAAACAATAAACCACAACAACAATATGCTGCATCATTTATAATAGAGTACAACAACCAATTATGTGAAATTGTAGACCCAACCTGTAGTTTTCTTTGAAGTCAGTAATTCTTGAATCTGCAGTTGACACCCACATACTTTGTGCTTGTTTCACTTCTCATGTTTTCTTTGACACACTGACTTTCAATAACTTCCTAATCTTTTGAAACTTTGAAAGGGTTGTCTTTGTTCTGAAAAGATTTAGCACCCATCTTCACCATTTGTATGCATAGATCATCAGAAATTTGTGATTTAAGCAACCTACATCTTTCTTGCTTAATACTGCATATTTAGTTTCATCATATTGTGCATGTTCATCAGATTGGTAAAAAAACGAAGATGAAGGCTCATCGAAAGCATCCAATAAAACCCTTTGTTTTGCCTCAGAATCTATTCTAACTTAACAGCCGAATATGTTGCAATAAAGCATTTTTCCCTATATTCTCAGCGGGAGTGCATGGTTTTCCGTATTAAACTTTAAAGACCTTCATTGAGTTTCTCAGCTTAGTATAATCATATAATATTATTATTGCAGCGAAGGCTACAAAAAACTCCTTACAAAGCATCTGTCATTGCTAACCAAAATCATGTTATGAAACTCATGAATATTTTTGCATCAAAACATTGTATATGGGAATATATGGCACATTATATCTGACACTGAGTTACAATAAAATCATTATGTCTAAATCTTTTATATATTCATTGAAATGCTATGATCTACCAATTGAAGTGAGGAGAAAAATTACCATTATTATCAATTTACTAAGAAATGCTGGATTTACCATCCCAGGAATACATCTTAAATCATTAATATGGATTAGTTTTAGATCTGACCTCAATCGAGGGAAAGCAACACTTTTTGTTTTTTCTTTAGCACATTTCATGTTTTGGCCAGCATGCACTTTCATCCTCACTGCACATGATCAAAGAACTACTGAGCACTGTTGGCAAAGATAATTCATGAAATAAGTATCTGCAGGCGGTCACGAAAAAGGATATTAAAGTAAATAAAAAGAAGGAAATTTTAGGTCCTCTTTTACCATTTTTTGAATTAATTTCCGAACATTGTTGCTGATAAATAATGTTAAAACTTTGCCTATCCTAACCTAACTTAGTCTTAATTTTTCACCACATCTAAATAAATTTGGTTAGATTGGGTCTAGATGAGATTTTTACACATGTTTCATTTTATAAAAATATTGGAAGTGGGGCATTTTTCTTGTAATTCACTCCCAGTCCCAGCAATAAACTTCCTAGTCATCAAGTGATTTTTGCACCCAATGATTCTGTGCCCCAGGTGGCTCCCCCACCCCCATGTTTCATCACTGGTTTGGAAAATACTTTGACAAAAGCCCTACTCCATGGTTTAATAATTTAATTTAATTTGATAAGACTTCATGGTAAATAATATTTTTTAAGAAAATGTCTTTTTTGCCTTTTTAACAGTGAAGAATAAATTATTAGGATTTCTTACTCTTAAGCATGCAACATAAACTGGCCATGTGTAAATATTTCTTTCTGGAGCCAAATTCCAACTTTTTGAAACATTTGACCTTGTGATTTGTTCATAGTCCTCATAAATGCAGGGCGAACTGGAAACTGGATTCTTGTATATAAAAACTTAAAAAAAACAATATTGCATTTTTAGTAAATATATATTTGTTATTTTAATGATTAAATTGTTTTTAAAATAGTGGGAGTATTTTGTATGTTAAATAAAACTTAATTTTTCCAAAAAAAATAATGAAAATTTATTGTGCTAAGCTATGCACCCGAGTAAAACCAACAGTACTTTGTACCCTCTTACCTGTTTGTACAATTTGGTTTTGAATGGTCAATGTATGGCTATTTTAGAGGTGTGATGGACAGACTAACGGAAGTTATAGACTTTTATATATAAATAGATATAATACTTTATATAATAAATTTTATACAGTAAAGATTCATATAATAAATTTTAGTCTGCCTTCATATCTAAACCTTGTCAAAACAATTTCTTTTTACTAAAGATGTTACAATTTGATGATAAATATTGTTCTTTGGATAGTACCTTTTAAAAATTCTTTATTATAATTCATTTTAAAACTAATGTTTTGATGACAATAAAAAATCATCATTGTAACATACACCTTAATTACAGGTAAAACTACTTATCAGTTTGTTTTTCTTTTTCAAATGACAAGATGAGAATAAAATATTTGATTGGACATTTTACTAATTTTAAAAACATTCTTTTCAGCTCCATTACATGTTAAGGCTGTAGTTACATCTCCTGATAAATATTGTAAGATGATGGTGAACTTTACAGTTAGGCCATATGATTATATAAATATCACATGGTAAGAACTTTTTGCACTTTAATGAACTCATAAATGTCTACTAAAAACTCCTTCTTTTAGATTTCCAAAAGGAATTTTTTTTTTGCCAATGTCTTTGAATCCAGATAGAATCCAGCCATTTTTAATGTCTTGAGAGAAGGTTATGCTCTCCTTTGGTGTTAGTCATTCAGCATGTTATGTCATCAAGTGAGCTTGTTGGTTATTTAATGTCATGAATTAATAGGCAGGTAGATATGGTCTAAACACAAGAGTTTTTACATAAACAAAAAGGTACGCCAGGATAATTTATGCTAGATTCAAAAATGTAGATACATGTTCAGTTTGCACAAAAGCAAAAAAGATAAATATAGGCCTAGTTTAAACTCAAGTCAAAAAGATAGATATAGTTTAGAGATAAAGAGGTAGATGCAGGTTTAGTTTATACTAGCAACAAAAAGGTAAAACACAAGTCCAGTTTAGACTGGAGCCAAAAAGGTAAAACACAGGTCCAGTTTAGATTGGAGCCAAAAAGGTAAAACACAGGTCCAGTTTAGACTGGAGACATAAAAAGGTAAAATACAGGTCTAGTTTAGACTAGCGACAAAAAGGTAACACACAGGTCCAGTTTAGACTGGAGACAAAAAGGTAAAACACAGGTCCAGTTTAGACTAGAGACAAAAAGGTAACACACAGTTTCAGTTTAAACTGGAGACAAAAATGGTAAAACACAGGTTCAGTTTAGACTAGAAACAAAAAGCTAAAACACAGGTTCGGTTTATATCTAAGTCTGCAAGTATCTACCTGGAAGATAACTGAGCAGTAGTAAAAAAAATAAGAACTAGACAAGACATGGACATGGACAATATAACAAAAACAGTCTACCGCTATACATTAAATAAAAGGTTCAGTTGGGAATTCCCTGTGGGTTACTTGGATTGATATACAACTGATGAAGACCAGAAGGCACAATAGTCGAAACATGATAACAAGATAACAATAATCCAAATATAAACAGTATACAAGGTCTGATCAAAAAGTATTGGGACTGGTGCTATAAAAATACTACAACACATATCAATTCAGCACTTAATTTCCTTTGAAGTAGTCCCCTTCTGAAGCCATACACTTTATGCAGCATCATTTCCATTGATGGAAGAATTCCTAGAACTCCCTTTTTGGGACAGTAAGTAGTTGATCCATTGCATTCTCTTGGATTTCGTTAACGTCTTGAAATCTTGTTCCTTTTATGTGGAATTTGATTTTTGGAAAAAGGAAAAAGTTGCAAGGGGCGAGATCTGGAAAATATAGTGGTTGTTGGACCTGGGGAATGTTGAGCTTGGCTAAAAAGCTGCTGCATAAGCCATAGTCACTGATGGGTATGCTGAGACAACCACACTCTACACACTTTCCTTCCAAGCACTGATATAAACAATGGAAGTGAGCAAGAATGTTATAACATAATGTGCATGTGCGACAGAATTCATGGTCAATCTGTTCCAAGCAGCTTCACTTTGTGAGCATAAGCTCTATTACCATAGCAACAGTCCTGATATTTTTTGATCAGATCTTATAAATATTTTTTTTTATTAATTTAACATGCTAAGTGTAATTAAATTAATTAATTTTTATTAATTTAAGATGCTATAAGTGTAATTAAAGATTTAATTAAATCCATCAAATTTCCTCCAAAATGTCAATATTTTTATTTTTATTTTGAGCTTGTGTTTATAGTTAACCCTGGAGTATAAATTTCAAAAGGAAATTTAACAGATTCAATAGTTTATATCACTGAATTTTAATAATTGTTATTAACACTTCAATATTGACTACTTCAAGTCAAGAGTCGATCATTATCTTGCCTATAATCTATTTTTTATGGGTTTTATCATGTAACATTGTTATCCTTTCCCTTCTTTTTATCATAAACAGAAACATAACTTTTTTATGATATATAGTATTTTGGCAAACATGAACAAATGTGTTCACAAAATGACATTTCCTTCCCGCCATGACATCACAGCTTTAACTATCTTCACTCCTCAGCAATGTTTATTGTTGTAAAAAGTGATGATTAGAATTGGAGTAAAACCTAAATGTGATGAAAATCAATTTATACATTTTTTTTTTTTGTTCTTGAGAATTTTCAATAAAAATATTAAACACTATTTATCTATTAGATTGTTTATTTATAAAAATAATTTTATATTAGGTTGGTGCAAAAATAATGACATAATAATGTCGTTTTTTGACGTATTTTTTAACGTCAAAAAACGACATTATTACATCATTATTTTTGCACCAACCTAATATTTACAATATTCTAAAAACTAATTCAATTAGAATTAATTCAATGCAATATTCATCATTTACTAATTTATAAAGAAATAAATATGAAAGAAATTTTTATTCATAAATTTATAAACATTTACTAAATTGTAAAAATATGTGAAACGACTATAAGGAAGTATTTATTATTTACCATTTTATAAAGTTCAAGTCAATTGGCATTTAGCCAATGTTTTGCCAACCATTCCAATAAACAATCTAATAAGTAAATAATGTTTATTATTTTTGTTGTAAATTCTCAAGAATCAAGAAAAATGTATAAACTCAGTTTCATACGCTTAGGTTTTATTACAATTCTAATCATCACCCTTTAAAACAAACATTGCTGAAAAATGATGGTAGTTAAAATAAAAGTGGTGTCATGGGAAAAAAAACGTTCTTTTGACACTCTGTTTTTTGTCGGACACGAAGGTCCATGTTTGCCCGTATTTCTTATGTAACATTATTTGCATTCGTCATCAATAGAAATATATATTACTTTTTAATATAAAGTATTTCACCTGTAAAAATATCAGACATACAGTTTTTGTTATAAATGGAAACAAGAATGAATTATTCCCATTCCCTTTATTGGTAAGAAAGAAGTACCATTCAGATAGCTTCTTCCCCAGAACCACTATTTTGTGGAACATACTTCCAAGAGGATGCTGGTTCCCATTTGATCACTGAAGTTAAGTAGTGTTGAGCCTGGTCAATATTTAGATGGGGGACCACTTGGGAATACTGGATACTGTAAGTATCCTACTAGAATCCAAAATATGTTTTAGCTTTAAATAACTCACATAAAGGAAATTAACCATTCCCACGAGGATGCTTCCTGATCACTACAATCTTAACCTTTCCAAGTCTGGGGTTAACTGTCATGTTTTCTAGATATTCTCATGATCAGCACTTTGTACCTGCCCCTCTTACATTTGTAGTGACATTAAAGATAATAGCAGCAGCTCTAAAATAAAACTATCAGTAGCAACCTTAAATAAACCTTGTATCAGTCACATCTTGAATATAAAAAAACACATGACCTCTTCTCCTTCTGAGTTTATCCTCTTTCGAACATGGGACATGAACTTATCACACTAAAACTGCAAGGGCTGCAAATGCTTCACATAACACATACCAACAAAGTAAGTTCCCTCTATAACATATAAATGAACATTTCAATATGTATATAATTTATGTCTAACAAAAGAAACTCTTGTTTTAAACTTTACTTTTGTTAATTTTGTTCTAATGTTATTTTTGCATTGCAAATCAATTTGTCTGGTATTTCGTGCTCTTGTACTCTTTTTCACCACCATTATTTCATGTAATATAAAATATTCCCATTAGAAACTTTACACATTTAATTATTGTAGTACCTAATCGTTAATCATTCATACAACAACCTCATTCAATAAGTTGAGTAGCTCTTGGGCCTTTTATTTTGGGTGAAGAATAGTAAAAAAAAAAATAATGGCATTTCCTATGTGGATATATTGTGATGGATAGTGGCTTGGAATGAACAATTGGAGAGCCGAGTTCAAATTCCAGTCAAGTTTGTTACATTCACTTACATGCAAATATCCTTAGGAATGGCCTTCCTGGGTATGACAATAAACTACATAGAAGGACTTTGATGGGGAGGTTTTGAGGTGCATGGAACCACTTCTTAATTGCTGTTGTTCTCAGGTCCATTATGGTGGTAGCATCTGTTAGGATTTCAGCTTTTGTGCAAATAATGAACCCCCAAACTAGGATCAAAACATAAAAATATAAAAATACATTACAAAAAATTACCAGCAATACATTTTTGGAAAAAAAGATTGCCATCAACAAATGTTTTTTTTATGCCAAACCCTATCAAACACTTTAGAGATATTAAGAGCCATGCCACAAGTTTCTCTGTTATTGTGGAGTACTTGGTAAACAAATTCAGTTATGGCCGTAAACACATCAGGTTTGCTGTTGTTTGGTATGCACTTGCAGAGACACCAATAATCTTTGGGACTGAATTTGCGAGATACAATACGTTGTTTCATTCTATCAGCAGATAGTGATTTTGCTTCATTGAGGACATGCTTGCACTCATTACAGGCTGAGACAAAGGGACATCTGTTGCAATCTGACATGTCACTACGGTACAGGTGGAAGTAATGATTCCTATGGGCAATAGCAGCTGAGCAAGCAGCAGAGAACCAAGGGGACGAGTGTGATTTAACCATATATTTCTGTGTGGGGATGAAAGCATCGATTCCAGCTTTTACCCAGGAGAAGATCACAGAAGCGCATTATTGAATGGGGAGATTGAAGACCACATTCCAGGGGATATCACGTAGGAAATCACAGAATGAGTCCCAGTCAGCTTGATAACAGAAAGATGTTCTGGAGTAGAAGGAGAGCCTTTTCGTGTGTACTATCCAACTGTTCATGCTTGTTTTCAGAATTATAAGTACTGCTGACAGAATAAAAACTTGTGCATCACATGTGATGGACAGAGTGTAGCATAAATGACTTGTAATTAGTATTTCTATACATCACTGCCTTGGCCGAAGAACTTTCAGAGGGAAATTAACAGGAGATAACTGATAACTGACATCCATTAAACATAGCACGTAGAACTAAAACAGTCTACCCCAGTGAGCAAAATAAAGGGTTCAGTCTGACATTCCAACCACCTGAAGAAGACCGGAGCGTACAACGGCCGAAACGTTATAATAAATATGGCGACAAAGATGAGGACAATAGTCCGAATAATGTAAATAATATTCAGAATAAATAGCTTGAACAAAACAAGCTTTCAATATTGACTCTTTAGTTAATGAATTTATGGTCAAATAAAGTTTGCAATGCAAAATGTTATTTAACTCCCCTTATGTTTAAACATTCCAAAAATTTTTTTGCAGATATTTTTTTTTAAAAAAAGTATGAAAAAGAAATTTTTTACAAGTCTATAATAAATCATTGTAATGCAGTTTGAGAGTCGTCTACAGCGTAGAAACCTACTCAAAAGAAAAATGCTTATAGCCACTCAGTAAGTAAACAGCTTGTAAAAGAAATTTAAAAAGTATTAAGTAAAAATAAAACTACTAACAACTCAAGTGTTGCTTAACCCTTTGCCTGTGTAGAGCTTTTTTGTATGTACCATCGAAACATTCATGCTTATTTACAGATTTATAACTTAACTCAAGGCAACTCAGCTTATTTGGCAAATAGAGAATGTACTGATATATAGTGTTTCACATAATAAAAACTTAGTGTAAATAACTTGTAATTTGTATTTTCAAATTACAAATCATTTACACTACACTCTGTGCATCACATGTGATGCAAAGGTTATAATCATCTCAATAAAGTGGAAAAATAGATGTTGTTCATTTGAGACCTTACATTATAGGTCAAGCGTCTTGTGTTCATATATGATGCACAAAATATTAGATTAGGTCTTTCCTCAGGCATCCTGCTCAATAGTAAACTCTTTTCTTAAGCAGCCTTAGTTTTACTAATCTTTTAAAATCATGGTCCATATGCAGCACCTATGATACACGGACATGGAAATCATGTCCGTGTATCACATGATGCACCAAACAGGCAAAGGGTTAAACTTTGTCAGTGCTTTTATAAACCATTAAATAGAGTAAGTAAAAATGTTTTTATATTAGATCTGAGCAAAAAATCACAGAAATCTGAAAGGAAGATATTTTTCTTATTATTCTAAACATGACTGATGTGTATTTTTTCTTTTTGATTTTTAAAATTTTTTTTAATCATGAAGAATGTACATTTTCTTTCGAGGATTCATTTTAAAATCTACCAAGTTTTTTTTGTTTTTTTTCTTTCAGGAAAGTGGACACTGAAGAGAAAGCAGAGAAAAATTTTCAGTTTTGTAATAACACCAGCATCTGTAAAATCAATTGTTGGTGGTATTTCTCATACATTTTTCATGTTCAGATTTTCAAGACAGACTTTCCTATTTATCAAGGCAACTGGACATTTAAAGTAAATAAAACTATTTGTAAGTTACATTTATTAACCTGTTAAACATATACAATTATAGAATAAATCCTAAAATAAATGTAATTTCTTTTTTTATTAATCTCTCTCACACACACGTGTGTGTTTCTGAACAATCCAAATTCGTAAATAATTATATTAGATATACTACAACATGCTTAAGAAGACTCACATTACATCTTTGATCATAACTCAATTAGGTCTCACTTAAATACACATAGGCACCTACCAAACTATCTGTAACATACTCATTAACACTAGGATGGCCATCTCCTTTGACATCTTTATTTACATTACACCGTGAAGCAGCCATCTTTAATATATTCAATATTCAAGTCAAGAATAACAAGTCTGAAAAGAAATTCACAAATATTAGTATACCTCATACTGAAAGAAAGCGATTATATATATATATATATATATATATATATATATATTATGTGTGTGTGTATAGATAAATAGATAGATAGGGGACATAAACACAAGTATTATTGCTTGTGAGAAATGTTTCAATACATTTACCCTATAAATAGCCTAGGTGTCAAAAACAACACCTCGGCCATTCAAGGTAAAACCTCAAATATCAGCTATTCCACTGAATATTTTTAAAGAATTAAGTCTGTTAAGCATCTTTGCAAAAATTCAATAATTGTCCATAAGTCTCAGCATCGAACCAAAACTAGTTATTCCATAGTAATTTGTTGAAAATTTGAAGGTGTCGAAAACGACACCTCGGCCATTCTAGTGTTAATAATACAAATATAATAGCCTTATCCACATATTAAAAAAGCTGAAAATAATGGAAGAATTATTAGTTCTCTTCCAGGGTGGTGGGGTCTTACTTGGACAAGGTGTCATCAAAGTGTTGAACCACTTTTGAAGGTTGACCTGATGTTATATAAACCACAGATCTTTTGTAATTTTTCTAATAATCCCTTCACATAGGGTTAGGCAGACTGAGGCTGTTTTCTGAGTGTTGTTGTCCTCTTGCACTCTTCTATCCCAGTTTGTTGGGACCACTGTCATGTACCCAGGGTAGTTGTTATGTTGTAGAGTACTGCTTACACTGATCATTTCTTGTTTATATGTCTATGGGTAGCCACATGATTTCTGCCCAATGTTGTAGGCAATGTATGATCCCTTTCTTTACACTGTATGGGTGGTGGGAGTTGAAGCTGCAGTATTGTTTGGTGAATGTTGATTTGCAGTACACAGATACCTTCAACCCATGCTAGTTATTGTTTTCTCTCTCCATTATGAACTGTATTGATGATCTTATTGAGTTCACATGGTCCAGCTACTGCTGGATCTCTTCCTGGTATGGCCAGAGTATGAAGATGTCATCTACATATCTCAGCCATAGAGTTGGCTTCAGTAGTGTTGATTGTAATGCCATTTCCTCAAAGTATGCCATGTATATGTTAACCATTGCTGGTGACAATGGTGAGCCCATTACTAAACCTTCATCCTACCGATGTATGTCTGATCTCATTCCAAAGTCTATTGTTTTTGTACAGAAATTCAGCATTTCTATCAAGTTAACTATTGGTATACTGGTATGTTCTCCTAGGGATGGGTCCAAGGCCAGTTTGTCCCTGGTTACCAATAGTGCCTCCTCTATGGGTACCTTGGTGAACAAACTCATCATATCCAGGCTTACAATCTGGTTGGATTGGATGGGAGCATCTTTGATTATTAGCATGAAGTGAATGGAGTTTTAAACATGATGGTGACTTTCCAATTAATGGGTCAATTATATCCACAAGAAAGTGAATCAGAGGGTGGCATACAGAGCCTTAGCAGCTAACAATTAGCCTGTGTGGAATACCATCTTTGTGAATCTTGGGGAGATCATATATATAAGGTAGGTTGTTGTAACATTGTGACAACTGTCTGTATGTCTTAGGTGTGATCTGTATTCTGGATATATATTCAAAATTCAAATTTGCATCATTGGTGGCAGCCATTACTGGCTTTGTTTGCATACATTCGCTGCAGAAAGATAAATACGGAAGACTACAGAAAGCTAAATGTGGAACTAATCTTTCTTGTCTAAATTTGTCTCAATTACTGCACACAAGAACTATTTACATAGACATGCTCAGTTTGCGCAATGATACCTATACTGATAGCTATTCTTCAGTGAATATATGCAAACAATGCCAGTAATGGTTGTCTGTGACGCAAATGAATCTGAACTTTCACTGTTGATAATTCCAAAACGGTAGATTTTATCATATTTATCAAGCCAGATTCGAATGAAGCTTGTACAATTACACCTAAATGTAAGTATCCTGGAAATTATTAATGTGAACTGAGCACAGGTGTTACACTGCAAATTAACCTATTTTATATAATAAAAAATTGAATGCAAACTGAGTGCGGGGTGTTACACTGCAAATTAACCTATTTTATATAATAAAAAATTTAATGCAATCTGAGTGCGGGGCGTTACACTGCAAATTAACCTATTTTATATAATAAAAAATTTAATGCAAACTGAGTGCGGGGCGTTACACTGCAAATTAACCTATTTTATATAATAAAAAATTTAATGCAATCTGCGTGCGGGCCGTTACACTGCAAATTAACCTATTTTATATAATAAAAAATTTAATGCAATGTGAGTGCGGGGTGTTACACTGCAAATTAACCTATTTTATATAATAAAAAATTTTAATGCAAACTGAGTGTGGGGTGTTACACTGCAAATTAACCATAAGATATATTGTAGGACAGGTATATTGACCTTAACTTGTATAAAAATATGTATGCTGCTGGCACACTGAAAGATTTTAAAACCCTTAAGTCGGCACATAGTTTGCAAAAGGTTGCCATCCCCTATTCAAGGAGAAACCATCATTGGATCTGACATGCCTTAGACCAACTCGGCCACATGGGACCTTCTGGTCAAATAAAGCCTTAATATTGCTTTTGAACACATATTTGCCCAATTTTCAAAATAGACATATCTGCTTTGTTTTATATTTAAATTTAAACAAAGACATTTTTTTAGGAAATGGTTTTACCCAACATATTTTTAATTTATTTGTTTTAAAAAATTTTTTTCTTAAATGGATACTCATATTTCAGGAGATGCTCCAATTTTATTAAACAGTATATGTATTTATTTACGTCTACCAGCCTGAATATTTGAGAAATCTTGTTGGAAAAATGTGTCCTCCAAGATGTTCATGGGTGACCAGATTCGCTTTTCTCTGTTACACTTGTTCTTCCCACTCGTACATCTAATTTTTGCAAGTTTGACTCTCTCTGTCCATAGAAAGCACACTATACTGTATTTGTTCCTCCATGATACATTCGCTGAGTGGAGCATCTATATCTCTGACCGCATTTCTCCCAGCCACTCAACTGAATGATGGAATGCTGCATGTGGCTATCTACCTGCCATGCATATGCAGAGTGTTACAACATTAGCACCTTCCTGTTTTTTACCACATTATTTTAAAAATTGCCTTTATTTTCTGACTTATCCTCATATATATATATATATATATATATATAAGTGGACATGAAAGTCAACATCCAGTGGCAACAGTTGGGTTCATGCTTAAACACAATTTTCAGGCCATAAAGATTGTGTTTAAGCATGAAACAGGCTGTTACCACTGCGGGTTAACTTCAATGTTGACTTTTCTATCTTTCCTGATATTGAGTATTGACTGATAAATATAGAATACATGAAAACTATTTTTATCATTGATACATACATACATATATATATATATATATATATATATATATATATATATACATATACATATATAACATTTTTCACTTTTATTAAAAAAAATTCTGGCATTTTTATTTTGTATTGTATTCCTTTTTTCCTTATCTCATTTTCTAATGAAGCTTTAATAAAAGTGAAACATGTCAAATTGATAAACATTCCCTATTTATTCTTTATCCTATCATTCTGTTGGATTATAAACCATATTTGATCAGAATTTATATATATATATATATATATGATGTAGTGGCAAACATGATAATGTCTTTCTGAATATCTAATGGAATAATGACAGTACTTCATAATGTCTGTGGTCAACTTTGACCCAAAATTTCAAGACAATATTTTTAATCTTACAATTCAAGATGATATTTTTTAATCTTACAATTCTGAATTATTGTTTGTTTGTTTTTTCTTTCTCATGTCCTTGTAATGGAAACTTTCTGCATGTTTAAATTGAGATTTACTGATATTTTTAGATAAACTCGATCAACTGACACAAGTGAAGATATTTGCCAATATTGAAAATATCAACTTGTCGTATGCCATCATAAATGACTATGATGATGTTAAAACATTTACTTGCATCTACAGAATATTTTACAAATCTGAATGGGACAAAACTTCAAAGGTAGATAACCCTTTCCATTTTATATAAATTCAATTATCTCTTGATTCGATTTTTAAGTTTATTAATTGATCATAGCAGATTGACTTGAACATTATAATCCATCATGTATTGAAATAAACATTACTCATTGTAACCAGGGTAGATTTTTTTTGTAATTTTAGATTTACTAGATTTTATATTATTTCTTAACATGTATCCAAATCCTTCCTTTAAAAAATATTCACACCAAATTTTACAGAATATGATGTGGCATAACCTGGAGAACCATGTTTGTCTAAATCTGAAAAGACATAGTACATTGTTAGAAAGAAAATGACAGTGAAAACAAATTTTAAGTGGATGGAAAAATACATTACAAAGGGAGATAACCGCCAGACAGAACTAAAGCTTAAACCTACAAAGAGAATATTAGGAAGAAAGTTTGATAAAGAGTAAAATTTTTCTGACAGACACGCTTCCTGCAGTATGAAAACTCGGAAAATACCTTTTCAAACAATTTTGTTTATAGACTTATGGAGACATTTGCCTTAATCTCATAAAGAATGAAGATTTTTTTTCTTACATTGGATTAAACAAAATTGAGGCAATTTAAAGAAAGAAATATCCTCTTTTCAGAAGCAAAAAGAATTGAAAGAACAATTTAATATCATTTATTAAATCATCACAAGTAAAAAATTAGAAAGGTGATTTTGCAAAGTAAAATGAAAACTAATTTTCTTTTGTTTCAGTTGCTTAATCACTTTTAAGACATTTTTAATTAAATACAAAAATTAATGACTGCTCAATAAAAATAATAATTTCAGAAGCAGTTGCAAATGTTTTGAAATTGCAAGCTTTTAATTTCTATTGTTTAATTTTACTTAGAATTTTACAACCAATGAAACAGAAATTGTACTTGAGAATTTAGTGCCATACACGTCATACACCATTGAAATACAAGCAAAACCTAATGAAAGTATATATTGGAGTGATAAACTAGTTCTTAAAAAAAGAACTTTGCCATCAGGTGAGTAGATGCTATTTTTGATCCTCATAAACGAGCAAATGACACGTTTTATATATGTAATTATTGAAAAACTCATGTATAATTTAAAGATGTTTTCTTTAATTATTATATTTATAAATGATAATTTTAGACTTCTTTTAAAATCATCAACAAAAATACAATCAGCTTTTGTTTTTAATGTTCAGTTGTCTTTTTTTAGCAAAGGAATTTTTATTAGTGAAATGAATAAACTTTTTGAATTCAAGTTTTTGAACAAAGTTTGGGTACAATCTTTTTGGTGTAAAATTCTTTATTGTTATTTATAGAAGCTGTACTTAAATTTTCAGATAATTCTACTATATAAGAATGAATATATGTGTGTGCAAATTAATTGTTTTTCATTTTGAAAATACCTACACTGGCTGTAATAACACTATATACATTATAGTTGCCTAATATTATTAAAGAAATAATTTGAAAAGATTAAATATTAAATCACTATTTTTTTTTAAAAACATTTTACTAATAAAATTTGTATGAAAAATAACCTTCAGATTTTAAAACTGAATTAAAAATAAAAAATCTGTATCATAACAAAAATATTAAACACTATTTATTCATTAGATTTTTTATTTACAAGAATAATTTTATATTACATTCTAAAAACTAACACAAAACTAGTTCAATGCAATATTTAACATTTACCAATTTATAAAGAAATAGATATGAAAAAATGTTTTATTTTTAAATATTTACTAAATTATTAATATTATTATTTACCATTTCATAAAGTTTGAACTGCTGGCAAATAGCCGGTGTTTTGCCAACTGTGATAATAAAATAACATATCCCATCTCAAGGAGGTTAGAGAGGTGCATGAATGTGCTCAGATATCTCATTAATTATTATTAATTATTGTTAAGATATTATCTGATAATAGAATCTTCACAGCAGACAGTATCTAGGGCCAGTTTCAGGGTTAAGCATCCACCCCAGGTCATGGTCTTGAGTGTCAGGGCTTCTGTGGGAAAAAAAAGATGCCTCCATTCTTCTAGAAGTTTGAAGAAAAATTGGGTGCTCATATCCTACTCCAAGTCAGAATGCAACCAGGATATTGACCCAGGATAATGCACTCCCAGTCACCCAGACAAGAAAGTGTAGAAGGTCTGCAAAACTAATTTTGTTGATTTCTGACCAATGAACTTTTGGCCCTCCTGCAGTCCAGACTGATGAGAGCTCAGTCTAAGGAAAGTGAACTAAACTACAATCTGTTATATAAACATAGGTTTTAATCTTAGAAATCTTAATAGTGTAGTTAATCCTAAAATAAAATGTTTTCACATTTATCTTTCAAAGCTCCGTATGCTGGACCAAAATCAACAAATGGAAGCTATTTGGAAATAACCTGTAAAGAAAAATATAAAAGATGTTTCATCCTCTACTGGGCTGTAAGTTATTTTGTTTTCATGCCTTCTCAAAAATTCTATTTATTATTCTGTTTAATTTTGGTTTGTTGGGGACATTTCAAAATATCAGGAATATCTAATGGATAAAAATTTATTTCACATCCTGAAATATTACTATTTTTTTTAATTTTTTTTTTTAAAGAAATCGTTAATTTTTAAATATAAAAATGTTCAAAATTCTAAATCTTGTGATGATCTTTTTACATTTCTCATTGCAACTGCACTTTTAAAAACTTTTGGCAGCATTTATTTGCATTTGCAGACGATGCGAAAAGTCATAAGAATAAGAAAAATATTTCTTTGATGAAAAGGAATGATAAAAGTTGTCAGTTAAAATGGAATCAGTGATATGATGTATTCATAACCCAACAAAGATGTTCATGTCTAACAAAGATGCAGCCATATTGTTGTTCAAACTTCAGATATTTCAATTATGGATTAATGGACTAGATTATACAAAAATTTATTGAACTTTTTCATTGAAGCTTTTTAGAGATTTAGCAAAAATTCTTTAGATCCACAAGTTTAGATCTTTACAACTAGGAATTGCAATGCTACATCCACAGAGTTGAACGACCCTCATTTCCTTTGTATTCCAGAGGAAGTTCCACCCAGACAGTTTTCCTTCCCCAAGAACTCTGTGGCATAAACTCCCTAAACACTACAATCTTAAACTTTTCACAACACGGGTCAATCATTATCTATCCTTTTTATCATAATAATCTTTACTTTCTACACTTTCATTTATATCGCATAACTCATTCAGTAATGTTCTACCTTGAGTGGCCCTTTGGCCTTGTGAACTAAAAGTGAAAAAAAAAAAGAAAAGTTCTCATTTAAAATGAAATCAGTGATGTGATGTATTCACAACGTAAATGTCAATGTCTAACAAAGCACTTCATAAAGACTGATAAGTACATTTTGAAAATGGATACATATGTTGACAGTAGTCAATGTAAGCTTCATAAAGACTGATAAGTATGTCTTGAAAACATGTACATATGTTGACAGCAGGCAAGGAGGAGTACTAACTAAACTAAACGACACCCCTAACACAATAAAAATGTCGCAAAAGAGGTTGTATTGTACTTTACTATATATCTGTACTTGTTTAGAAATAGTACTAAGTGTTAATTATTTTATAAGACAATCACAAAAGACCCAACATTTTGTGGTGTCTTGAAAACATATATATATATATATATATATATATATATATATATATATATATATATATATATACATCAACAGCAGGCAATGTAATCTTCATTAAAACATAAGTCCACAGCAGCAGAAGTGTTAAAAAAATTACTACCTAATCAAAGGATTAATTTTAAAAGCACACTGTTTTTTTCATTTGTGGTTTTCTCATGGGAAATTCTTTAGTTAAACAAATGAAATTAAATATTAGAATGTTAATAAAGCCATTTGTTTGTAAGGTTTTTTACTATCAAATAGATTGTTGTAAGAGTTTCAGGAAAGAGGCAGCTTCTTAGGAGACATATGTATTATTTAGGTCTGTGTGATCACTCACATCATACTCATAGGGATAGTCTTGTTTTCATAAGAATAAAAACATATAAAGAAATAATATTAAAATATGTTAAATTGTAAATTAATAATCATACTTTTATTTATTTTTGTGTACTGGTGTGCATGTATTTTAGATATCTGTTGTAAGGTTGGATATTATAGAGTAAGAAAGTTACTTCATCTTATAACAAGCAAGGTAGTGAGGAGAGGATGGTTGGTAGTGAAGAGAATGAGTTGGGTGTTTTTAGGCACAAAGAATCCATTTCTCAGGTAGGAAGGTTTTCTGTTGCATGCTGGGAGAACTTTTATTATTTTGATTTTAATTTAAACTGAGTTTTAATGTTATTTGTTTTATTTTATTTATGATATTTATTATTATTTTATATTTTTATTTTTATTTATTAATAATAATGTCCCTAATAATATTAATGTCCCTATTATTAATAATAATGTCCCTACAAGTTAATCAATAAGTCCATAGCCTTATAACTAAAAAACATTTACTGTATATACTCGTGTATCATGCAACTGTTGAAGACCTAATTTTGAAGCTAATTTTAAGGGGGTTGCATCATACATGAGATATAAAATTAGCATATTAGCTATGCCATTGATCAAACCATATACCCATTTACTGTAGTCAAAAAAGTACAGCTGTATTTAAAATAAACATGATTTTGATAAAACTGTTTTACTTAAGCGCATCCAATAATAATGCATTTAATATTCATATATTAGTATCGTATTATAAAATACAAACATAGCAAATATGCATCTTTTACATTGTTTACATGTTTAGCTGTTTCTCGTTCGGTTGTTTTTGGCTGTATGCGTGTATGCAACAAGTCTAGCATTACTAATGATACTTTTATCATTCATTTTTTTATGTTTTTTAACTTATTTAACTAGAAGATGGGATAAAGAGATAGTGGAAAACAGGTTAGTCTATTGTAATTTGGTCTCTCAAAAAAGGAAATCACATTATACATGAGGTACATGATAAAATCATTTTTTTTATAAGTAAAAATTTGGGGGTTGAACAATATACAAGATAGCATATTACACAAGTATATATGATATTTTACCTAACAAATTTATACTTTCAGCATAATCATCATCATTGTCAATGCACTTAATCCAACTGTCATCTGTAGATCCAATTGGTATATACTGAAAATCTGTAGATAAAAATTTGCCTAACAACTCTAATGGACAACAGCTATCATCATACATCAATAAGTTTTATACAACAAATATTTATTCTTCAATATGATCTTCCTTGTGAATGCACTTAACACTTCTTTATTAATTACACAGATTGAACATTATACAGTGAAAGTTTCAGGTCAAAATTCAGGTAATAATTTTGTGTCAAGTTTCACCTGAAGAAGGCCAAAGATGGCCAAAATGTTTTATAACAGTGATGCAGACATTAGTCTGAATGTAAATAATGGTAATTCCTCTGTCCAGAAATTCAGAGATGAATCTGAAATCTAAAAATATTATCATTTAAAACAAATATAAAAGAAAAGAAAATATAATTCAATAAAAGAATTAAAAAATGTTCATCAAAAAATGTTTCCAGCAATTTGTAATAAATGTTTATTGCTGACATCAAACATGAAAAACAACTTATTTTCCCAGTATATTCTGTTTAGATTAAATAATTTTGGACTAATGTCCTTATCTGTGCTAAATAGAGTTTTCAGTGTGAAATTTCCTGAAGGTTACCTAATTCAAGAGACACCTGCAAAATGCCAGAGGACAAAAGGTCTAAAACATGATAGCAACAACAAAGATGAGGACATTAGTCAGACTGTAAATATTGTAAGTAATGATATCTCCTCATCCCAGAAATTTAGACAGGAAAAATAAAATTCAAATGTATGAACCAAGGCCTTGATCCTCTGGGCTAGACAGTGGTGGAAACAGAATTAGCATTATGTGATATCTACTAAGAGCAACATATCTGAAGGTGACATGGGTCAACAGACATCTGTAAAAGGTCAGAAGGCAAAAAGTTCAAAATGTGATAACAGCAACAAAGATGAGGAAATTAGTCTGAATACAAATAATATAAATAATGATAACTCCACATTCAGGCAATTTAGAAAAAGAAAAAAACCAGGTGAGTAATGAACAAAACATAATGCCAAGAATCAGCCCCTGTTGCTATGGCTCGGCCTTGATTTCTAAAAAGGAGGTAAACCTTAATATCCAGGAAGTGTTCATTTGATGATAATACACTGAGATTTTCCAGTCATGTCTAGCAACAATGATTTTTTTTTTTGCAATATGCCATCAAATAAAAAAAAACGTTAATATTACAAAACCAGTAAATATAAGGATTTTGAAATTGACATTGGAAAAATAATGTACATGGACAGCGGAAAGAGAACAATCTATTTGATCAATGGAGACAGTCTTCAGTTCAAAAGTCCATTAAACTTACCCAGGTAGACAGAAACTTGTAGAAGGTCAGAGGGCAAAATGCTTTAAATGCTGGGATAATAATAAGAAAAATAAGGACATTAGTCTGAATACAAATATTGTAAATAATGATAACTCCTCATCCCAGATATTTAAATGGTGGATAAGATAATGTTCAAATACATGTACCATTACCTTAATCCTCTGGGCTAGACACACAGAAATAGCACTAAGTAACCTATACTAAGAAGATGAGATATCTGAAGGTCAGATGGATCAAGAGACACCCAAAGAAAGCCAAAGTGCACAAGGGGCGAAACATTGTGATATTAAAAACAAGGACAAGGGCATACATCTGAATGTAAATAGTCTAATGATAATAAATTTGTCAGGTCATGCTAAAAATGCTCCTGATGTCATGTAACCCAGTACTGCCTGCCATATATTTGTGTCATCGATGACTGACCTGGTGCCACCACAAGGCTTTTTTTGGTGAGGAGGGTGGCTAGGGACCTAGCAGAATTGAAAACAAGACCTGTCAAAGGATGGATGCACCTTCATGTCGAGTCATCTAGCACAATGGGGTAGACTGTGTTCTATAGCTATATATGCAGTCAGTGTGGTAATGACACAATGTCACTGGGTGGAGGAAGTCTATGACCAGGGTGGAGGATCCCTCCAATGTAATCAATGACCACATGTTTGCAACCAAGGTGATCTTTCAGGTTGGAGGATATCAGCTGTGGTTTAAGCTGGAGAGGGATGGGCTCCGTCAGATCTACTTGCCTAAGTTACACTGCAATGAATACCTCTCTGGATTTCAACCCAGATATATGAAGGGAACTGGTTAGGTGCTCAGTTGTTCAATGATCCTATAACCTCACCCATTTATGGTACACATGAGGATGATGATGACGATGATGATGATGAATAGTAAATATGTAAAACATTGAAGAAGAAAGAAAAATAGTGAGGCTTAAGGTTTAGAATAGATTAATAGAATGAAGGAAAAATATCCTGCATTGCAATGATGTCTCATTTCAATAAATACAGTTTAAATATTTTATTATTGTGTATGCAATGAATTTTTACAGATGATAGCAAAGCCATTAAGGAATGGTATTTTGGAAGGTTACGTCATTCAACAAAATGGAACAATTCTGTCTGAAACTCCAAAAATATTTATCAAAATAAATGATCAGCCACAGAATAAAGAACTTTGGTTTGAAATTCGAGCTAAAATAAATGATGATCAGTACTCACCACAGACTACTATATACATTCCACCAAAAGGTAAGAAATACTATAACCTATCTCTCTCTCTCTCTGGTTGTTCATTATCTCTCTCTCTCTCTCTCTCTCTGGTTGTTCATTATCTCACCCCCTTTCTCTCTTTCTCTGATTGTTCATTATCTCTCTCTCTCTCTCTCTCTCTCTCTCTGGTTGCTCATTATCTATCTCTCTCTCTCTCTCTCTGGTTGCTCATTATCTATCTCTCTCTCTCTCTCTCTGGTTGCTCATTATCTATCTATCTCTCTTTCTTTTAGAAGCACCTGAAAAGCCCAGAGCTGTTATTGTTGTTCAGCTGAACAACACCCACTTCAATATTTCCTGGGTACTCAAGCAACCCCAGGAAAATGAAACTGTCACCGTGATGTCCTGTTTTGGAGAAAAAGTAGGTTCTATTTTCTGGTGTAAGGTAAGTGTCCACTTCAAAATCATCACCTATGTATTAGTCTGATTTTTTTTAAGCAGACATTTTTTTCTAGAGGATTTTACCTCTTGTTCAATTTCAATTTAATGATAAACTTTGAAATTCATTGAATTCATGCACCATTTCAATGGGGGAAAATCTATTTCTGTCAAATATCTTAGGCTGTGTGATCATATATATATTTGAAGTGGTAGAGTTACTCTCTGGCTCCTACAGTGTCACTCCATCAACACTTTCTGTGCCAATGTGTTGAAAGATCCATAGAAATGGATGTTGACAGTGTTATCACTAACACAATTGTGATGGGGTCAGGTGAAGGGATGTAGAAATTCTTTGTCAAAACTTTGACTGATCAGATCTGCTCATATGGTGACATTACCAACTTTCAAAATACAGAAACTGGAGAGGCACTTGATAAGTTTTGTTGCAGGATCCAACACTTTTGATGAGATTTTATATGTTCTTGGTACATTTGACTCGCAAACAATTTTTGCTAAAATAGTAAGACCTAGAATTTGAACAAAAAATATTATTAAATATATTGAAAGGACATTTTATAAAAGGTGAAATGAAATGAAATGTAAAGAGTTCAAAGCAAACTTTAGTGTCTGTAGTTGAGTAATCATATTTTTGCCAGAGTGAAAAGAATACATCTTTTTGCTATGGAAAGTCACCAAGAAAAAGATTGATTTGTTCAAATCTTGCACCACCTGTGATTTTCAGTAATTTAACAGTTTACACTAGAGATCAAAAGTTTGAGGCCACTCTCTAGATTTAGTAATTAGTAAGTTTTATACTTTCTTTGATTTAACTCTTACTAAGCTAGAATTTTGAAACTATTTGACCCATTAACACATGGAGTTACCTAAAGTTGCATCTCCTAGAATTTTAAGATTGTCCATAAAGCTCATGGCCTTTCACTTTGGCATTGAATATGTGAAAGGAAACACTATTCCACATGTAGATGCTCTATCAAGACTAAAGTTAAAAAATGAACCATTAGAAAGATCAATTAATTCAGAAGATATTGCACTGGATTAAAATAGATGTATTACCCTTAGATTGTATTGCATTTGAAACCTTACAGGATCCAGTATTAAGCAATATTATACATAGAATAAAAAGAAAGAAATGAATTGGTTAGAGTTCAGGGTAGGAAGGCAGCCATGGTATAGCAAATATTATGAGTAATATCTTTCAGAAATGAGGTGCCAAAAACGTTAGTCTCTGACAATGCAGCAGAATTTTGTGATGAAACTTTGTGTTCATGGTTAAAACAAATTGGATGCCTTACTTCTATATAAATTCTATCTATAACAGTATCTATCTATCTATCTATTTATCTATCTATCTATCTATCTATCTATCACAGTAAAATATTTAAAAAAGAAAACAAATTGTATGAAGGTAAGTTAAAAATCGTCCACACTTATGCTATAACATATCTTTAGGTTTGTCACAGTGGCTTCTGCTCATGTGTGCTTATAGTTGGTACTACAGAGGTCAGGTGAGTGGAGTTTGAGCTTGATTGCACCAGTTTTCTTGCTGGTGTTACAGTGTAAACATGGCCGATCCACCAACAGTCTCCACCATGGAAAAACTAAGAGCAGTGATCCAAATCTGGCAAGAACATGCTACCTTTTCGCTGATAATTTGCCGGTTCACCATTACCATCTCTCGAGCTTGCTGAATCTTCTTGTCAGTGGTGGAGGTTGATGCATGTCCTGCACCTTTGTGTATCACATTTGTCTGGCCACTTTTAAACTTCTCAATTCATTTATACACACTTCTACATATATTCCAGCCAGAGAAATCGGATCACAGCTCTTAGTTCCTCCTTGGTGCACACTGCTAGCAGAGTGGCCATGTTTGCACTGTAACAGCAGCAAGAAAACTGGCATGATCAAGCTCAAACTTCAATCATGAGACCACAATAGTTCCAATTATGAGCATGCATGAGCAGAAGACAGAAACCTAAAGATATGATATGGCAAAAGTGTGGATAATTTTTAACTCACCCTTGTGCACACACACACACTCACATACATATAATTAAAGGAATTTTTATTGCTAAATATATTTTTAAAATCACAGACGTGTAAGAAACCAAAATTTACAAAATATTTATGATTATGATTATAAAACTCAATATCAAGAACTTATTTTATTAAGATTCCACATTTCAAGCAACTTCTTAAATTTAAATATAAGTATATATAATAATTTGAATATAAGTATATATAATAATTTAAATATAAGTATATATAATAATTTTAAAAGCAAATAGTTTAATTTAAACCATTATATTTTTTTAAATATATAATACAGAAATTAATTTCTCAAACGAAAATAATATAAATAATAATTACGTTTTTATGTATATATAATATATACTTTATTTTTATATATATACACACACACACATATATATTTTTATATACACACACACACACACGCACACACATATTTTTATTTTTATACACACACACACACACACATATATACACACACACAAATACACATATATATATAATATAATATAATATAATATAATGTAATGTAATATAAAAAGCTCAAACACTAATATTCCATGGTTATAATTTATTACATTGGAATCATAATTGTGATCCAATTCATCAGACCTACAAATTCATATATATATATATATATATATATATATATATATATATATATATATACACACATACATATATATATATATATATATATATATATATATATATATATATATATATATATATATATATATATATACACCTAGTGAGCCAGACAAACCTACCTAGGTTTCACCTAAACGGATCGTCAGAGAAAGTACAGCATATATATATATATATATATATATATATATATATATGGATTTGTAGGTCTGATGAATTGGATCACGATTACAATTCCAATGTAATTAATTATAACCATGGAATATTATTATTACACACACAGATATATATATATATATATACACACACACACACATATAAAAAAAAAATAATTATAATATAGGCTCTACTTGTGTATCGAGCACTGTTTTTTAAAAATAAAAACAAAAATACTAAAGAACTTTGGATTATTTAACCTAACAGTACTTTCCTATTTTTCAATTTATTTGCACACACACACACACACACACACACACAAACATATATATACACACACACACATATATGCACATATAACCACACATATATATACACACACACACACACATATATATATATGCACATACACACACACACACATATATATATATATATATATATATATATATATATGCACATACACACACACACATGCATACAGTGTATCACAAAAGTGAGTACACCCCTCACATTTCTTCAAATATTTAAGTGTATCTCTTCATGGGACAACACTGACAAAATGACACTTTGACACAATGAAAAGTAGCCTGTCTGCAGCATATATAACAGAGTTAATTTATTTTTCCCTCAAAATAACTCAGAATATAGCCATTAAAAGCTAGATCCCTGGCAACAAAAGTGAGTACGCCCGTTAGGAAAAATTGTCAATATTAACATACAACATGTCAACTGTCAATATTTTGTGTGGCCACCATCATTATCCAAAACTGCCTTTACTCTCCTGGGCATGGAGTTTACCAGAGCTTCACAGGTAGTCACTGGAATGCTCTTCCACTCCTCAATGATGACGTCACGGAGCTGGCGGATATTTGAGACTCTGCGCACCTCCACCTTCTGCTTGAGGATGCCCCAAATATGTTCTAATAGGTTCAAGTCTGGAGACATGCTTGGCCAGTCCATCACCTTTACCCCCAGCCACTTCAGTAAAGCAGTGGTTTTCTTGGATGTGTGTTTGGGGTCATTGTCATGCTGGAACACTGCTCTGCGACCCAGTTTCTGGAGGGAGGGGATCATGCTCTGCTGCAGTATTTCACAGTACATGTTGGAGTTCATGTTTCCCTCAATGAAATGTAACTCTCCAATACCTGCAGCACTCATGCAGCCCCAGACCATGACATTCCCACCACCATGCTTGACTGTAGGCATGACACACTTATCTTTGTACTCCTCACCTGGTCGCCGCCACACATCAGAACCAAACAAATTAAATTTCGTCTCATCAGACCATAGGACATGGTTCCAGTAATCTATGGACTTTGTTGACATCTCTTCAGCAAACTGTTTGCGGGCTTTCTTGCGTATTGCCTTCAGAAGAGGCTTCCTCCTGGGGTGACAACCATGCACACCAATTTGATGTAGTGTGCAGCATATGGTCTGAACACTAACAGGCTGAATCCCAATCTCTTTAATCTTTACAGCAATGCTAACAGCACTCCTACGCCGATCTTTCAAAGAAAGCATTTGGATGTGACGCTCAGCACATGCGCTCAGCTTCTTTGGACGACCTACCCGAGGCCTGTTCTGAGTGGACCCAGCTCTTTTAAAATGCTGGATGATCTTAGCCACTGTGCTGCAGCTCAGTTTCAGGGTGTTGGCAATCTTCTTGTAACCTTGGCCATCTTTATGTAGTGCAACAATACGTTTTTTAAGATCCTCAGAGAGTTCTTTGCCATGTGGTGCTATGTTGGAACTTTCAGTGACCGGTAAGAGAGAGTGTTAGAGCTGCACTACAAATTTGAATACACCTGCTCCCCATGAACACATGAGCATAGTTACATTAATGAGTCACATGACATTTTGGAGGGAAAATGAAAAACAGTACTCAATTTAGACATTTAGGGCTGTAGTTTCTTAGGGGTGTACTCACTTTTTAGGGGTGTAGTTTCTTAGGGGTGTACTCACTTTTGTTGCCACGGATTTAGCTTTTAATGGCTATATTTTGAGGGGAAAAGAAATGAATTCTGTTATATATGCTGCAGACAGACTACTTTTCATTGTGTCAAAAGGTAATTTTTTCAGTGCTGTCCCATGAAGAGATATACTTAAATATTTGAAGAAATGTGAGGGGTGTACTCACTTTTGTGATACACTGTATGTATATATATATATATATATATATATATATATATATATATATATATATAAAAGGATTTGTAGGTCTGATGAATTGGATCACGATTACAATTCCAATGTAATTAATTATAACCATGGAATATTATTATTATACACATACGCACACACACACACACACACACATATATATATATATATATATATATATATATATACACACACACACATATAAAAAAAATAATTATAATATAGGCTCTACTTGTGTATCAAGCACTGTTTTTTAAAAATAAAAACAAAAATACTAAAGGACTTTGGATTATTAACCTAATGGTTCTTTCCTATTTTTCAATTTATTTGCACACACACACACACATACAAACATATATATATATACACACATACACACACACACATATATATATATGCACATACACACACACACACATATATATATGCACACACACACACACACATATATATATATATGCACATACACACACACACACATATATATATCCAACAATAACAACATTTACTCATTTTCATTATTGGATATTACATCACTTAGCATCCTCCATAATTTACCTTGACTTTCAGTTAACTTGAAGTATATTTATGAGCATTCTTAAATTTAAAAAATATTAACCATTTTATTTCTGTTTAGAAATACTTGTTGCAAAATAAAATCTTTACATTTGCCTTGATAAAGTCCATCAGAGACTGAAATGCATTGGCTAAGAAAAGTTTTCCTTTGTCTTTATTCATAAAATGTGTGTGTGTGTAATTGTGATATGTATGAATTGAATTGAGGATGAATACATAATTTTCTATGGTTCATTAATTCGACTGCATAGAAAGTTTACATGCATCAGATTTTATGGTAAGAAAGGTAAACTGATTCTTTTGACTGGCAATGCAAAAACTATTGTTATTTTTTTGTGCTCTAGTTTGAAAAGCAAATAAAAAAGTACAAAAACCTTAATTCACAGACTTTGACAAAGGGTGATAAAAACATCCAGATATTTCTACAAAACACAGATGTAAATCTTTATATTTATTCCATTTTTTTTTCAGTCTGATGTGATGTGGACAAAAATCAGAAATGAAAACTTTACAATCCTGAAAGCCCCAAAAGCAACAAATTTTGCTGCGTCTGTTAGCAATTCTGAAGGAAGCAGTTCACTAACTTTAGCCAAATGCTTATTGGGCAGAGGAATAGGTAAGTAAAACCTTTTAGGCTTTGAAAATTGTCCAACATTATCTTTATTTGCTGTAGGTTTTGATCAACATTTTTTTGTTATTAGGTTGGTGCAAAAATAATGTCGTTTTCTCACATATGTTACTATGTGATAAAACGACATTATTTTTGCACCAACCTAATAATTTGTCTTAAGAGAAATATTTTCTCTTTACCTCTTTGCTTCCATTTTAACTTTACAATTGAAGTAGTGTGAAACACCAGCATCTTGATAATGTCATTATTTTCTCTTTGAATTATTGAAGAGTGCTATCCATTTTAGCTGTTGCTGCTGTTGGAAGTCCTTGTGATGTAGTTTCTTTTATTTGGTACAGTTCTTTGTGATTCTGTAGCACCAGTCCACAAGGTTCAAAGAAGAATGATCCTTGCTAAGACCTACAGGCTTAATTTGCTCAAAGCCACCTCTAACCAGCAATCTTAAAAAGTGGTTATGTACAGTTTAGATATTTCTGAACAAGTTTGATGCTATGCATGACATCCGTATAAAATCTCAATCTGACAAGGCTATTTAAGAACATGACTCAAGTTTTTAGGTTAATGTTTTGGTTTTTTAGCAATTTACACTGTTGAGCAATTTACACTGTTGAGCAATTTACACTGTTGAGCAATTTACACTGTTGAGCAATTTACACTGTTTACCTCTAGCACAGCATATTCTATATCCTATTTCCTTTTCTCTTATATTAAATTTGTTATAACTGATCCATACACTGAAGTATTTGAAGTGTTTGGTAATTACTATATATATATCCTGAAATTTTATGATGAATTCTGGGTACATGCAATCACTGTTTTCATTCTAATTCCAGATTAAAATTTGTGTCTTCGAAATTTTGAGTCTTATTTTTTGGAACATTTGATAGAGGATGTTGATTTTTTTTTTTTTTTTATCCTAACTACATATTATTATCACAAAGATAATTATATCATTAAAATAGACCCCTACCAACTTTTCATCATCAGTAGTGTGACCTCAGAAGGGAAAGCAGGATAGCTGTTTTCTATTAGCCAATTTGTTATCTCTGCTCTTTTCTATTGATCTCTGTTTTTTTTTCTTTTTTCTTTTTTTTTTACTCCCAGCACTCATGATCCACTATATATATATATAGTTCAAACAATGAAGAATTAAATAAACACATTGAAAATCTGGAGCATCAATTCACAACACGTGGCTATAAACAACACTTAATCAGGGAACAAATAAATAAAGCAATTTCCATACCTAGAGAAGACACCCTAATGTACAAAATTAAAAATAAATCTAGCCACATCCCTCTAGTAACCACTTTCAATCCCACTCTGCCTCCACTATCCCAAATAATCAAATGTCACAGGGAAATACTACATTTCAAACCAGACCTAAAAAAACTGTTTAAGGAACCCAGCCTTCTTGCATATCGTAGACCTAAGAACCTAAAAGAAATCATAGGTAGTAACCACATTTCAGGAGACAAGGTAATCTGTAATAAACTAAGAACAAAAACAACCGGATTTTCCCAACCATGTAACAACAAAAGAAGTTTATGTTGCAACCATATTAAAAACACGAATTCATTCACTAGCTCAATCACTAAATCTACTTTCAAAATCTACCACGATTCTAACTGTAGAAGTCATAACATAATTTACCTCCTAGAATGCACACTATGCCAGAAACAATATGTAAGAAAATCTGAATGGCCCTTTCACTACAGAATTAATAATTATCGTAATCGAATTAAGTCGACTCCCCATGAAAAATTATTACCTGTAGAACAACATTTCCGCCTGGAAAAACATGATTTCAAAACCCATGTCCAATTCACTATAATTGAGAGAATAGAAATGTTCAGAGCAGATAACATTAGAAAGATTTTAGAGTCCCATCAAAATAAGTGGATACAACGTCTAAAAACAAAATATCCAGCCGGGCTAAACCATAAATTTAACAATACAGATAGTACCAATATATAACTCAACAAATCAAAACCTACCCACATTTCTCACCCACACAAGACAGACATGCTTATGGAGGTGTGGAGGCCTCACACTTATACACTCACCCACATGAATATACACACTTACACACATCATACTCACTCACTCCCTAATGAGCCAAATGATAACACACAGCAATGCACACGCTTACACATATCATACTCACTCACTCCCTAAGAACCAAATAATACACACACAAATGCTAAACAGAGACACATCCCCTCACCAAGTCCAATAAAAATGTCAAACTGACCAGAGAATTCAGAGCAGCATGTATTTATTCAGCTCTTATCTCAAATAACAACTTAAAAGAGACTGTTTGACCAACACAAGGAATGTTAAAAGATTCATGTTAAAAAGATAAAAAAATAAAAAAACAAATGAAAACTACAGACAAAAGTTCATTTTCTCCAGCAAAAGACTCATTTCTGTAGTTTACTGCTAGCAGCAAGCAGAAATATTTCTCCTCCCGATGATGGCCATTTTGGTCGAAATTAGTCGAGGAATCTAAATGGAATAATAATAAAAAAACGAAAGAATATTAATCTACAACCCAGTGTGTCTAAAGATTTTAATTTCTTAATTTTTTTATTGTTCAAAATATATATATATATATATATATATATATATATTATGAAATGGACAAAGTCCACCAATTATTTTAAGACATTTTTATGTTTATACATTCTTTTTTTAGATACAAATATTTAAGTAAATGCTCTGTTTTTTATAATAAATGTTATTAAACAACATTTACTGGCCTGAATGTCCGAGAAATTTTCATAGAAAATTTTCGTCCTCTGACAGGAATCAAACCTGTATCCTATATGGAACCATTTTGGTCACAGAGGAGCGTTCGGTTAGCAAGGTCGATTTTACTGTCTTTAAACTTTAATCTTCCATGAATCTCTCACGTATATTCATATCTGCTCATGGTGTATCAAATGTAAACAAATGACTTCAAAAATTATGAAATATAGAGAAAAGGAAAACTTAACTTAATCAGCACATTTCATCCTCTGACTGACTTTATCAAGGCAAATGTTTTGATTTGGTTTGTTTAATGCCGTATCAATTCCTTATGGCTCATTTAATGCTGAAATTTAATTTTCTTGGGAGCTTTGCTAATTTTTTTTCAAAAATATATTGCTCGTAATTTTTCTCTTCCTTTTCCAAAAATGTATTGCTAGTATTTTTTGTACATTATTTACATTACTCGGACTATTGTCCTCATCTTTGTCGCCATATTTATCACAACGTTTTGGCCGTTGTATGCTCCGGCCTTCTTCAGGTGGTTGGAATGTCGAACTGAACCCTTTATTTCGCTCACTGGTGTAGACTGTTCTAGTTCCACGTGCCATGTTTGATGGATGTCAGCTATCAATTATCTTCTGTTAATTTTCCCTCTGAAAGTTCTCCATTGCCTTAACCAGGTATTGAACTCACACTCTTTGGGTCTTGTCACTGGATCTAACCAATGCCTTTATCCACTGTGCCATGTGTCATTAAGGTTCAGTTCGACATTCCAACCACCTGAAGAAGGCCGGAGTGTACAACGGTCGAAACGTGATAAATATGGCGACAAAGATGAGGACAATAGTCCGAGTAATGTAAATAATGTACATAATACCTCATCTCAGAAATATAGATGGTATTTTTTGTTTTTTTTACTAAGAAAATGTATTGCTGATATTCTTACTACAAAAATGTATTTTTTATACTTTCCTAATCTTTTGACCCCACTTTAGGGGTTCACTATTTGCCAATGGCTGGGACCTGGCAGCAGCAAAAATTAAGAGGTGGTTCTACACGCCACAAAACATTTCAATCAATAGCCTTGCTGCAAGATGTAGTTTATTGTTATACCCAGGATGAATGCAAATGTGGAGATTTTATTTTGCAACAAGTATTCATAAACAAAAGTAAAAATGTTGTTAGTTTTCAAAATATTTAATTTAAGAGGTTATCTGAAAAGTGTAGGTAAATTATGAAGGATGTTAAGTGACATAATTTAATGCCATATATATATTGATACATGTATATATTTTTGTGTTTGAGATCAATCATATTGACCAGCTAAGAAGTGAAAGACAAGGGCAAAAAGCATCTGCAAATATTCTTGTTATTATGTCCCAAGATCCTCCCTATTACACAATATGTAGACTTGTATGCAGGTCACTAGCAGGAATCAGGTGTCATATATGACGCAAACATAACTGAATGAGGTGGTCAGATCCTCATACATGGAAATCGACAGGAGAGTCCATCATATATATATATATATGTGCATACGGATTCCCTAACCACCTTATAGACCACCAAATTAGACTATTTCTCCCCAAAGTAAGTAATAACAATAGTGAACACAGTCAAAAATTACATACACATTTATTACAAAAACCAATTGTACATTAACTATAAACAAGACATATCATAAAGAAATATACTATTCCGATTGACCTGAATAAAAAAATCAAATTAATTATCTATTATAAAAAATTTAAGACAGCCAACCTTATCCCCAAAATTAACAACTCACTAGCTAAGTCAAAATTACAAAGAACGAACATTATCTATGAGTTCAAATGCCCATTAAGGAACTGTATTCCTGATCAAACCGGACTCTTAAATAATTACATCGGTTACACAACCACATGCTTATCCAGACGTCTTACGTTACACCTATCTGATCACAGCTCCATTAGAACCCATTTAAACACACACACAAACTTACCAGACTCCATTAGAAACATACTAGTGAAAAACACAAATATAATAACTGCATCCAGCTATAAAAAAAGATTAAAAATAATGGAAGCTTTAATAATAAAAAAGAAAAAGCCAACTCCTAACAATATTAACTACAAACAAGGCCACAATGTGCTAACCATATTCAGAAATTAAAAACATCTCTAAAACATACACATAATGCACACACTCAATTAAGATGAAAAATTGAATCATCCTTGATAATTGCTAAAGGTATAGCCGAAAGTGCTCAGAACTATAAAACATTTGGACAGTTTTTACACACTCTTTGTCCAGAAAAGAAAGCTCTTGTTCGAACACAAGAAAAATTAAATAAAATGCTTAACCATAGTACCTTGTCTGTCATTTTTAATGAAACATGCATATATATATATATATATATATATATATATATATATATATATATATGAAAAAAAACTGAAAGAAACATTATTAAATGTTCTGTAGTCTTTAATAACACATGCTTCAATAATGACATGCTGCCAATATATATATATATATATATATATATATATATATATATATATATATATATTTACAGAGAAAGAAAGAAAGAAAGAAAGAAAGAAAGAAAGGAGGTACGGTGGAGTAATGGATAGCAGCTTGGATTGAGGAATCGGGGAGCTGAGTTCAAATTTCAGTCAAATCCATTGCATTCACTTACATGCTAATACCCTTGGGAAAGGTATGAATCCTCTTCTCCCCCCACCAGCTATGGATAAATAGCAGGACAGATGGGGTTCTATAGCTTTGGTTAGCAACTGGTCTAGAAGAGGACAAATCTGAATTCAAAACCTGCAGAGGATCATTTGGGGACCTTGTGGCACATAGTGCACCAGGTCTCTGTATTTTTCGCTTCAAAAAGTGTAAATGGTTCTGCACAAAACCTTTACCACTATAATCAAATCGCATGTTCTGGTGTCGGGCTGTCAGTTTCCTAGGAACTGAGCTGCTTGACAATCATATATTGAATATGATGGGAGAGTCGAATATATATATGTGTGTGTGTGTATTAATTTGAAATACTGTTTTTGAAGCCAAAATTGTTGATTCTTCAGTGGTTTGCTGATAAGGAGGCATTTAAGGCAAGCAGATTTTGTGGTACAGTGCTCAATATCAAAGATAGTGTTAATAGAATTAATATGAAAAAGTTTCTTTCATTTAACTCATGTTTTCTTCAAAGTTTCATGGCTATATAGATGTAATCACTTGTCAAAACAGAGTTAAACTGCTAACATTTCTCAGTTCTCCTGTGCTTTTATTATGGTATAAGTGTCTTATTTACTTCTCACTTGATATGTGTATGCATGCATATTTGTATCTACATATACATGCATGCATGCATGCACAAGCACACACATAAGCATCCACCTGCACAAAAACACATACAAACACAAAAATTCAACCATAACCTAAATAGTTAAAACAATAGCAATAAACCAAAGTTAAGGAGCATACTAAATATAAACCAATGAAAAAGTACAAAAGAAACAATTAATTGGTTTAACAACATCACCAATGAAAAACTATTCTTTTATACAACTAAAGACAAGTATCAAACTTTAAATAAAGTTAAATAATACAACCTACTAAAAATACATATACAATTAACACAAACACACAAACACGCATTACACTTAACACGAACAAACTCACACCAACACAAAGTTAGACACACATACATGAACACACAAACATACACATGCAGGTGAGTATGTGCATGCATGTTTGTATGTATACATACATGTGTGCACATACATAGGCACACACATAAACACACAAACATGCATAAACACACAAATATCCAGCAATAACCTAAATTAAATGGTCAACTCAATAACAATAAACCAGTGATGAATGAAGAAGGTGAGGAAGAGAAGTCGGCAACCAGTCAACACTCATCCAGTGAAAGGAAAATACCATGCTCATACCACAATAAAAATACAAGAGAATTGAGAAATAGCAGTTTAATTCTGTTCCAATGAGTGTTTATATCTATATAGATGTGAAACTTCAAAGTTAACATTAGCTAAGTGAAAAAGTTTTTCATATTAATTATATAAAGTTGCAAGTTATAACAATTGTTATCATACAAAACATTTGTCACGAAAAGTCACATAAATAAATCACCAAAAACAATCGCAGTAATGAAAACTTGGGAATCCAAAATTTCTGTAACATGAGCTACTGAAAGTTTGAGAGTTGCGTCCCTTTAATTGAGAAAGCATGATGCACTGACATTTGCATTTATTATATATTAGGTTGGTGCAAAAATAATGTTTTTGATGTTTAATTTGTGTTTTTGCAATTCCATATTTTATGAGAGTGTTTCATTATTTGTATATTTTTCATTTTGTTTTGAAGATTGTTTGAGCTATAAAACTGACAGTTACCAGGCAGTGCTAGTTTCTGTGCAATATTTATCTATCATATATATATATATATATATATATATATATATATATATATATATATATCAGTGGTGACTCTGGGTGTTGGGCGTGTTGGGCTTAGCCTGAATTAGTCAACATTCAAGTATATCCATTTTAAAGCAACAAAGATCTTTCATAGTACATTGTTTTCTTGACTTCAGCTGGATTCAAAATGAATTGTTTTAACTCCATGCCTCAAAATATTACCGAAATACTTTTCATTGATATTGTTCATAATACAGAAGACAGAATTAAAAAAAAAAAAAAAAGAATGAAATAAAATTAATATGGCTAGTCAGACTGCATACATATGAGCCCTATTTGAGCTGGAGACATGCTCAATAGGCAACGTATTTCTTGCTTTAATTTTATAATTTATCTTTTAAAAGTCTCTAATGACTTGTATGCCCTGTTTTTCAAAGAACTCATTTTTATTTCAAATTATTGTTTTCAAATGTCTATTTTAAATAATTTATTCCTTACAGTATAAGTTTTTTTAGCACAATGTATCAATTGAAAAAAGACAAATTCAATTTACCCTGACTTTGGCAAAAATCAAAGAAAGTGACAGCCTTAACTCATCAACTAGAGGGTTGGGGCGAGGAGTGTGACAGGGGTAGTGTTGAGGAAATATGATATCAATCAGCATTAATGATCATAAATGTACAATAAATTAAACTAAAATTTCACAGGAAGATACATAAATGCACCAACACATAGACATATATACAAACACAAATTCAAGATAGATACACCTATTATTAAAAAAAACATATATGGCTAGAGATTTTTAAAAATTATATATTTTAGAGTAAAGGAATCTTTTAAGCATCTAAATTATACCAATAGTATATTTTGTTAAAGATTGTAATGAGCCTGACAAATATTGATGACCTAGAGTTGCCACTGAGATATATATAAAATACTTCTTTTTTTTTATGCCATCTCGGTGAATATTAGCCAGTCAGTTACCATAACTTTGCATAAATGATATAGGAAATATATTTTGAACCCTTTTTTGTGAGAATTTGTGTAAAGGAGGGAAAGTTTTTATACTATCAAGTACGGTATATATTGATCTGTTTTCATATGTATTTATAATTGTGTAACAAACTAGTCTCATAACCTAGTGAATTTAACTTACTCATTGTTTTACTATCCATGTACCAGACTAAGTTAATCTTATCTGTCTTCAAATGAACTATTTCTCTTTAGTTTTTCTTATCTTTAGATAGATACTATACATACATACATACATACATACATACATACATATATTATGAAGTGGACTAAGTCTGACAATTATTTTAATATATTTACCTGATGTGCTATACCATTTAGCTACAGAAGAAGAGTCTGGTCAGCAAGGTTAAATTACCGTTTTTAAACTACAAATTTCCCATGATTTCTTTTGAACACTAATATCTTTTCAAAACATATCTTAATGTAAACAAATGACATCATATATTATGAAACTAAGTTCAACAATTATTTTAATATATTTTCTATTTATATATTATTTTTATAGATACAAATATTTAAGCAAATGCACTGTTTATAATAAACAGTAATAATAACATTTACTGACCTGAATGTCCAAGAAATTTCATAAAAAAATGTGTCCTCTGACAGGAATCTAACCTGCATCCTACAAGGAACTCTCATATATATCCTGACATACTATACCATTTAACTTTAGAGGAAGCATCTGGTTAGCAAGGTTAAATTACTGTTTTTAAACTACAAATTTCCCATGATTTCTCTTGATATCTTATCATAAACAAATGACATCATATATTATAAAATGCACTAAGTCTGACAATTATTTGAATATATTTTCTGTTTATAGCTAAATCATGAGAAATTTGTAATTTAAAAACAATAATTTAACCTTACTAACCAGATGCTTGCTTACTCTATAGCTAAATGGTATAGCACATCAGGCTAGATGACAGTTCCGTGTAGGATACAGGTTCGATTTCTGTCAAAGGATATGTATTTTCTATGTGATTTCTCAGACATTCAGGTCAGTAAATATTATTAATACTTTTTATTATAAACAGAGCATTTACTTAAATATTTGTATTGATAAAAATAATGTATAAACAGAAAATATATTCATATATATATAGGGATCCATTCTGATGAATAAAGTAAAATATAATATTTACAATAATCTTCATACCTGCCTTGAAAATCAGCATTCAAAATCTTGAGCCCAAATATTTACAAAGTTTCACTGATATTGGCTTCAAAAGCACAAGTGGGGCAGGAGAGAACTTGTAATGAGGATCAAATACATTAATGATGATGATGCTAACTATAGTAGCATGGCATGGCAAGGATTTCAAATTTGATTTCTTGTTGAATGTTTCAATCCCATTAGAAGTCGACTTCACTATTTGATGGAAAAATTTTTCTATCATTATCAAGTATTGTCACCCAGTGTCATTTATAACCAAAGTGTCAATTGAAAGAAACATTAAATGTGTCTCCAAAATAATTCTCAGCTTTTAACAATTTTCATTAAAGCATTTTTGAAGATTTTTTTCATTTCATTCTCTTCATATTGTGTTCAAAATTGTGATCAAAATTCGTTAAAGGAAAATGATAGAAAAGGTATAAAGTTTTAAAAACTGCCAATTCAAAAATCATTTGATTCCATGTTTTTCTGAAGATATTTTCTTTCTTCCTTTTTCTTTTGTGCAACTTGAATAAAAACAAAATATTTTTCCTTTGTATTTTTTAGCAAAAACCCCTCCAAAGCCAGTTATTTTTAAAAGCTATCCCTATAAGATGGAATTGCAGTGGCCTTTATTTGATTGTAATGAACTGAATGGGAGACCAACTTTGTTTCAGGTTCTTTATGCCAAAGGAAATGATTGTACAAATGGTAAGTTTTCAAAGACTTTTGGGTTCACTTATTTTTTTAAAAGCATTTTGCATACAAATTGATTAGTGCAGTTGATATTGAAATATTTAATTCTAATTTACAATTTTTTCCTTTGGTAAATGGAGAAGGCTACAAAATGCTATCAAAACATTTTGGAGTGCACATCTCCACTGTGCAACAATTCTTTTATAAATAGAAGGCCTTTGGTATGACGGCATCAAAATCAAGAAATGTCTGTCAGCAAAAAATAACAGCAAAAGCAAGAAGACATCTAGTTCAGCAAGCCCAGGCAAATCCTGTTGTGACCTTTGCACTTCTCCAATGCTCATTGGCCAATGTCAGAATCCATGTGCATACATCTAGTGTGTAACAAATTCTGAACAATGCTGATTTTCATGGCAGAATGCCTAGAAAAAGCCACTGCTTATAAAATAGTACAAGTAGGCTCACCTCAACTATGCCAGAACTCATATTAATAAGCTAGAAACATTCTGGCAAAGGGTTTATGCTTGGATGAGACCAAACTAGTGCTTTTTGCAAGAAATAATCGGTGGTATATCTGGCAAGCTCCTAATACAGCTTTTGAAGAGAAGAATTTGATACCAACCATTAAACATTGTAGTGACAGCATTATGATTTGGGAGTGCTTTGCTGCAGCTGGAACAGGCAAAATATTATGCATTGATGGCACAATGGACCCTGCAAGATACCAAGCAATTTTGAATGAAAGTGTCTTGTCCTCTGTTCAAAAGTTGCACTTAGGTCAGGACTGGAACTTCTAACAGGACAATGATCTGAAGCATCAAAGCAAATCTACAAAAGAATGGGTTTGTAAAAAAAAAAATTCAAGTCTTGGAATGGCCTAGTCAATGTCCTGAAAATCTGTGATTCAAGTTAAAGAAAGCAGTACATGCAAGAAACCCAGATAACATCAAGCAATTGTGGTAGTTTTGTCAAGAAGAATGGTCAAAAATCGACACTCACTATTGCCAGAAACTTCTTAAAAATTACAGAAAAAGACTGGTTGACATTGTAACCTCAAAAGGAGCAATCACCAAATATTAAATGTTAGCGTTCAGTTACTTTTACACATCTTAATTTTTAATTAATATTTTTATTCCAGCTTGTTAAAGCTTCTTTGAAAGTGGTTGTAATTGATTTAATAATTAATTAGGTTTTTCTTAATGAATATATAGTTTAATTGAGATTTGTTGATCACCTGGAAAAGAGAGAATTTTATGAAATATTATCTTTACTATTGCCTAGCACTGTGTGTGTGTCTGTGCGTGTATATATATATATATATATATATATATATATATATAAATTATATAAAATTGCGAAATCAGCCAATTCTGTTACATTGGTTTCAACCTTTCAGTATCTTCAGACAATTCAAAACAAAATAAGTGCATGACATGAGGTGTGGTAGAAGGTGAGGAGGAAAAGGGGAAAATCAAGTTTATAGGGAATGTATTAGTGGGGGATTAAATGGAATATACATATGTTTTTTCTATCCTTCTTTAAATGAACTCACAAGGAACTTTTTAGTATATATACAACACGACATAATTTCCGATCTCTGGTTTAAGAGCATTTTTGTGTACTGAGGGTAACTTTAAAAAGAGTTAGTACAATCATAAGTCATCTTTTAAGCTAGAAAGCCTTAGAAATTCTACTAAACTAGCCAGCCGTGTGTGAAAATTAAAGGAGAAAAATAAAATAGATCCAATTGTAAACTGGAAAATTTAAAAAAAAAACAAAACATTACAACAATCATAGCAACAACTGCAACCTTTGTTAACAAGAAAAAGCTGTAATAACATTTCTAGACCCAAAAACCTGTTAAACCAGAGATTGGAAATTATGACCTATTGTATACAAACATTTCCATTTGAGTTCATTTGAAGTGGGTTAAAATGAATTTTTAAAAAAAATATAGCATACATAAATTTTTTTATCTTTAAAAAATAAAGCACTAGGAAATCAATTGACTGAAATCGCCTGAAGATGTCGAAAGATTGAAACCAATTGGCTGATTTACTAATATTTTTATACTTAAATTTTTATTTTATCTTTTTACATGTATTGAGCAGGTTTTTTAATACTACTGTTTCCTGGTCTAATTCAACTCTGACCATTAACTTCTTTAATATATATATATATATATATATATATATATATATGACTTCAAATGTTATTTTTAGTGGATAGCTGTATTTGAAATAGATGTCCTGTTCTTTATTCTATTTTAAACAGTGAGAACTTAAAGAAATGTTCTCTCTGACAAAGTTCAAACCTGTGATTTGTAAAAGAAACCACTGTTAGATCCACTATGCTTTAAACTGCTTGGCTGCAGAGAGCATCGCAGCCCAGCAACAAGTTCCTATTCACCCTTTTAAGGAATATACACTTTGTCATTCAGATTTTCTCTCAAAGCCTGCATCTGTTTGATTTTGTATTCAAAATGTAAACAAAATAAATTTCTAAGAAATTGATGGATTTATTTTTAATTAGACATTTTTATTACTACAAATGTTATTTTTAGTGGATACCCATGTTTGAAATATTTTAAACCATGTACTTTGCATCTACCAGTCTGTGCACTCAAGAAAACTTAATATAGAAAATTTGTTCTCCTGCAGAGTTCAAACCATCATCTCCCTTTGCAGGAGAAACCATCATTTGATCGTATGGGTTTTAGAATGCTCAGCCACAGAGAGCTCCACAACCCAGCAAGGATTTATTTACCCTGAATGAGGGTGTGTGCATTTCATTATAACCCTAACCTCTGGGCAATCTACCTAACATAACCTGATTACACTCATAAATACAACACTCCTGTCTACGTTTCATATATCATACCAGTGTTTGGTGCAGTTAGTTTCTCTGGTTCATTTCCTTTTCATGGGATTTGTGTTGTCTTATAAATTTAGTTGCTTGTGACAAAAACATGAGTTGTGGCTTTGTTGATCTGGACAAGATTTTCAGTTGGTGTTTCCTCAATGTTGAGTGATCCTATTGAAAAAGGGTGTGAACATGCTGACAGAAAAAAAGATACTGCTGAAAACTTGTCAATGACTTAATTAAAGGCAAAATGTAAAATCATACAACAGCTATGGAGCTGTTTTGTCCCAATCATTCATTCGGAGTGATCACTAGTGATGCCGAAGTTATACCTTCATTCATCTTCTCACGGGACCTCAGACTCAACACAGAGGCCTACATCGTGCCTTGAGAAGGTAGTGCTTCCCTGGTTAAAGAGGGTGGCTGTTGGAAGACACTATGTCTGGTAACAGGACTCTGCACCATGCCACACAAACAGGAGAACCCAGTCCTGGCTGTCATACAATTTCTGTGACCATATCACTCCTTACATCAGGCCACCTAACTCCCCAGACTGTAGTTCTCTTGATTATTATGTGTGTGGTGTAGTTAAGTGAGAGACCAACAAAACTCCTTGTAACACCAAAGATGAGCCGAAGACAAAGATTATGGCAGCAATCACCAACTTAAGTAAGGAGAGCATCCAGAAGAGATGTGGGAGATTCTGAAGTTGCCTAGAGGCTGTGGTTGAAGCCAATGGTGATTTTATTGAATAAATGTACTCTTTAGCATTTCAAGATATTTTTATGTAATTTTAGTAAACATATCCTTTAAAATGAGATGTCAGTGTTATTTTCATTTTTGCATAAATTAGATGATAATTTGTACATTGAACCCTGTGTACACACACAAACACACACACATATATATATATATATATATATATATTGTTACGAGGATGCATTTCTATAATAAGGGATTCCACTGAGTTATACTTGTTATTACAAAAAAAATTTCATTCATGAAGTAGTTGTAAAATAGAGAAATTAGAAATAGAATGTTTGGAAGATTCTAGATCATTCTAGTATATTAGAGAAAAATCTAGATGATTCGAGAAATATCTAGAAATATGCAAATTAGTGTTAGCTCCTATAAAAATGGGATTTTGGAAAAGGGTTGTCAGTTGATGAAGGGAAATTTCTGCTGTTATCAACTCCGGCTTTTGATTCAAGGACTATTCAATCCAGCCGAAAGAATCTCTATAAAAAGTTGCCGACCAAACAAAACCCAAAAGAGAATTTCATGGAACAAATTTGGTAAATAGAATTTTGACTAATTTTCATTGACCAAACAAAAAATTATATTTATTTACACACCTTTGTGGGTTTCCAAATATAGCACTTAGATTACTTCGCTAGCCCTAAAGTGATAAAGATATTTGATTCCCTTTCCTTCTCCCTCATAGCACTTCACCAGTAAACTCTGTTTTCTGTTTTGTAGGCCACAATTGTTTATCTTGTATATATTTTATGTTGTGTTTTAGTAAATTAAATATTTATTTGGGATTTAGCTCTGTGTTGTGGTAAATCATTTTTTTTTCATTTGTTACAATTATCAACACGTAACAATATATATATATATATATATATATATATATATATATATATTGAGACAAAGTGGAAAAGCTTTTCAATGACAACTTGTTTCGGCTTCATGTGTTAAATAAGTGTTTTCAGGTCAGAATCCACTTTGTCTCATTTTTCCACTTTTATTCAGATTCTGTATCCTATTCACATGCATATATGTGTGTATGTGGAAAACCTCAGATGATACAAACTAAATATATTTCATTATAAGGAAAACACATGCTCTCACATGAATACATGAAACATGATAAAAGCAAAAACACAAGATTTAAAAAAATTAAACTGGCAGCATTCAAACTATAAAAAAAAGTCTTTAAAAATGGTTAATCCGAAGTGCTTAGATATGGGAAGAAAAATATGAAGTAAAAATCAGAAAAATGATTAGAAACATTAAAAACTAAGAAAGAACTTTCAATGGTTTTTAATTAAATGTACACACATGCACACACAATATATATATATATATATATATATATATACACAGATCTATTTTCTCATTCAGGATTGGATCTAAATATTCCAGCCATTGGTATAAAACCAGAAACTGAAAAAACAGAGATTAAAAACTTGAAGCCTTTTACAAATTATTCCGTGTGCCTTAGAATACATACAGAAGAAGGCTGGAGTCAAATTAGTCCTCAGATAAAAAAAGCAACTCTTGAAACTAGTAAGTAAATTTGTCATTATATTTATTCTTTTTTTTTTTCTTATTCTTGTGTGATTCATTTTTAAAGACTTTATTTAATAATTTGTTTCTCTTTTTCTATCGACTTCTCTTCAATTTAATTTATTTATTCTACTCTCTCATCATCTCCCAGGCTTATGGCCATATCACATTCAAACACCGGTTCTTGTATAATCACTGAAGTTAAGCAACGTCAAGCCTGGTCAATACCAAGATAGGTGACTGCTTGGGAATACCAAGTGCTGTAAGTTTGGATGTGTAAGTGGTGTAATGGATAACAGCTCAGAATTGTTAATTGGAGTTCCAATTTCAGTGGGGTTTGTTATATTCACTAACATGCAAATGCCCTTGGGGAAGTCATCCTGTGTAAGACGATAAACTATGTCCAACAGCAAGGCCTCTGATCAGGAGGTTTTGAGGAGAGTGGAATCACCTCTCAATTGCTGGTGTTCCCAGATCCACCCAGAGGCATGGTGGAGTAATGGATAGCAGCTTGGATTGAAGAATTGGAGAGCCGAGTTCAAATTCCAGTTGAATCCATTACATTCACTTACATGCTAACACCCTTGAGAAAGGTGTGAATCCTCTTCTTCTCCCTCCAGCTATGGGTAAATAGCAGGACAGACTGGGTTCTATAGCCTTGGATGGCAACTGGTCTAGGAGAAGGAAAACTCTGAATTCAAAACCTGCAGAGAGTCGTTTGGGGACCTTGTGGCACGTAGTGCACCAGGTCTCTGTAATCGGCCCTTCAAAAAGTGTGGATGGTCCTGCACAAGGCCTTCACCACTATAATCAAATCTCATGTGCTGTTTTTGGGCTGTCAGTTTCCTGGGAACTGATCTGAAGTCTATATATGCAGGTTTGGGGACCGCTTAAGAATTCTAAATTCCCATGAAACTCCAATATTGTAGACAGCTCAACCCACCCTGTGTGAATGCCGTTACAGGTACAGGTAGGTAGATCCACCCTGACCTGGGGTGGTAGCACCTGTCAGGGTCCCATCTATGAACAAATAATTAACAAAACACTATGAAAGTGTAAAAATAGGTTTAAATACCAGCAATACATTTTTGTAAAAAAATTATTAACAGCAATGAATTTTTGAAGGGAAAAATATTACCAGCAATAAAAATCTTGTCGGCATTAAATAACCCATTGAGGTTGATATGCCATAAAACAAACCAAACAAAACCAAACCCTTAGGGAAGGTATGAATCCATCTGTTCAGCCCACCAGCTATAGGATAGGTAGTAGAACTTGTATCAGTAAATAATTATTATTTCCAAAAAATTCTTGCAATCTAAAAAAATATTTGCTAGCTTTAAATAACTTACAAAAGGTTGATAAGCTGTGAAAAACAAATCAGTCAGTCATCTTCTCCCACCTTTTTACTCCTCAGCATTTCAAATTCATTCTTTCTTACTTTCTACTTTTTTTCATTTTTTTCTCTTTTATTATGTACCTCTCTTTCTTCTCCTCTTCCTCTATAATCACCCGCAATTTCCCCTCTCCTTCTTTTCTTCCCCCATTCTTCTATATTTATTCTCTTTCTTTTACGATTCTGTTATACTCCACTTCCAATTAGATCTCTTTCTGATTCGCTGTAAGAAAGGGAAACCAAAAATAAAAAAGTCATCCTCTGCATAGGGGCACAAAGCATTACATCTGATCCATAAAACAAGTACCCTCAAAAAAATATAAAACACAACATAAAAGAAGCCAATTACAAACATTGCCATCAAAGAAAGGACCTGAAGAAAAGATGAGTGAGAGCTAGTAGAATTTGTTTGTAGGAAAATCACTCATAAATGGCTGGAGCAGAACATAGCCAATATGCCAGCTGTCAATGCCCAGCAAGCTCACAGCATCACCACTGTGATCTTGGTCATCCAACTTGGCACACATATCCACTCAAGACCCATCCTCTTTGAAATCCTCACACTTTGTCCACATAGAGACTTTCTGCTTGCATCCTCTGTATCAGCAAAGTCATATTCACGGTGTATGGCAAGTTTCCCTAATGCACTCTAAGCCTCTATCAATGTTATCACCATGACTTTGGTCAACCAACCCTACAAACACACCAACTTCAGGCCTTATCAACTCTAGCCTTCATTCAAAACCACCTACCCAGCCTACATTCCACTTGCATCAGCTGTATCAACAATACAAAAGAATTTTATATTCACAATTCTTGTCTTCTTTTTCATTGTCAGTATTGTTGTTTCATTTGTTCTTCTGTGCTACCATACATGTGTTTATAACAATTCTAATTTATCATTCAATGTCTTTTGTTCTTTATCTATTTTTCTCTTCTCCTCTTTCTTTATCCCTTCCTTCAGTTTTTTTGTTTCTTTGCCTTCAACATATTTTTCTCTTTTTCTCAGTTCTACTTAAAATATTCTATTTTTCTAATCTATTTTTCATTCTCCTCCTTTGAACTTTTCCTTTTCCTACTCTACCCACTCTCTATTTTACAATAGTATATCATGTCATAAGTAAACATTCTTCTTGAAAATAGTTTCATTCATACCAACTGAACATTGTAAGTTAAATACATGTAATATTAATTACAAGAGGTAAAACTTTTGTTTTACATTGATCCAGAATTGGGATTCTTTTAATTTGTTTTTTAATTAACTATTCGTTGTTAATAACCTTCCAAAACCAACAATTGAAATATGAACCTTATGGTCTAATTCTTTAAGCCCAAAGATCTTATTTGAATACTTTTCATGGGATTTGTTTTATATTTTTTCAGATCCTAGCAGTGTTAGAAATCTCCAAGTAACCAATATCACCAGTAGCAGTGTGACTTTAAAATGGGATCCAGCATTACAGCCAAATGGAATTATCACAGAGTATAGTATTATTTATACAAAGGTAAAGTTTGCATTTAGAATTTTTATCATTATAACAGTTGTGGTAAAAAAAGAACCCAGCTGTGAATTGATTTCTTTGCTAGATGAATGATCTTATATAAAGGCCAATGTTGAATTTGTATAATGTTAAAAGATACAAGAAGAGAGGAAGAGAGACTGTAAGTGCATAGACACAAAAATGGACTCTACTGTATTTGTATGTTCACTATAGGTAAGCAACTGCAGCTGGTAATATTACTACTGATAATGATGATGATGATGATGATGCCTCAGCTTCATTGCCATATTTGTCTGTCATCTGGATCACATTCTTTTGAATAGGAGTAATGGTTTATCCCTTGTTTCCTGTTTAGAATTGTGTTTCTAGTTCTTTCTGAAGTCTTTTTCATTCTCTTTCACTCTCAGTTGTCCCTTGCATCTTAGTGGCATTATTGCCTTGCTTTAGGTGAACTGATTAAAAAAAAATTATTAAAAAACAGAAAATATGAAGAACTTTAAAAAATCTGCAGAAAAATAAATTTCATTTGAGATATTTATTTTTTGTTTGGAATATAAATATTTATATAATTTATCGATATATAAATGATCATGTTATTTTTTTTTTTACAGGTAATATGTTAGTTAAAAGATATTTTTGTCCTTGGCCCATGTGTACATGTTTGGACATCTTCACATTAAAAAAATTACCTTTTCTCACATCCTACCTTCATAGGGAGGTCAGGTAAAAAAAAAAAAAAAATTCCATGCAACCCAGCCAGCATAACAATACACATATACAATAAAGTGGGATAAGCCCACACTCTGTGTTGGTCCCCAGATTTTGAAATTGGTATTTTTGGTTTGATCAAATTGGTAGAATTATAAATTTTGATTAGTAGCCTAATGGGGGTTTTATTCTTTTTCTTTTTAATAAAAATTTCTTGTATTTTGTTTGAAAAGACATTTCACAGATTTAAGCAATCATTTCAAGGTTGTGGTGGATTCTTTAGCATTTTTGTAGAAATCTTGATGCCCATTTTGTTTTAATTTTCAGCTTGGTGGCAGTACATATAAAATAGTCTCAAATTCTTCAAATATGGCAAATGTTTCTCTTTTGTATCCTTATTCCAAATACAATTTTACTGTGTCTTCCTGCAATAAAGCTGGTTGTTCAAGGGAACCTCATTACATCGGTGCCAAAACTTTGATTGGAAGTAAGTAGAAACTTTTAAGGAAATTAATCATCATGATTGG